>VXAX01000282.1:10791-283554 GCA_013399835.1 Leptocoma aspasia
CATTTGCTCTCTGTTTGTGTTGGATGGAAGAATCAGAAATAGAACTCTGGCCAGCTAATACAGTCATCTATCTACACAATAATATCTATCTACACAATAATAGTTTTATAGATCTCTAACCATATAACAATCAGTTCTGTTGCTCTTTATTGGTGGAGAAGTGCATGGAAAAGAGATGAAGGTATCTCCTTAGTCCTTACAGAGCAAATAAATCTTAAAATAAATTCCCAAAAAGCAAAAAAAAATTATTTGTGTTATACTAAAGGCATTAAGCAATATCTTTTTAAGTGTCTTGCCAACAGTTCAAACATGGAACTAACAAAACTACTCCTGTAATCACTATAAAAATTAATAACCTTGAAGCTGGGAAGGTCTCAGGCTTGGATAATGGAATCTGCACCTCCATTACATCGTTACCTTTATGTCCAATTTTTTTCAATGGTTAATACTCTATTATAAAAGCTTTAAGTTTCCTTCTGTGTTAAATCAGGCACTGTATAGAGACAAAAAATCTGAAATTTTAAATCCCCTGGAAATTAGGCACTGAGATAGCAGTTTCTTTGACTCACAGAAGAAGCCTACTGGTAGGATGAACTGGCTAATAAAATCCACAGGTCACCAGAAAAAGGAGAGGTGAATATTTTGAGCATATACTAAATGGTCACATTTGAACCCTGCTTCTCCTTGGTGAAGCTCAAGTAACATTTACTGCTAGGAGTGGGTCCATGGACTTCTATTAAATTTCTTTCTTAAATTGGTCACAACCTGAGAATCTGCCATTTCTCTGGCCCCTGCTGCAGGGAAGGAACAACGTGCCCTCTACTGTACTGCACTTTAATTACCCTTTAGATGGTCCTTCACTTGCCTTAATCCTCTATGGCCAGTATTTACCCTAACTCCTTAAATTCAGCCTAATTTTCATTCAATTCCATTGAAATTATCTCTTATATTCTGAGCAAATGTTGCATGAGGAACTCTCTCCTACATTATTAAACAAATGCAGCCAAGGTGATTAGACTTGGACAGCTGGCTGGTGTTGAAGTTCTTGTGTTAAAGATTCCTGTAGTTATTTTTTTCTTAATCAGTCTAGAAGTGACATGTTGCTATAGGCAATCAATTTGTTTACAGCAGAAAATAAAGTCTAATATTTATTATTCGGTGATCCAGCCACTCACATGTGTGTGTATGAATTACATACTGTATTCATAAAAAAAAAATTAAATTGAAAAGGCACAATGTGAGGCAATTTTCATTAAAGACTTACAATGCTGACAGTAGGTGTCCTTTTAACTGAAGATTTTTTTCTTCGGATCTCTTCAATAAGAGGGTAAGTTCTTTAAAATAACAAAGTTAATTGTAGCTAGCACTGAAATGATAAAAAAAAGATTGGATTCTCTGCGGGAGGCTATTTTTTCAACTGGTGAAAGGAGAGAGATGTCTGACAGAATAATAGGATTAATTTTAAAAACATGCTCAGCTTTGGACATTATGTCCAAAAGCAATGACATGATTACTGTTGTCTTTAAAGAATGTACAAAAGTTTAATTTTAGGGAAAACACTGGAAATGCTAAGACAGTAGACATTTGATTTGCTTTGATGACTTAATAGACAATTCAGCTGCCTTTCAAATTGATGGCTGACAATTGAAAAGGGTGTATTTTAAATAAGTTGTCTGGATTTCAAAATCTTGGCTTCTACAGGCTTTACTGGACATTGTATTGTTAATATCTTTGGTAAAAAGTCCTAAGTTTTCTTGAGTCAGTTATTTTGGGCACCACCAATTTTTCCTGTCAAACAACATGGGCAAGAAACACACGGCTTTACCATAATGATCTACAAGGAAAAGTCAATCACATTTTACACAATTTGTTTTGAAAGTGAGATCTGATCACCTTGAAATTAGTGTATTTTCAAACTATTTAAAATGAACATACAGTTGTCTGAAAAGAAACTTTTACATGTTCACACACTGAAGCTGGATAAAGATAATATAAGAAGCTGTTTTGAATTCTCTGACCTTCACAGATTGAAGTTTCAACTTCAATCAGTGCTAACACAGTTTTTCTTCTTCCCTCCCCTTTTCACAATACAATAAAATTTTATTTGAATATTGTAGTGTGAGTTATAAAATCTCAGAGAATTGAAGTGGCAAGTCTCCAGGACCTGACTGTGCTAAGGGAAGAGATAAATTACCTTTCTGGAAGAAGAGAGTGATTGCTTCATGTTTAAAATCTTTCTGCTATTAGGAATAAAAAACAAACACTTGGACTTTGGTCTGTGACCTCCCTACAATGTCCATGAAGGAAATCACATAAATGTCAGCTAAAGTAGGCCTTCACATAGAATGGGGTTTGAAACAATTTCCAGAGTGAGTGGGGGCTTTGCCAGCTCAAAGAATAACATTTTTGAAAGACGTTTTGAGGACAGGTGTATTATTATGCATTACAGTGACCAAACTCTTCCAACTTTTGTTGTTTTAAGCAAAAGAAATCTTAGGAAGATTTTAGATTAATATTAATATAACTTCTACCTCTGAAACAGAGAACACTTTTAACATTTTAAAAGTCAATAAAGTATGCTTAGAGAAGCATTCTTGTTATACCAGAAATACAGTTTTTAAGCAAACATATTGTTATTCTACAGGATTTGTGTGTCTCTATGTAATAACAGGGTTCTAACATTAACATGAAGAAACCTAAGTAATATAAGTACCTGTGCTTAGAACATCAGCTGCAATACTAACAGTCCTTGTCATTGTTAAATTTTAAATCTTCATTGCCAAATACACATGAGACAAAATAAATAATTTTGTGTAACTGCAGAAACCTTTCTCCCCCAGATTCCTTTCTTTTCCTCTCTAAGACTTTTGCATGCTATTTTATGGTAGCATAACACGTTAACTTCTTTATGCTGCAATTTGCTGATATGAAGTTTCATTGTACATGTTAATATAGGAATGCTACAAGAAAGTTGCTTGATCTTCTTCCAAGTTTTAAGTACCAATTTTAAGCAGCAAAAGTCTCATTCACTAATTGCTGTTTATTTCTTACATGTGGCTGTATTTTTTCCTTTTCTTGTTTTCTCTCTCCACCACAGCAGATATTAGTTAATTGCAGCACAATTTTTCATTCTGCTCAGGTCAGTTTTATTTCCCTTCTTCCCCCAGCTTTAACAATATTTGCACAGAAAAATACAGAGTGCTGTGTTATTTTTGGCTTTTGATAAAAGTAGGCAATATATTCTAGCTTTGCATTAAAACCAAGGTTATAGTCTTATAAGTAAGGTGTGGGCCAAAACTGAACAAGCTGCTTAGCTAAAATGTTGGGTTTTTTTCAAGAGGTCTTGTTCACATTCAAACAATAATTCACAGTGATGCAAATCTGTGATCTCATTCCGAGAGGAAAACAAAAATAAATCAGTTTCCTCCCAAATTTGTCTCAAAATGGGACACTTTTTCTTTAAGAGTTTAAAAAAAGAAACAAGGGAAAAACATATCTTTTTTGTGAATTTCCAAAGACAGTATCTTCTTGTTGTAGATGCTTTAAACCTGAAAGAGCCTTAACGTTCTAGCCTCCAACCTTTCCTCCAACCTTGCCTCTTAGGTCAAGAAATAGAAATGAAAACATTAATGGAGGTTTTTCTTTTAGTACCTAGACTTGGGGTCTCTTAAGGCATCCTGGAGTCTTTTTTTGAACTGCTTAATTCTTCAAGGGAAAAGTGTAAGCTTTCCTGTACTGTTCTAGTGTTACCAAACTGAACTTTATTTAGTCTGAGCGTACTTCAAGGAAAAAAACTTTGCCTCATTTTATGCTGTGTTTCTATGTGTTCATAGCAAAATTAGTTTTTTAGTCTGATCCAACTCTAAAAATTTGTCGCAAATTAATAGAAAAAATTCATGTTCATTAAATGTTCTGTGTTCACTTTCTCTCATCAATTGTTTTCTTCTCTGCACAGTTTTTTCTCCATCTTTCTCTATTTCCTACACTGTATTCATAATGCAGTGAAATCTCAAGGTACTTAAACCAAAATAACTCAGCACTAGATAAAACAACAAATAAAATTGTGGGCTGATTTCCCCTCCTCCTGCTCGTCTTTATATCCAAAAGTTATAAAAGACTATACAAAATTCCCATGGAAGGTGGAACATCAGTGCAGCTTAATAATGAACTTTCCAAAATGCCTTTTGACATGCCTTTATTACTGACACTGCTTACCAGGCTCCTGCTGAGTTTAGGGCCCTTTTGTTCTGAGCACTGTGTAAACAAAGAAGAATCTTTATACTGCACAGGGGGAGTGAAAGTAGGAAGTTGCTCTTCATCCTCAAGAAGGATGGTGGACAGGGATTGTATTGATTCTATTTTCAAGAGTATCTCTGGCCTGATAAGATTTGACCTGTTAAGACTGATACAACAAGAGATGTTATAGTTAAATGAACCTGTTAAGTCAACCAAGAAAGGGAGGCTCTGTAAGTTGAGTAGATGCTGTCCTGTGTATTCTCAAATTTCATAAATTCCAAATTTTAGAAAAGTTTGCGTAATAATAATATAGGACTTTCCAGCAGTCAACTATTACGTAGTACTTGAAATAAATGTTGACTTACGTTGTTGGAGTTCTGATAAGTACTTACATTACAGTTATTTTTGGAACACTCTGATGAGGTTTAAGTAAAAACAGACAACTTGGAACTGCCATAGAGACTTTTATTAAAAAAAATAACTTACATATAAATCCATATAAAAAGCTTTTGGTGGCTAAGTGAATAAATACAGAAGAACACCCATAAAGAATCTTGAAAACCTCTGCTACAATTTTGTATTACTTTGTTGTAAAATTTATGTTAAATAGGGCACTTTAATCTCAGCTCTTTAAGTTACATGTGAGCCTGTTAGATCTTCAGTTCCTTTTCCATCTTCACTCCACATACCTGCTATTTAATGCAAGTGTAAAAGATTTTAAAATTCCTGTTTCTCTTTGTTCACAAGGCTGGAATAGAGGACAGGTTTCCATCATAGAGGAGCAAGAACTTTCATAATGACAAAACAATTAAGTTAATTTTTACAATTTGACTGAAATATGTCTTTTTCTAATTGAAAAGCTAACAGTAAATACTAGCACCTTCAAAACACTGAAGTCTCCCTTTGAACCATTCTTCCCATTCATCACCAAATGAATGGTGAGAATGCCAATATCCCTTGTCAGGGATATTGTTGGCATGTATGCAGCAAATGTAAATGTTTAAGCTGGAGCTATGGCATGGAAAGCATGGTCTGAAGGAGAGAGATGTAGAGTCTAGAAACTTCTGTCAATTTGTGTTACTTTGTAAAGTTGTAAAGGTAATTAAGTCACAGGATTTGTCTTAAAAAATAAGCTAATATTGCCTCTGTAAAAACACACATTCTCACATCTCTTCTAGTTTGCAATAGTTTGCAATCTCTTCTGTTATGCAATACAACTTTACAAAAAATATTAGTTGTAAACAACAAACAACTGGATCAAAAATAGACACTTTTTCTTTCTTAACTTGAGGCAGGATGAACAGCAAAATTATTCTCCTTTCTACTTCCAATATACTCTGACATGGTCCATAATGCGACCAGAAGAAATCCTTTCTTTTCAAGTTTCACAAGTCATGTTTTTCAATACAGAAATTAATTTCTAAACAGAACAGCTATAACATTGACTTTTTAAAAAAATCAAATCCAGACATTTTTCTTGAATTGTTGATTTTAAAATGTCTGAACTTAATGATAATTGATTCCTGGAAGGTTTATTTGCTTAGAGAGTTTTTTATCATGGATGCTTCAGTGGCCATTTTGCTGTTCTGGCTACTGCCAATGTATCATAGACTTCTCTGTACTGGCCGTCCAGTCTCATGCTGTTCAACCTTTGCCAAAACCATCTTCACATTTTCCACTAATAAAACTGCAGTACAGAGAAATTGGCACATTTATAGTGTCACTAGAAATAACCCTTTAAGATTAAATATATTAAGAAAGCAAATAAAACAGCATCCCTCAAGATGGCTGAGGCTGTGAAACTCAGCTCTGAAGACTATTTTTTCTGTACCTTGTTTTTGCTTTTAGACTTTACCATCACTTTATCTTGTCCTGAAGAAAATATGAATTGCTCGACAACAAAGTAAAATTTAGGAGAATTTCTAACTCCTAAAAGAGATTAAAGTACACTCAAGAGCATTTGTAAGAAAGCCAGCTTAACTCGTGTTTTTGCATCCTTCCACCCACAGAAGCAACGGTAAACACTGAATTTTGTATTTGTCTGAGAAAAGAAAACTGCAAAACCAAAACTGTTAGTATTTGGAGATCAGGTAGGTGTGCATAATAACTTTATCTATCTATCTTCTTTTCTTTCTAATGATGCATTTATATGTCGACATGCCCTGAAAAGTTCTAATATTGCATGAAGGAAAGGGACTTGAGGAGGTAATCTGTTCTCAGTGGGAAACATAAAATGTACAATCTCTAGGGAAGGTTGCTGAGGGGATGGAAGGGCTCAATTTCTTGCATTAGACAGTCCCATTTGTATGTGTTATCCAGAGAGGGGAGCACGGTGCCTCTACCAGCTAATCTGCTTCTGTGGACTACCCAGCTGCATATAGCTCTGAATCAGCACTGAGACTGCTTTCATATCACACCATTATCTCTCTTCCATGAAGGTCTTTGCATTTGATGTGTTTAACCTGAGTTATTTGTATTATTCAAAACCACACTGGCAAGTAGCTCTCAGGAAGATGTTTATGCATTTCATGCGAAACCTGGTATTTATGGACTACATACAAACTAGCCCAGGTTTCTTTTAAGTGTCTGGCACAGAAAATCCAAGCATGTTGGTATGGTTGCATGACAAACTGTGCTTTAGATCCTGCTAGGATATCCATTAAATGACAGGCTTGTTTTCCCTCACCCATCACAGAAAATGAAGCCTTGGAGTCCCATAGCTCTGTATTCTCGGCAGTGTTGGCATTACGGACCCAGTTATACCCAGCAAAAGTAAAATCTTCCCTATGAAAGAGGCTATGATCAGCACATGTGGTAAAAATTACTCAAATTTAGGCATTCATTCATTCATTCATTCATTCATTCATTCATTCATTCATTCATTCATTCATTCATTCATTCATTCATTCATTCATTCATTCATTCATTCATTCATTCATTCATTCATTCATTCATTCATTCATTCATTCATTCATTCATTCATTCATTCATTCATTCATTCATTCATTCATTCATTCATTCATTCATTCATTCATTCATTCATTCATTCATTCATTCATTCATTCATTCATTCATTCATTCATTCATTCATTCATTCATTCATTCATTCATTCATTCATTCATTCATTCATTCATTCATTCATTCATTCATTCATTCATTCATTCATTCATTCATTCATTCATTCATTCATTCATTCATTCATTCATTCATTCATTCATTCATTCATTCATTCATTCATTCATTCATTCATTCATTCATTCATTCATTCATTCATTCATTCATTCATTCATTCATTCATTCATTCATTCATTCATTCATTCATTCATTCATTCATTCATTCATTCATTCATTCATTCATTCATTCATTCATTCATTCATTCATTCATTCATTCATTCATTCATTCATTCATTCATTCATTCATTCATTCATTCATTCACAGAACACAGAAAAGCAGGAAAAAGATAAAGGTTAGGCATATACCCACATTTCCTCTTAACTCGTGGAACACAGAAAAGCAGGAAAAAGATAAAAGGTTAAGCATATACCCACATTTCCTCTTAACTACCTCTTAGTCTTTACTTTCAGTGCTTGATAAACCAACTTGCACCCAGTTCTGGTCTGGGAAAAATAAGCTAAGCTTCTGCAATGTACTTTATTTAGCTAGGTGCAACTGCAGGGATATAGTGACAGCCTTAGGTCAAGAGGATTAAACTGAGCAATGCTTACAGCTGTTCATCATACTGTTTCATCCAGGTAGTGGATGTACCTTTGGCTGCCTCTTAATCTTAGAAGCAGGAAGTAGGTTAAGCATCCTAACAGGCAACAACACAGGAGGACGTCACTCCTGGAGAACCCAAGCCTGAGTTTTAAATCAGGGAAAGTTGTATTTAGAGTTCCACTGCACAGAATTAGTCCTTTTTCTTTTAAACACCATGAAATCTAACTTACCAAAGGAAGNTTGCTGTACATGCTAGGTATGCAGGAATAATGCAGTATTTTTAATGAAATTAGGGTATTAGATGGTGGACTAAGTTTAGTTCTAGGTGTAAAAGCAGAAGAATGAATATAATCCAGAATTTGAAACACCTCCAGTTCCAGGCAAGACTGCAATCATGAGATATTTTCCATAAGGAAAAGAGAGAGGGGAAGGACATGATTACAAAGTTCAAATATGTAAAGAGTTGCTTGTTATTCTCTATGTCCATGGAAACTAATGTACCAGAGGAAAAGAGAATGTGCAAGGAAAAGGTGAGGAATAGTGACCTGAGGACTCCCAGATCTCCATGTCTCATAGGACATGGAAGGACTGGAAGAGGAGATCAAGCTAAGGGCCACCCAGGTAAGTTAGATGTATGAGGCTCTGTGGGGTTACCTCGGAGGTTATTCAGAGGCCTGGTCACTCTCAGGCTGCTGTTTGTCATCTCTGAGGTCACGTCCCACCAATGTTCCCACTTGCACGTGCAGTGAGATCTTCACTATCTCACAACTTGACAATCAAAGCTGGGCCGCAGTTCTTGCTATCATTAAGTTGTCTAACAGCTAACATGTTAAAACTCTAAGAATTTCACCACTTAAATTCCTTTAATTACTTTAAGATGACATGGTGCTATTTATGAATATTAACGTGATACTACTTATGAATGCTAATATGCTGCTACTTATGAATAAGTGCATCACAGTGAGGTTTGCCATACATTTCCTACCAGATCAGGGGCTTTTTTTAGTTCTAGAGCTTATTTCTTGACATCTTTTTGTTCATAGCTGAGGGTCAACTGTGCCAGATATTCCTGCTATTCTCCCATCTTTCTTTCTGAGTTTCCCAAATATGAGTCAGCCTGGTCTAGAGCTGAACCTGGAGTAGAAAGTTGAAAAGCAGAGTGTATTAACACTCTTCTGATCTGCCTCTCTGTCTGCCAAGCCAAAGCACACGCACAACTTCCTAGCTTGGAGTACAGCCAGGATAAATCTATGACTACACTTATCCGAGCAGATACTTATTTCAACATCTAATTCCTTTTTACAAACATCATCCAAAAACCCTTTCCTCTTTCAGGGTAGAAAGCCTCTGTCTTTATACATGTCTTAGAATCAATGTTGCTGGAGGCAGTGGGAAGCAGCAGCCATTTTGAAAGAGAATAATTCTTTTTTTCACTAGGAAAAAGCATCAGCTTCTAATGAAAGCAAATTTCAGCTCTGTGTTTTTATTGATATTTCAAACAATAGCAGAGGTAAGAAGCACAGGATAAGGAAGAGTGGCAGTGTGGGTGTGCATTTAAACAGAGTGTGCTGAGAAGAACTATTAGAGAGTATTTATGGCAGAAGAGAGCATGTGTTGGGGATATGCGGGATGGGTAGGGAGTGGTGAGAAAGTCTAGCATGGACACTTCAGCCACATGGGCTCTGTTTCACCAGAAAGAGGAAAAAAAAGGCACTTTCATGTATTCTGGGGAGTAATTTCTTTTAATAAATATTCCACCAAAGGTGAAGATCCAGACAAATGCCTCAGTCATGACCTGTGGTATTGCATGATTTCATTGGACATCATAGACCAGAAATTAGTTGATTTGATTCCTCTGTTGTCCATTGCTGATGTTTGGGTTTTAGAACTAATGTTTAGCATTTTTTATTTAGGTACATATTGTACTTCTAAGCTCTATTTTTGACTGTATTGTGTATGATGGTTTTGGGCAGAAGAACATAGGTCTTTGTTGAGCATGATTTTCGAGCAGAACCACTTCCTGTGGAAGATTCTGTTTTGGCAAGAAATTAACAGTTTAAAAAATTGCAAAACAAAGCTCTGTCTATAAAACAATAGAATCAATCGTTTCCTGAGTCAATACATTTTCAATTGAATGTTTAAGTTAATTAAACCTTTTAAATAAGTTCATTGTTGAAATTTATTACACTGTTGAATGAATTGTTTAAATTGAGCTGGATTGCACTGAGTATTCTTGAGATTTTTTTTCTCAATTTGGTGTGGGAAGACATTATAAAATCTTGACTTTTTTCATCATGATTAAACCATTTCCTATACAGTTTTAATTTTTAACAGTGTAAGAATATGTCTTAGTATAGATTTCAGATATATGCCGTCAACGTTAACTCAGTTTTAGTGTAAATTTTTATAGCAATTTATTAACTGACACAAATACATTAAGACTATATTGTAAGCCAACCACTGATATAGACAAATTGAGGCTTAAATTCTGTCTCAGCTCCTGTTCTCCCCTTCACCTTCCAGCACTACATTAAATGAAATGATTAACATTGATCACATGCAGTTGTAGAAGAAAGTGGCAAGATTTGTAAAGGCCATTATTTCATGTGGTAGCTTAATTCATAGTCCTGCAGACACCCCTAAAGAGTTGTGTCTCCTGAGCAGACAAGCTTTACCTCTGTTATAAAACTGCCCTTGTGTCTGAAGAATAATACTACCACACATTAGTCATCATTTGAGAGCTTTAAGTGATTTTTCAGTTACCTTGGCTCCACCCCAAATCTTGTCTGGAAAATAAAGACTGTGACCCAGCACAAGGAGTGAAAACCAGATCAAATATACACATGGTAGGTTACTTTATTGAGGACATGTGCTTAAGATTTTTTATTATTATTATTATTTTTATTACTCTTATTATTATTTCCTAAGGATTGATAATTTCCTGGCCAGATAACTTCCTGCAATAATGTTGTGATGGGATGAGACAATGGATGATGATGTCATTTTCCTCTAGGTTGTGATGGAGGGATGATCCACCACCAGATTTACGTCATTAAATAGTATTGATAGAAAACAAATAAAGTTATGGAGAAATCTGGTACAAGCAAAGTACTCCTCCAAAACTGAGTCAGGTTGACCAGCTGCTCACACATACCTTTGGCCAAAGGGAAGTCAAACATGGTGAAGCACACTTCACAAAGTATATTCTGTTTACCTGCATGACCTTTGCCTTGCTTTGATTCACCTGCATTTGGCTATACTTCATTCATGAAATGAGATAATCTGATTGCCATTCTAGCAATTAATACTGAAGACGAAGTAGAGTTAATTTTTTTCTTGAGATATCACCTTTTTCCCTGCATTTCTTGCTTTCTCCATAATTGTGGTATTTTAAATGCAGTATTCTTTATAGTAACTTTTTGTTTTGTTTTATTTTGTTTTTCAAATAATATTCCTTTGCCATGGGAAAAAATACCTGCTAACTAGCCAAATCCATTTGGTGGTATAGCACCTTTTATAACATGATAATTCATATTCTATGGAGAGATAACAAGGACTAGGTAACTGTATTATCTCATAAATAGAAAAGATGCACAGTTTGACACAATTCAGCATATAAAAACGGAGAGTTAATGAAATAAAAGTGAGTAAATAGGAGACATAGGAAAGGGGTAGGAAATTATACAAATAATCCTAATGCTTTTCAACACAGATGAAGCACTGCAGGGCTGCAGTAATTTGGTGCTGGCACTGTCCTTTTCCCAAATTTTCCTAAATGTGGAAGGACATTTTAGGGAGGTATCAGCACAAGTATTTAAGGGATATAAAATAGCATTGACAGCATATGATTAGGACAATGCTTGAAAGCACATCCAAATGTGCTTTGTATGTATAGAAATACACAGGTGTGTATTACATGTGTACATACATACACATACACGTGTGTCTGTATATATATGGAGAGAGGCATAAATGTGTTAGCTATATAGTTAGCTATATATTTAGTGTGAAACGTTCTTCAGTTTGCTGTTGTGAAAATGACAAGTTTGATCACTTCATGTCATCTATACATGTTTGTGGCTTACTGGTTAGAAAAAAAACAAGCAGGTTTTACTTTGATCTGAAAGGTGAGTGAGATATGGTTTGTTCTGATTCATTTCATATCTGTGTAAATATAACCTGTATTTTAGCTGGAGAATTTTTGTTGTGAGTGGATGGAAAATGATGTATGGAACAGAAGGAACGTAGTTTCATTTTTTTTTTTTTTAGGCAGAAGCTGAACAGGCAACATAGACTGTTGGATAAAAAAGCAGTTAAAAAAAAGTCTCTTTTATTTTTAAACTGAGCAGATTTAATCTGGAAATCACCAAGGGAAAATAAATAGGATACATGATAGATGTAATTTTTATAGTGTCATTTTTTTTGACCAGAGTTATACTTTAGCAGTTCTGCTGACATGATAGATGTTCCAAAGGAGTCTTGTGCCTCACAGAATTTTAACTGCAAGCCTCTATACTTAACACATATCTCCTAAGGCAAAAAGACACACCACAATCAACGCTAACATCATTTAAAACTGCATCAGCCAGAAACTACAGGTCTGTGTCAGTTATGATTGCTGCCCATTAGTGCAATCCTTTGTTATTGTACCACCTATTATTTTACCACTTGTCATTATACCACCCATCCCTAGGTGGTATGAATGAAGTTTGCTTTTCTCAGTAGAAGTAAAATGAAATTTTATGGTCCTAGAAATATTATTATCCATACTGCATTGTTTCAAAATCATGCAACTTGAGTGATAAGTCCCATATGGGAAAAGAGAACTAGCAATGGTACCTAGAGATTAGTAGGGCATAGATTTGCTGCAGTAAGGCCACTAGAATAAGTGCAGAGCCTGACAGATTATAATTTTAGAGGAATAGTACAGCATGAGAAATGACAGTAGAAAAGCAAAAGAACTGGAAAAAAATGGAGAAGAGAAAGTGCCAAGTGAATAGTGGCACTAAATCCAGCAAAGAGTAGTAAAGGAAAAAAGCAGATATCCAGAGGAGTGAATAAGCCTTTAGTTATCCATAAGTGGTCCCATTACCAATTTAGAATTCATTACAAGCATTAGCATGGCAGCCATCAGCATCGTTTCTGGAACCTCCCTAAATGCTTCCTTTCATCCTTGTGAAAACCTCCAAAGCATAGCAATGCAGCACACCTGGCGCGGCGCCAGCTTACAGCTTCTCAGCCGCATAGCAAAAACAGAGTTATGCTACCAGAGGGTGGAAAAAGTGGGGCCAGGCCAACGTCCTCTCCTGTCACTGGGGTGGGCAGAGATGGGACCAAGGGTGGCCACGGGGATGGAGGCTCATTGCTGCCATGGATGAGGGGACAAGCTGTGTTCTTCAGCCCTGACCTCCCACTGGCACCCACTCAGCAGCAGGAGTGACAGCGGTGGTCAGGAAGATCTCCAGGGCTTTGGCACAGCAGCCCAGTTTGCTGAAAATCTATTGTTATCCCAACTGCGTTATGGCTGGATTCCCTCTGCTGCCAGCTGAAGGGTAAGGGAGACCGACCAAATCTCTCGATATTTTGGGCATCTCTGGTTTCATAATATCTGATAATGTGTGAATTCTCAGTGATGCTAGCTCAGAAAGCAGCAATGGAGATCTGTTGAGTTGAGAATAATTGTCAAATGGTGTTTGCTGGAAAATACTTTTTTGAGAATGGCTAAACCCTTGCAGAAAGTTCTGCTGAATTTGACTTTTTATTTTATTTTATGAAAGTTAAAATATTTTAATGATTGATAAATGTTTATTTGGTTTTGCCTTAAATATTTTATTTTAAAAATTAAGTAAAAAATAGCAATGCAAAATGCATTAATGAGAACATCCAAACCAAAGTGAAAGACATCTTTTTAAGTCAGAGAAAATGTTTCAGTTTACAAGAAACAACCTTTTTATTTTTTTCAAATTCCAGCAGTAAAAGTGGGAGAAATTTTTGAAAAATAGATGGTAAAATGAGAACTATTCCTGTAGCTTCTCTGAGAACTATTCCTGTAGCTTCTCTGATCTCAGAAAGGACTGCTGATCTTTCTTGTGTCCTTGGAAGGCATTTCTGCAGTCCTCCAGTACTCGTGGCAATACTGTTGTGGCATTTTGTTTTACTCAGGCAGTAGTAAATGTTGCAAATAACTGAGTATCTCTCTCTTAATCAAATATTGAATTTGCCTGGGACACTTAGAGATTCAAACACATTTACAAAGACAGTTGTATCAATATAACATCCTTCATGGTGACCCTCAGAGTGTCTTCAGGGAAACTATACTAACAGCATAATGTTTTCTGAGAAACACGTTGTTTCCCTTGTAAAAAGAAGCAGACAAGTTTGTACTTAGCCGAGGTAAGCTGTTGTTACTCTAATGGTCTGTGAGGAAGAATTTTTGAAAATGATGTCAATCTATGAGGCATTTCTGGTGTAAGACCATATGGCATCCTAGCACTGATATCCTTGTTATTCACAATGAGAAAAGTGTTTTTGTGTGAATTCTGAATTTAAACTTCTTCATTTCAAGAAGTGTAGCAAAATTGTTAATGCTGGACATTATACAGTGCATCACAGAAAGATTGGTCTAATTTCCCTTCTGACCTCATGCTTTCACATCCCTGGATCAGACTTACACAGACTTACATTCCTTGGTTCTGTGAATATTGAAATGTCCTATGTCATGATTATGTTTCTTTCTCTTTCATCTAGATCTCCAGACAAATACAAAGAAATGCTTACAGCAAGTGTTTCAACTTTTATAATGGCAAGTAATATTCAAAATGCACCTTAAAATACAGACTTCTTCCTGCTTACCCCTTCTGTACCCATTAGGCACCATTCTGAGACAGTGATGAATTGGATGAGAAATAATACAGGCTTGGTCTTTGTTGGCATTTCCATTTAGACATTTTGCCTTTGAAAGTGTGGGAGAAATCAGCAGCTTATTTGGGTGAGTCTTATCTGCTGTCAGTGAGCAACTGGTGCAGGCTAAAACATTGGTCTTTTCTTTCTTTTTGCTTTTCATTTCAACTTGTTGAAGCAGAACAGCATTTTTCATAGAATCATAGAATGGTTTGTGTTGGAAGAAACCATAAAGATCATCCAGTTCCACCCTCCCTGCCCTGGACAGGGACACTTTCCACTAGACCAGGTCGCTCAAAGTCCCATCCAACCCGGCTTTGAACACTTCCAGGCGTTGGGTATCCACAACTTTTCTGGACAACCACTTCTAGTGTCTCACCAACCTCCCAGTAAAAAAATTCTTCCTACCATCTAATCTAAACCTACCTTCTTTCAGTTTGAAGCCATTCCCCCTTGTGCTATCACAACAAGCCCACTATATGCCACTCCAGCTCTCCTGCAGGTCCCCTTTAGGTACTGGAAAGATGCTCTGTGGTCTCTCCAAAGCCTTCCCTTCTCCAGGCTGAGCAAGCCAAGTCCATGTTTTCACCTAAAAGAACATCCAGCAGAACTTAAATGAAAGAGGTGGTCTCTGAGAGAGCCCTGCCTGTACCTGGTCTTTGGAACTTTACAGCAAGCACAATGAAAATAATGGGATTTCTGGATTTCCAAAATTATATAATGTACTCAGAGTAAATGGTGGCTAAATACTGAAGTCAGATAAAACAGTGGGAAGAAGACTTGGGAGTCAGTGTAGCAAAGAAATGGGAAGCCAATGCATTTAAGTGGGAATGTTTACAGTACTGGTGTAAACACCAGTGTTCTACACCACTGGTGTAAACAAGTGTGATTTCAGCAGTAACATCCTTGTAAGCAAATACAAGTAACATGGACTTTAGTGAGATCAGAAAAGGTATGGTTACAGTAATTAAGTCTTGAACTGGTAAATCTAATGGTGATTATTGTTATTACTGTGACCATTTTTATTATTACTACTATTAGTGTTTGCCTGAGCAGGCAAAAGAGACCAAGTACTGTGTTTGTGGGAACAGAGCAGCAAGATCTGGATTTTACAAACAGGAGGAAAAACAAAACAGCACAATGTAGTGTCTAAGTGCATTTTTAAATACCCCAGTAGTATTTTTCTAGGATGGCATTAGTGTGTTATTGTATACCAAATGAGTCTCAGGGGTGCTGCCTACTTTTGAGCTCACCGTCATATTTCCAGCTTGTCCCATCAGTCCCCCATGTGTTTTACATCTGTTGTAGAAACTGAAGGCCTTATTTTAAGCCTGGCCTTTTTCTTTTTAGATATTAAATTGACCCCATTCAGTGTAGAGGCTTTAGTATTTTCATTGTTTATGTGCAAAAGAAGGATTCTAGAGGAGGGAAAAACCAACACATAAAAATTTCATTACTGCTTGGGAAAAGCTTATCTCCAACATGTCCAAATATCCTATGCAGCAACTCAAGCGACAGATAGTATAAGGTCTGTAAAGCATATGGAGGTATTTACCACCACCAGCCCAGGACTTTGACAGGTGTCTCCTGGGCAGAACAATGGACAGTGATTTTGGAGAAAATGAGAATGTCTGTGGTAATTGAGAGCCTGGGAGGAGAGGCTCATCTGAGAAAGGGAGCACAGGGAAGAGAAATAAGAGTTTCCTTTTGAAGGATGATTCATTAAGCTAACAGACAACCTGCTAGGTCAGCAGGCCTTGGTTCAAATGAAAGAACAAAGAGCTGAAGAGCCCCTCACTATGTCCCAGTTGCTGTTAAGGTGAAGATGTCCTGTGCCTTCAGGCAAGGATGCTGAGTCAGAGGGCCGCCCAAAACTCAACAGTTTTGCTTTTTGAAAAATCTCAAGGTGTTTGAGATTGACATGAGATGTCAGCACACACAAGATGGAGACTTTCTGATAGTTATCACTGAAAGAATATGAATAATCCATTAGACAGTGAAATAAGGCTTTTATAGGGGAGTGACCTGCACAACACAGTGAGGATGTGGGTCTGACCCTGTGTGAGTACATTGTGGGTGGGTGTGAATGTGAGGGTATCCACCAGTGTATCTTATCCCCCTTAATGCAGCCATCAGCTCTTGGACAGGGAGTTCTTGGAGGGGTAAACTGGATCCTAGCTCAGCTCTGCCTCTCCTCCTGCTAATCTTATCAGCACAACAAACCCAGCATTGCTGCCTGTCCTCATCAACATTACTGTTTGTTGTCATGGGGCTTGTCCAGTGAGGAATTTGTGCCACTCATAAATAGAGTAGAGAAAAGGTAGAGCAGTACAGCACTGGAGAAGGGAAGCTGACTGTCTTTTCTTTTTTTGCACTGCTTTTCACTCCAAATCTCTGTGACTGAACACAGCTCCTTCCCCCACAGGAATCCCATTATTTTGCTTTGAAAATCTGGTCAGTCTGCTCATCATTAGGTTAAATCAGGATTCCCTGTCCTGTGCCTAATGTGTTATGTGGGGAATTAAGTAATGACACATAAAATCCCGTATAATTTTAGTTTAAATTCTTCTCTACAATTAAATCTTACTTTCTTGTCAAAATTATTCTAGATTATTTTAAACAATTAAATTTGCTGCAGACACATGCCCCTTGATACGCTGAGCACCCTCCTCTCCCAATCCTGGAGTGACTTGGAGTCATGTGTACTCCTTGCCCCCTGAATGAATATCTCAAGGACGAAAAAAGCTGTCAAGTGACAAGAACAAAGCACAAGGAAGTGCTGCTTGTCCTTGCTCTCCCACCCAGTCCCTAATAAAGAAAACTAATAATGCCCATTTTAGGTAGCTGTTTGTACAACTCTACTCTCATTATTTCAGTAAAGCAGTGCAAGCTGCCAGCTGTATCTTTTGTACCTCCAGACACACTTTGCAGAAGAGCTCTTTGCTGATATTTTGAATGTGAGTTTCCCCCCTCCTCCCTCTTTTCTTCATGTTGCTTCTCTAGATCCTGACTGAAAGGAGAGTAGGGAGAGCACTGCATGCATGGCTGAGGACGACAGGCAGGGCAGGGGGTGAGCAGCAGCAATCCCTTCTATTACTTGTGTTATTTTCTCACTTCCTTACTAATACCCTGATAATTAGAAGAGCTCTTATTAAGCTTATCTTGGTTCCTTGGCTTAAATGCTAACCATTTGTCATATCCAGAGGTATCCTGCTGACTGCTGTTCTGAATAGGAGCATTTCTGCTTACATCCCCAAGGCTTTTCGGCTGCAAAACCCTTTGGGCAGCCATCTCCCAGTTCCCAGTGTAGCTCTGACAGGGGACGGATTCTGGAAATGTGGAGAGTGCCTCTGTAGGGCTGCAGCATGAGTGCTGCATCCTATCTCCTTTACTGCTGTCCCTACTGGCCTCAAGCCAAGTTTAGCCCTTGCTGAACACAAGAAAAGTCCAAGCGTTTTTTGGCAGAAATACAAACCACTTAGAGCACTTTGGCGTATGGATGTGAAGTGTTTTACAAGCATCCTTAGAAGCCCAGCACAGCGCTTTGTATCATAAATTTCTGTACTGTGGACAAGCCTTGAGAAAATACCTAGGAGAGAAATGGGAGGCAACTGACAGCATAATTACTGGTTTGGGGAAAAAGGAGGCCAGAAAGGGAGGGGAGAAGAGATACTTGTTGATTGGCCAGAGTTTTAATAGTGCAGTTTGACCAGGAATTGGAAATCAGAGAGGAATTGAGCACATTTCCATTTTGAGGCTTGTTTTTCCTTACTGATAACAAAACCTAAAAATTTGTCAAAATCAGAATAATTTAATTTTATGAAGTAAAACATTTACATTTACTAGTACCCAAGTTTTCCCAAATTTAATTTTGGATTTAGATTTATTATGCTACCCTTATTTTACTGTTACTTCCATACCATAAAACCCTCTGATCTCCTTTTAATTTGCATGGGAACAATAAGAGTTGTCTGCAGAGATTATATTGTATTTCTGTCTGTACAAAGTCTCTGCATCATTGCATTCTTCAGCATGCTAATGTTGATACTAGTATTTTCTGCATGAATTTCCACATTTTTATTCCTCAGCTGATGCCTTGGATGCAACCACAATTTAATTCCATCAGAAGTGATGACAAATGTTCTTTGGTGAATCTGAAAGATGATATCAGAATACACTTTGTGTGCAGCAATCTCATAAGTGTATCAACAATCTATTTCTCTTGGCCTGATGAAAAAGAAAAGTTCCTGCATTAGAAAAATATAAAAATAAAGTGACTCCAGTGACTTAAATTCTTGTCTCAGTTTCACTATTATGAATCTGGAGAGGGAAAAAAAAAACAAGTAATATAATTTTTTTGTCTGGCTCATCTGTATCACTCGAAGACTCACTGGTTAAATTTCAATAGCTATGAAGCAGGACACATTTGTGAAGCTGCTTGAAGGTTAGTGGGTACCCAAGACAATAAAGCAGTGATAGAATGACCCAGTTAACAGGTTTTATCTTGACAAGGAACTTAGTCACATCTGTCTTAACGAGTTTAAAAGTAAAATAAAGAGAAACTGTCAAGGTCTAGGAAGATGTGAGCATCACTTTTGAGTGTTAGCAGGGAAGTTTCACAGAGCTGAGGAGGCTCAGGAAAAAATTGGAGGTCTCTGCTTAGCTCTGGTTCCTCTGTTGCATTCAGACCACACCAAGCACATCCCACCACTAATTGACACAACACAGGATATCAAGCCAAACTAAACCAAATTGTTGAACAGCTTTATACCCACTGCTTGTCAAACAGGATGTACTCTCAAACGTGGGGCAGAGAGTACATAGAGGTGTTCTGCCTCCTGTAAACCTATAGAGACTATCTATGCTCTCCCTACATGCTGTTCTTTTACCACATGGGGGTTTTGTGGTGGGTGAACTTCATGATGCTCCCTACTTGTTCTTGCTATTTCTTTGTCAAGAGGAGAGGGCAGTCCCTGTGTTGAAAGCCACAGCTATTTACTGATTTCCTATGGCTGACAAAGTAAACCTCCTTGTTTCCTATAATTAACCATGTATTTACAGTTAGAAAATGATCTTGTGATATTACTGGTTTATTAGAGGAAACTGGAAGCAGAGAAAAAATCTATGAAACTATGGGAGGGAAAAGAAACTGGTTGAAACTATGGGAGGGGCCCCTTTAGTTCTGCATCTAGTTCTGCCACTGAATCCTCAGAAAAAGAGGAGAAAAAAACATTGGACTTCAGAAACTTAGAACAACTTCCTAGAGGCTGGAAAGCAATGTGAATGAATCACTCCAGGATGGGGAGAAGCAGCACAGTGCAGGCTGTGAAAGGGTCTGCACTGGCTGAGATTTCCCTCCTCTGATGGCTGCTCCTGAGTTCCAAGTTACTCTAGGGGCTGCTTTGTCACAGAGCATCTGGCAGCTGCTCCTGGAAGCACTGCTTACCCTCTGCAGCCAGAAGGAGATGTGATATCTTGCTCATTTCACCAGGATTTACCAGCGTGGCATATTCAGACCACAGCTGGTTAAGGAAGACTTGCAGGAACATTTTGTCCCGTGGATCTGAAGGATTGTCAGCCTTCAAGGGGGCAGTGGGAGCCTTTGAGGAAGGAAGTGGTGACACTGCTAGTATTGGAAGATGATCATGCATAGACTTAATTGCAAAGTCTGTTTAAAAATACACTGCTAGAAACTTTAGCAAGGTGCAAGAAAATTTTTAAGGCAGTAACTAATGACAAACCTTTGGGTTGGTCCCTTCAATTATTCCCAAACACTGTATGTGTGGGAGGAATTATTGATACACAAACTTAGGAACACTGAGATGTAGGATACAGGCTACTGTTGATAATGAAAAAACCAGTGGTATTGATTGCTTCACCTTCAACAAGTAGGACAGGGAACAATAAGGCAAATGGGGACACCCCTCCACATGGTGAACAGCCAAATATCAAACATCAGTAAAGATTAAAAATAATTGTCATACATGCTTAGTATTTGTGCTTTGATATAGACTGAGAAGAAGGCAATTTAATCAATTTGTTATACTCTGTGTGATATGCATGTCTCAGAAGTTTGTTGTTTTGAAGATGGTATTGAAAAGAAAAAGAAAAAAGTCAAAGAGATTTCATTTACAGATAATATGCTAAAAGTCGGTATCAGAGAGGCCTAGAAAAATATATTTGTACATAGATGGTAATAGAATTTAAAGTTATAAGACTAGAGAATAACATGGTAATGAAGTTTGGCCAGACAGGTAGGCAGGATTCCTTTCAGTGTACGGCGTCAACATATACCATTCCTGCCTCCTGCAAAATGTTGTCTATACACTCTCAGTTTTTCTTGTGAGGATACCTGGACTAATATTACTTTGTCTTTTTTGATGTGTCTGCAAACTCTCCTTCCTTACTGATGCTCAATTTATTTTAATTGTGTTGTGGGTTTTTTTGTTTGTTTGTTTGGGGGTTTTTTTGTTTGTTTTTTTGGGTTTTTTTGAAGATTATTAATACATAGCAGGTCAAGCGTTGCATAAAATCCCTGTTAGAGCAATATATTAGACTATGGAATCTTCCATACAAAAATAAGATAAAGACAGTAGTTCGCTATTATAAAATGTGGCCAGCAACAATTCACAGCCACAGCAAAAGAAAAACTGATGCTGAAAATTGGCACATTGAGACATTCTCACTGTTGAAGTCCAATTATCTCCTTGGTAACAAGTTCTTTCATTCATTACATATTGTGTTGTCAGAATAAACCATGTAATAGTGCTGTATCTGGGTCTGTACTGCTCCCACAAATATGGAATATGGAAGCCTAAGTATGAAACCTGCTAACCATTTTGTGCTTGCTGGAAAATTAAAATATCCATATGAATCCAGATCTGTCAGACTACAGTACTCTTCTTTTTTCACGTGTAACTTTCTTTTAAGATACAAATCCTCAGAAGTTAATGGATTCTGTTACTTACTGTCTGGTGAAAAAAATAAACTCCACCTGGCCATGATTTAAAATACCCCTCTCACCAGTAAACTGTGATTTTGCCATGCTAATAACTGCATTCTAATGAACACGTTTTATACATTGAAAGCTTTTACAAAAGTTGAATGGACTTTACAGAAAGCACAGGTGGAATATGCTGAGGTGATTTGCACAGCACCCCAGACTTGAATTAAGTGGTTGCAGCTTTGTGTGCTGAAGGTATAACTCGATGATGTTGATTTTGTGGGATTTTTTCTCCTGATTCCAGCTTGACTGTAATTAGGATAATGGTTGCTGGGGGCTGAGAGTGGAAGAGGCCATTCATTCAATAATTATCAGGTCTAGTGTCAAGGAAACTGCTATGTGTGAAAAAGAACAAGGCAGAGCTGCTCTATTATAGCCCTGTGTACGCTGCTATCTGTTTTGGGCCAAGATCCAAAAGCATTTTGTGGTCTAAAACAGCATCCAGAGATTTCAGCTGGGATAGGAGCCCATTTCTCTTTGTTACACAAGCACATAGGAAGAGATATTCTGCCACCCAAGACTTTTCACTCTTGCTACAAATACAGACTTTAGGAAGGGGATGGAAAGATGAAGGCAACTGGGACTGGAACACAGCTTATACGCGGCTTTGACGTGACATCTTTTGTGAAGTCGTGGCAGCAGTGAAAGAGAATACCAGAATATTCACCTCTCAACTGATTCCTTCTGGACAGACAAGGAATCTGAAAGATAGCTTTTGGAGCCAAGGAATAATGTCATATAATGCCAGTACAATTAGAAACCAAGAAAGACATAATATAAGAATGATGGGCGTGCCTCCCTTGTGTAGGAGAGCATATTACCGTTTGTAGCAGGAGTTATGTGCCTTTTAGGTTAGAGCCTGCCAGCCTGCTTAGATCCTGCTTCTAAGTTATTGGTATTAACTTGGCATGTCCTGTCAGTCATTACCTTCAATGTCAATCCTAAGCTTTTCTTGGTAGTAATAAAAGTGGGAGCATTAGGGCAGACAGCACTGCTGTGCATGAAGTAAATAAGAAGTCTGCCTTCCTCTGATAAAAGGTACTCCCTGTTAAAGTGATGTTTGCTGCTGCAGCTGCTGATGGCACCCCATGCAGGGGTGAGTGAGTTGAAGGGAATAAGCTAGTGTAGGCATATAGTTATCATAAAGTTTATCAATCTTTAGGTTGGTTAGGGAGAAAGTAAATTGAGGAATGAGTCAAAGATGTGATACTAATATTAGTATTCACATTATGTCTGAAAGACCAAATATCTGAATGTCCCAGAGAAAGCAGTGTCTCCCAAAGTCAGATGAAACGTCAAAACCAGTGCATATGTGATTCAAAAATGTTGATGGGAATGTAATTGTATCGACACAGTCCCATGTGTGTGAACCCATGAACATGTGTTGATGTCATACATCACAGAGGTGATGCTTCCTTGAGCCCTGCTGTGTACGGTGCAGCTGACCCACATCTGGGCTTACCCTGGCACATACAGTTGTGTAGTTTTATCCATAAGCACTCAAAAACGTTCCTAGCCTGAAAGCTCTTCAGCTGCACATGATATGTATATGTTGGCTGGCAAATCACACTCTGGAGTGTGTAAATGGTTACTTAGGAATGGTTGCACTTTCCTTCGCCAACTTCATCTGGAATGTTGCCTGAACACAGAGATCTTCTCAATTGCAAGGACTGCCATGATCCTGGGGCAGTAGGTCCATGAAGAACATGGCATTATTTTTATACTGGACTCTTCAGAGGAGACTGCCACAATCAGAAATCTGATCTTGGACTCTCTGTCATTTGGAGTATTTCTGTTTTATCATCTGAGAAAAGGGGAAAAAAAATCACTCATAGCACTGCTTTTCTGCTAACCCTTTCCAAGTTTAACATCAATGAAACTTGCTATTTTTTTTTCTGTGATGACTGAAAAGAGAAGAGTTTCTCATTCAGACATGCTGGGAAAATGTTTTAACACAGAGCAAAAAGCTGCAACCTAAGGAACAGATCTATAAAGATCTGGGAAAAGTCTTGCACAACTGGACATTGAAGCAATTTCTCATAAAATGATAAAAAAAAAGGGATTGGTTTTGTAATATCTTGTTTTCTTCTCATAGGTCCTGATTACCGTTTCAGTATTACACATGCTGTCACATGGAAGAGAAGCATGACATCAGCATTTAAAAAAGTAACTTGAGTCATCATTCAAATACTTCCCATGTAATGTTAAGTGTACAAAGAATGCCCTAAGATGACCATACACTACCCAATGGAGTCTCGGTTAGATAAGAAATTGCTGAGTCCAAAAAGAGAAAAGTTTTCACTTCCCAAGGCAGTGATAATGCCACTTAAAATACCACTGTATTTCTGAGCTAGCTGCTGTCCTCTGCAACTTCAGATGTATTTTAGGATTATTAGTGTTGAATTTGTAAAGAATTTGAGGTTTAATACAAATATTAGAGTCAAAAGAGAATTACAGATATGCATATTACAGGGTGCTTTCACAAGATTCTGATACTGGAAGCTAAACAGAAATTAAAGTACTTCCAAAAGGAATTTGAATAGGGAATAGGGATTTTCCCAGCCCTGTAACAAGTTTATAAAATCTGTTTGATGTGTGTTTTTGACGAGGACAGAGAGCCCTGTGTTTAAGTTTTGAAATAATTTAGAGATCCAAGTAGGGCACTATTAACCTTCCACATTGACTTTTCTAATTGCTGTTGGATCTCAGCGACTTTTAACCATGGACTAAGCCTGTCTTCCATGATTAAACCATGGCAAAATTCTGACTCATAAAAATACTGCATATCCATGGTGGGATTTAGTACTAGGGCTGTAAATTCTGTGCAGGTGGGAATTTATATCAGCTCCATAGAATTTATACAGGTGTCTTTTTCATTGTCTCAGCTAAAACTGAGGTTTTCTGCTAAATTAAAAGCATTAAGGGAGTTGGTCCTGATGGGACTGAGGTTATACTCTGAGGCTGACAAGAATGGTGTTTTTTTTCTTTTACAAGTGAATCTGCTCCATTTCACATGGTCTTGACTTCCTAAATTAGCCCTTTTCCTGCGCAATTGCTCTGACATTACTTTAGTTTCTCCAGCGATGATTTAAGTCTTAGTAGCTGACAGTGTTTTAGATACAACAGTGCTTGTATCTAAAGCTAGATACAGCAGATCTAAAGCTAGATCAAGCAGATCTAGACTTTCAAAACCTACCTTTATTACTCACTCATAATTTTCCTATGCAGATTATTCTTCCTGCTGGTATGATAGGTCTTGCTGGTGAATGATAGGATTTACCTCAATGGGGTAAATTACTCCGGGCTCTTCTTTTCTTTCAAGCCTTTTTCTATGTATTATGCATGTTTCTCTGTTTATTTACTTATGAATGTACAAAACTTATTTGATTGACCTTAGTTCCAAAGTGACTGCGGCATGTATCATCCTTTTCAAGTTAGATGTGTCATAAAAGACAGAGATTGCTTGGGGGCACCTGCAGTGAGATGGACGTGAGGGCAAAAGAACAGACTCAGAAAATCTTCTTTCATAAGTTCTTCCTCTTATGGAATAATGCATTAGAACAACAACAGCAGCAACAACAACAACAATAATAATAACAATAATAATAATAATAATTACTAGTAGTAGTAGTAGTAGTAGTAGCAGCAGCAGCAGCAGCAGCAGCAGCAGCAGTAGTAGTAGTAGTAGTAGTAGTAGTAGTAGTGGTAGTAGTGGTAGTAGTGGTAGTAGTAATCTCCTAAGGGCTGGAAATTCAGTGCTCTTTAAGTTACAGGAAAAATGAGTTTAAAAAAATGGTGAGAGATTATAACCCCTGAAGCTGGGGATTTCTTACAGCATTTCTTCTGCCCAGCTCATTATCTGTATGTCTCAATGTCCCAGTGCTGTGTCTCCCACAGAGAGTTAAAAAGCGATAAACAAATAGATCTCAATTTAGCAGCAAATCCTTCTGGGAGGATATTGTAAAGCTGGAATTTTCCCATCTTCCAAATTTCCTGGTGATTTTGTATCTGAATGTTTTTCACATATGAAAGTCTTTTCATACCAGCTTGACAGGAAGCATTGCACATACCACACTACTGAAAGCACCTAGAGTTTAAAATGAGAGATGAACAACCTGGCTTAGCAGGGGATGCAGTAAGAATTCGTTCAGTCATCAAACCAAATCTCAAAATGACCCCAAACTAATTTCTGTCTGGCTGAATGTTGTCTTTGAATCTTATTTGTTCCAGGGTCTCCTGGAGAAAGAAGATAGAAGTGCATTTTGAGCTGACTCTTATGAAGGGAAGCCCCATAACTCATGAGATTTTAAAAGAGCATCTGGTGAAAGCTCAGTAAGGGGTTGAAAAGGATGCATAAAAGACAGAAATAGGGCCCCAGTTCCTCAGAAGCTGTTTATCCTATCTGCTAAAATGTCTCTTTGGCTGTTTCTCTGAGTCATGCCATGATAGTAACAGTACTCTGTGCTATTACAAGAGAGGCTGGTGAGAGAATAGAAAAAGTAAGGTAGTTCCCTTTGCTCTAAGGCACCTTCAGTGAGTAATACATATGAGTCTTCACATTCAATTCCAGCGATCTTCAATAAAAGGATTGTTTATTTGCCACAGGGTAGAAAAACAAAGGTAAACCAAAGAAGAAATAAACAAAAAATAAAAGTTAAGCAGACTGTAAGCACAATAGACCAAATTACTTCAGGGATTTGTTTGACCCAGCTAAATATATTATTGCAAAAAAAAAAAAAAAAAAAGCATTCAAGCTGAGAATGAAAGCTGGCATCTTAAAACTCGTTTAGTGTCCAAAGTCAGGCATCTAAATCTAGAATCTAGAATGAGAGTGCTTAAAAAAAAAAGAAAAGAAAAGAAAAGAAAAAAGGAATATTTCCTGAGGTGGTTACATTTCTGCAGTTCTCACAAATGTGAGCAGTACCTGAGGGGAACTATGTTTTGCACCTTTACAGTTCAAGCACTCCACTTGAAACAACCCAGCACAGAGCTGTAGTGAAACTTCAGGGCACAGTGTCGCTTTGGCATCTCTCCTCCCTGCCTTCTTGCCTCTGGAGATGCAATGAAAATTCAGTAAAAGATACAAATGAGCAGTTTTGAATCTGGATTACAGCTTTGCCATAGGAAATGGGTATTTATAAGCGCTTAACTGCTGTCCTCATTGTGTTTGTTCCTAATTTGCAGTATTTTTCCCTATGTTGTAGGCTCTTCAGTCTCTTCTAGCTTTTGCCATCTTGCTTGTTTAAACACTGTCTCTTATCTGTGGAAGCAGGGGAATTGGCTGCATCCAAGCAAGCATTGTGAAATATAAGCTGTCCTTTCCTTTCCTCTTGTGATATACTCTTTCTTTTCATTTCTGGGAAAAAGAAAACTTCCAACTCAAGACCATTTTTTAAAGGGATTTAAGTCATATTTTCGGATCTAAAAATTGTACATTATTCATACTTTCAGTTGATTTCAGTGGGAAATGAAGAAGGTAAATAAGAGTTATAAATGCTTTTGTCGACCTAGAGCCCATGCTCAGTATCGCAATACATCTCTCTCAGTCAATCAAATGGAGCCGTTTTTGCTATAACAGAAAACTCACATTTTTACTGTAAAATTGCCTTAGCAGATACTATGGAAGCTGCATGATCTGACCTGTGCATTTTAAGCACTATAAAGCCCATTTTTTATCTCATTATTTCACGTTCAGTTTAGGTTTACTCTCTTTTTGTATTGTTTACAACATTATTGGTTTGCATTTAATCAAATAATTCCGGTCCAGTTCCATTTTATAAATTTGTTCTCCAAGTGTTCACATAAAATCCTATTAGTGTGTTTTTTCTCAGCACATTTTGGGATACAATAGCCCATTACTATGAAAATGGAAATAACTGTACTCCCAGGCAGGTGAAGTGTTGCGTGGCATAACTGCTGTGCTACTAAATTTTACGCTCACATTTTGCTATACAGTATAATTCATATCAGAAATGCAGGATGGTGACTTGTCACGCGTGGTATGTGCTGTGGGTTTTTTTAAGTTTTAGCAAAAATCAATCTAGCTGCATGAGCTGTGAGAGCAGGAGCTCCCTCCCCCACCTCTTCCATATGTTCTGAATTAACTGCTGCATTCACATGAGCAAAACAGAGCTGGAAATAGAAACTGGAGCCCAGATCCTCCTTTGGCATAAACTGGTACAGTTGCACTGCAGCTAAAATGCATGGGTTGATGTAAATAAGTAAAGATATGGCCCTTAAGATGTCACTTATTTCATAGTCTTAGCCACTAAAAGAAAAGCATCTGCACTTTGCAGACTACAAGCCCACTGTTGTAAAAGAGGATGTCCCCTTTGAAAGTGCTGTGCTATACATCTTCTTAAAAGGTCGTGGTAGAAAATTTAAGAAATGTTAAGTCATTAAGTTTTATGATCTTTATATGCTTTCACAATACCATTAAAATTGCTCCAACTAGAATATTAACTATAGAATATGAGGAATCTCAGTTGTTTTTGTCAATGTGTGGTTGAGTTAAGGACACCATGCTAAAGCAACTGGGAAATCCTGAGAGAGCTCTGAAGCCTGGGAAGCCAGGAAGGGTTTACTGAAAGCAGTTTGTGCTTGAATAGCCTCAGTCCTTTCTGTGGTGAAATGGCAGACTCTGTGGATAATTGGAGAGCAGTGGATGTTTGCCTCAAATTTAGCAAACCTTTTGACATACTCTGGAAAACATCCACATAACTTCACTGAAGAGAGATAAGGTCTGGATGTGCAGTAGTAGTTAATGACAGGAAGTTGAATTGGAAGCAGTCTGATGTTCCTGGGAATCTGACATTGAGATTGATCCTGTTCATCATCTTCATCAAAAGCCTGGGTGATGGGCAGGCATGGATGAGTCCTCTGCAAGTTTTGGATGGTACAAATCTGGGGGATGCAGCTGGCATGCTGCAGGGCAGGGCTTGCCAGGGAGGAACCTCAACAAGCTGGATGCATGGGCAGTAAGGAACATTTTGTGGTTCAACAAAAGCAAAGATGCCTGGGATGGAATAAACCCATGAATGGACACCAGCTGGAGTTTACTGGGGTAGCAGCAGTTCTCCAGAAATGGACCTTGTAGTCCTGGTAGTGTTAAATGTGCCAACACTGTATCTTTAAGGGGAAGAAAGCTAAACACGTCCTGGGCTACATTAGCAAGAATATATTCAGCAGGCTAAACAAAGTGATTTTCCCTTCTGTTCAGTACTGACAAGCCACACTTGGAGTGCTGGATCTGGTTTAGGGGCACCTCAAAAGAGTTGCTGACAACTAGAAAGTGTCTAGAGGAGGGCTGCTAAGACATTGAGGAGATTGGAGGATGTGACATACAAGGAAAGTCTATGTTTTTGTGTGTGTATATCTAATTGCAGTCTTTCATTACCTGAGGAAGTGTTAGAGGCAGCACAGAACCCAACTCTTCTTCATGCACAAAAAAAGGGGGTGACAGCAATGAGTTGCAGAAAGGGAAATTCTGATTAAAATATTCACAACACAAAGTATGTTGAGACAGGTTCACATGCGTGGAGGTGTATCAGCAAGGTCCATCCACAGCTGATGGTGTACAGAGTAGTTTCGAGGGAAAAAGAAGAGGGTAAGAGAAGGAGAAACAGACAGATGGAAAGAAGGTGGTAACTGGAAAGAAGGGTAAACTGCTCATGGGCCAGCTGGGAGGGGATGTGATGAGAGTCCCCAGAGGAACACCTTCCTGCTTCCTATGCAGCAGGGGTCCCTTATAGTAATTTTTCCACAGTAACTCTGTAGTTTCCACCAGCCCTTGCTTGTGGTTATTGCTGGCATGAGGGGTTTACCAATTGTCCTGGTTCTTTCCCCTCATGCATAAAGACTCAGACTCCAATATCAGAAGGCTTATGATAGTTTATTTATGATGGCTCCAGTTACAGGCTTCTTACATGGCTTTAGATTGAATCCTCGGACATTTGCTTTCTTCCTATCAGTGCTTTTGCACAAGAAAGCCTCTCTGCCTGCAAGAATGCTCTGTGTCTCTGCCTGTGGCAGAATGCTTCTGTCGCTCTCCCCTGTCTGTGTGATACTAAATGTGAGAAGGGCTGACAACCAAGCAACCTCCTCCCATGGACAGGCCAGAGGGAGAATGTCCTTGAATGTCCTTGAACCAGAGATTTTTTACCCAAATCTCTCTTGTTTTCCCTTGGGAATGAATCTTAGCAGGCTCACTGCTAGGAGATTCATAAAACCCAAAATCATGGCTTCCACACTTGCTCAAACTCCTGTCTGGTCGCTCCTGCTGAGGAATGTTAGCGCTGTCTGGAGCATGCTTTGATGAGCGGCAGGTGCTACGCCCTGCTTGGTAGCTGAGCTTTGTGGATGTACATTGTTGGTTCTCTAATGCAATCCAGATGCCACAGCTGGAGGGAGAAGGGGAGAAAGAAGAGGTGACTGTCACACCAGCAGAAACCACCTCCCTGCCACAGCAACACTGTCACTCTTTGCAGGTGCTTGAGAGAAGCAGCATGAAGCAGCAGCTTGCAAGCAACACGAGAAAGACACCATGGCAGAGGCTCTGGAAAGCACTGCCCTGGCAGCTGGTGTGAAAAGGTGCAAAGCTGGGCATGAAAAAGGAGAAAAAGAGGTCTACAACATTGCAGGAAGAAGGCTTTTTGCAAGCCAGAAGGCTAAGGCATCTATGGCACTGTGCAGCAAGGCTTAGAGGGAGAGTCCTTCATGGAGAGAGTGGTGTGGCACTGGGACAGGGTCCCAGAGAGGCTGTGAAATCTCACTCCCCACGGACACCCAAAGCTTGACTAGACAAGGTCCTGAGCAACCCCACCCAAAAGCAGCCTTGTTCTGAGTGTGGGTTTGGACTAGGTCACGCCCACAGCCCTCTTCCAAATTAGATTTCCATATAATCCTCTGTAATTAGTGTTGTGTACCATAAGCACTGTAAATATGTTTCAATTGGTTACTAAAGGCTTAAAATCTTGTCTAAAAAATTCCTGTAAGGGGAGAAGACAGAGCTCATGCTCACATTGGACACATTTTGATCTTCATAGGAAGATGATTAAAAAAAGATTACTTTAATTGACATAATTTTTATAGGGACTTAATATTTTTTTTTACTTTCTTTGGATTGAGACTTATGAAAAATGTAAAAGATGATTCAAGCATAAGTACCAAAGACACTGAAGGTTTTGCAGCTATATTTGACTCAATAGTGAATTCAAGGAAAGCTATAATAATGAAGCTTTCTTAATATCATGAAATCTCCTTAATAATACTATTAATAAAATGTGTTTGTCTACTGCTTGAACTAAATGCCTTCCAAACATTAAAAAATCATCCACACATATCAATTAAATTTTATTTCCCAGGCTTTCCAATAGATATTCTTGGAGAGATTGTCTTTTCCTAGGTTTATAAAAAGGAACAAGAACCGGTGAATAAATTTATGTAGAATATGCATCTTCAGGGAGTTATGTAAATGAAACCTGAATTTTTCTATTTACTATAAATCAGAGTTCAGATAAATGAGGCCCTGTCCATATTTTGACTGAATTCAGTCAATTCATGTTAGGTTCAAATTTGAAAACATCTTCCAGTACAGTGACCAGTGACTGTGCAACCTAGCCAGCTACATTACAAAAAAGTTTCATTAGAGTTACAGGTCCTAACTAGCACTTAAAAACTGAAGGAACTATTTTTATATGCTCCAGAAAGGAAAATGAAAGAGTTATGGAACTGATGTCATTCCTGTGCAAGTGCGTGGACTAAAAAATTTTAGTGAGCAGGAGTTTGGGATGGTCTAGTCTATATCAGGTGATGGAAAAATTCCTACACACTGCTACATACAGCTGTTCAGAAAACTAAATGAATATTTTGCCTGTTTAGTGCATTATTTCCATCTTGGCAGCATTTTAGAAAATGTGGGGATTTGGTTGGAGCTTTTTCCTGCTTTATCTGATTAGCTACATGAATATGACTGATGAATACAGACCACTATAAAAAATATCAGAAGTGTATTTTGCAGGAGGGAGTTACTCTGTCCAATTATTTATTTACAAGATACAGGGAGGCACTAGTGGTTTCTACAAATAAACACAAGAAATCAAGAACAAATCATGGGATATCAGGGTTATGCTTTCTCCATGTTTAGAGTTAGCCAAGGGCACAGTGCCGTTTACTCTGATGGAAATCCAGCTGAATACCTTTGCCTGGGACAAAGAAGTAAGTCTTTGAAAGTGCTATTAGATATGTATAGTCTCATCCTTAGCCTATATATACAAGGGTCAGATGTATCTACTTCTTCTGAGGTAACTGAGAAGACTGTTTTCTTTTTCCTTTACATTTTGGTTATACTTATTCTATTTTTGAACTGCTAATGCTTTATGGAGAGATAAATCAAAACAGGAACATGTGGATGTCTAATCCTAGATTTAGAGAAGAGAAGAAGGTAGTAAGGATATCTAAGGTTATTTTGCTTTGCCATTTTGTCTCCTGGTCTGTTGTAAATTAAACTAGTATGAATGAGACTGTTAGGCCACCACTTGCTCAGGTAATGGAAGAGAAGGTTGGAGGGACGCTGAAAAGACCAGCTGGTTTTAGCCCATCTCCTTGATCTTATATTGAACATTATAAATCTGTCCCGAATAACCAAATTTATACTGTCAAATAATGCAAAATCTGGGGTGCTGTACTTACCACTGAGTGATCTCTTGCTTTCTGCTCAGTCTGCCATCAACCACGCACTGCAGCATCTGCTGAAGTAAGTTTGATGGAAGAACTGAAAATGTAGGAACAACCCAACACATACAGTCACGTTTTCCTTGTTTTCTTCTTCATTGCAGAGAACAAGAGAGGGCCAACTAATGTATTCTATTGTTAATTTGCCTTTGTAAGATATTACAGCCGAAGTCTTGAGATAGAAGGGTCTATCTTCTGCTAATCCAGCCCTCTCGAGGCATTTTAGCAGCTAATCTGGTTGAATCAAATCAGTCCTGCTGCATATGATTAATTTTGGGCCAATTTAATTTTTATTAGTCATGGGTTTCAGTCACCTACAGTTGCGTGACTCTAATTGCCCTTGAGCACACAGAATTCCTTTGTAAATTTGATTTGAAAATACATCAGGGTAGCTCCGCCTCCTCTTCATCTATTTGTGCACTGCTAATCTTATCATGCCTAGATTCGTGCCCTCTTAAATATAGGTTGGCAAAATAAGACCTTTACAGGCGAAATTGGTGAGTCAATTTGCCTTCTAATTGTGGGATTTCTCAAGTGAATTTAGTGCTTTAGAATGTGGTGCCTATGGCACCCATGAAAGGATTAGTTTATGAGGGCCAGCTCTTAGAAACAGCCCAACAATAGTGCCTTATCCTCAGGATCACTTATCAGTCAATGGGAGTTTGTTCTCAGGAGGGCCAGAGCCAATGGGTAAACTCCTGTTTATGCTAGCCGAGGAACTCTGTCTTCAATGTTTGGATAAATTATCACTTTGTATCCCGTCGAGGTGGAGTAGTGTGGGGAGCTCAGAGGAGTCTTCAGCTTTTGCTCACACAGCTTTGAGTGACTTAGGCTCCTGCCTGTGCAACAGAATAAATTTATTTTCACATGGAGATATGTTGCCTCATCTTATGCTTCCCCTTTCCCACCCAAAAATCCCCTCCAGTTGAACCAATGAAGCTGGAGCATTCCCAAGAACTGCATGGGTCTTATGGGATCCGGACAACCTGGGACTTCATAACAAGGAAGGTAATAGTGCCTCTAATGAATGACAGAAAGAATAATGATTTTTCTGCTGTGGTTAGTGAAGAGGAAGTGACAACTCAGTAACAACAGTGTTGGTTTTGAGAGCTGGTTTGGAACTAACATTCCTGGTACCATTATACCACTCCCAGGCACACATCCAGCTTTGTATGGACTGGATTGCTGCATCTGACAGTGAATATTAGGTCCTAGATGTTTGTGTTTGATTGGCGTGACTTGAAAAACTGCTTCTGGTTTAAAAAATATAGGGTAAGAACAAATTAAGAGAAAGCCACACTATCTCTCCTAATAACATTCCCTCTTTACTAAAATCCCATAGAGATGTAGCAGACATCCATGGTATTAATATTATGGGACTTAGCTGATGCTAAGAAGCATTTGGGAAAACTTTGACTGACTGGCTCAGGCAGTTGCTAATGAGGATATATCACTTACAGGGATATGGCAGAGCAAAGAGGTTTATTTCTCAGTGTGCTGCTGCCTCGTCTGAGAGATGAGAAAAATATTCAAGCAAATGGGAAGCATGAGGAGTTGTAAACCTCTGCCCTGCCTCAGGCCTGATGACATGAAGCAGCTAAGAATGATTTCCTCCCCACCTTATCACAGCATAGGGACACTACGGTGCTGTGAGCTGCAGGAGGGACCTTTCTGCATGGAGATCAACACCCAGGGGCAACAACCTGGAGAGAATACGGCCAAGAGCTGCTATCCTAGGCAGAACCTGATGAGAAGTGGCTTGAGGCACCCAGGGGGCTTCTCTGTGCAAAACACTCCCCCCAGATGGAAGAACAGAAATGTTGCTGGTTTCAAACACAGCAAAAGTTTCAGGATGTAGCTCTGCCTGCCTCTGCGGAAGCAACTCATCATCCTCGCTACCCTTGAGACTTCTGGCTGATGTATCCTTCTTCCATTAGCCACCTAATTCTCTGAGGCTTCTCTGGGAAGGAATCATTCTGCTTTTCTCAAAGCACAAGAAAACGGATTTATTTATTTGTTTAGATATTTTTCTGGGCTGTGCTTTTCCCTTCTGACAATGGAGGTGGTTGGAATGTGTGAATAGAGATAATGTGGACAGATTGATCTGCACTAAATGAATCTCAAGACAGTTTCTGTGAAAAACCTATTTGAAATGTCTTTATTATTTTAAAAGAGAAAACTTCAGCCACAAGATTTTACCAAGGGTACAGTGACTTACTATGTTATGGACTCCAATAAACCTTGGATTCCAAAATAGATGCAGTCACTATGAAATCATGTGCATGAAATTTTCAGATTTATTCCCAACCTTGGAGTGTATTTGCAAGTATACAATTCTTAATAGTATGTTTCACCTAAAACAACTGAATTCTCATGTTGTCATTGTGGCAAGTAATGTGACATTACGTTTAGTCCTACTGAAGCTAATGAAGTTCTCTGGGGACTACTCAATGTAGCCAAAATAGTTTTAACCCTAGTGTAATGGAGAATAACAATAATTGTTTAGGATATATGCCTTTCACTGTACAACTCCCTCAACTATTTAAAAAAGACAGTGTTAAATACAGTCTTTAGGTATCTATATTTTTCCATTCGGAGGGAAAAAACCCGATAACAAAACCTCAGCTGTAAACTTCAGAGTTAAAACATTTCTGCATTTCTGCTCATGCCCTTCATGGTATCTTTCAGAAGGAGGGTAAGCATAACTGGAAACCCGTAAGCACAATTTATATGCATTTTAAATGGGCTGAGCTAACGTTCAGTTTAATTGGAAAGAGTCCTGAATGCAAAGCAAAGCCTTCCCACACTGTAGAAATCCATATGTTAAAATGCTTCTTTTTTTTTTTTAGACTTTCACAGCTCTATAGCCAAGAGTTGCTAGAACAAAGACCCTGTGCTGTCCTGTTTTGAAAATAAACAAATTGACAAATCTGTTCTTTGTGCCACAGCCACCAGTTCCTCGGTATATTTGCAAATGCAGAAACATAAAGCTGAATAATCTGCTTCTTTCAAGACTGCACATTAGGCAATTAAGGGGGTATGTTTGCAGGCAGGCACGCTGGGCATTAGGCACACAACTATTAACAATAATAAGAATTGGGCATTTAATTCCCTTCATAGGGATGAAAATATATCTCTGCTGTTTAATGCAAGCCAGTGTAGTATTATGTGATAAACATGGATCAATAGCTAAGGATTTTTAAATTTAGAATGCCGTTCCCCTACCACAGAATTGGCAATAGGGAGTGTTTCCCAGTAATAAACCAGTCTACCTTTGCTGAGACAGGAGCAAAGTTATCTGAGGAAGTAGCAACACTGTCATTTATTTTAATGAGGCTCCAACAAATGCTGTTTCCGCGCTCTCGGGAAGGTTCCAGTAATGCTATAAAAAATGAAAAAGCCCCAACAAATGCTTGGGCATGTCTGTGTTTATATAACCTCAGATCATGGCATATAGCAGGGCCCTGTGTTCACGCAGTAGCAGAGTTATTTAACCATGTGTGTCTGCCCTTGTTGAATATTCAGCTTTCTAGTCCAGCTGATAAACAGATTGTCACGTATCCTTAGGTGATTCATCTGTTTGTTGAGCACTAAAACCTCAGATTCAGACTTCCCCAGATGAATATTGAAAAACCTGTTGCTTTTAGGACATTAGGGATTCATTATCCTCATTCTTTTCCATGGCATTTTTATACAACCTTTTGGCTTGCCAGTCCCATCCCAGTTAGGATGGGATGAAAAAAGCCCCCAGAAAATGAATTTTGTTGTGGGGTTTGCCGGTGTGAGTCTAGGGAGAAAACCATGCCAAAAGTGAAGCACAGGATCCATTTACTTTAAGTTTGTGTTTTTCAGTCTAGTAAACCCAATGGGAAACTTAATTTCTAAACATGAACGTTATTGAATTACAGAGGCTGTATTTAGATCAATCAGTTCATGCCAAAATTATTAGACTTCACTAGGAAAAAATAATTTTTTGACTAGAAATATCAGCAGCCATATCAGCGCTACTTGTGTTAAATGTAATAACTGTACTTTAATGCACTCTTACCTGATGCTGAAGACCCAGCATCTACTTCTGACATTTTGAAAAAACTGAGATGTTTGTACCTGGGTGTTTACAAATATTTTCATTATCAGATAATCATGCAGTCTGGGTTAGGCAGATATTTCTGTTAGGGGAGTGCACTTGACCATTTTTTTTCTCTGCCTGTACCTCTTCTTTCTTCATGCTAGTACAAGTTTATGGTTAGGGAGAGCTTGTTCAAGAAGCCAGTCTGGGAAAACTAAGATCTAGAAAAGGGGGAGGGAAATTTAGAGAACATAAACAGAAGCAGCAGCAAAAGAAAAATTATGCAATGGTATATAACCAGTATAAGCATGTCGTGAAAATCTAATGCTCTTTTAGCAGGCATGTTTTTTTAAGCGTGCTAGTTCAGAGTTTCTTTTACAGCAATGAGTTGTCATGCCTTGTCACACACAAAGCTGTGGGTTTATTATAGATTAACTTGTGACATTTTTAACTTTCCTGAAGCAATTTTGAAATGTAAGTTAGACAAAAAGCTTAGACAATGTTTGTTCCACGAAGCAGTAATTGATGAAAAAGTGTTTGATGAGTAAAAGTTATGGACCTCTCATTGGCAATTAATTCATGGATAAACTTCATGCTAGAAAACTGGGTTGTCGTGCTTTATGATTCAGAAAGAGTGGGCAATGCTTGTAGCAGTGTGAAATGGAGCTTGAGTTCAGCAACAAAATAATTTCTTCTCATATACCAGCAACAACTCATTTCTGATGCCTCTAAGGAAATACCAGCTTAAACTAAAAAAAAAAATTAGAAAAACACAGACTTTTTCTTCAAAGTATAGTAAATGACACTTGTTAACACTTGCATTTAAGGTAGCAGTCAGTTTACTGTAGTCCACAGTAAGGTTTATAATCTGCATGGTAGTTTTTGATACTTCTCTTTTACAAGAAACCATCAAAGATAAAGCATAATTGAAGAATTCTGTGGTAAAGATGGTTATCAGTTGCCCTTTCACCTTGTCATTTCTCTATTGTGAGCTTCAAGAGAAGGTGACAAAATATCTTGCTGGCAAAAATGCTACATTGTGTGGGTTTTTTTCACTGTTAAACTCTGTTTTATAAATGAAAGCCAAACTCCACATGTGATGAAGCCTTTTTATTCTGTTGTGGTATAGGTTTGTAAAAGGTTAAGCTAAAGTGTTCTGATTCTATTTTCAATGTATATTCTATGGACAAAAAGGAAAAAAAAATATTTAATAACATTTTTTATTAAAGTCATGTCTTTGGCAATTTCAGCCTGTAAAATTCTATAAAATGGAATATCATCCAAGGTTATCCATGAAATACGGCAGATTTATGCCATGCCACCCTTCCCTGTGCTTCTTAGATAAACACAGTGCCTATGCAATACATGACTGTAAATATGTAGAAAGAAATACCAATCTCTTTGAAGCCAGCAGAAGGTTTTTCAGAGAAAATACCCAGGCTGTAAAGATGCTACAAGGGATAAGGAAAACCCACTTGATTGTTTAGATGTCTATTAGGGGTCAATGGCTTAATGCAGAAGCTTCTCCCAGCATAACAGCCATAGGAGCATAACAGAGTTGTTTTGTGTCAGAGGCAGTGCTGCCAAGGTGAGGTGTCTGCTCAGGTGTATCAGGGGATAGATACAGGCTAAAACATGGATCCATGCTTTACAAATACCTGTGTCTCACTACTGGCAATGCATCTGCTGCTATGACATTACTCAGAGGAATTAAGGAGCCCAGGCTGCTGTCCTGAGCAGACACTTATCTTTGACACTGAGGAACTGATTGGTGTAAGCTAGTTAGTGCCACAAAATGAAGAGAATTATCCTTCAGAAATAAAGCAGCGATCAGATTCTTCAAATGCTGTGAGTCTAAAAATGAATGACTTACCCAATCCTAGAAATAGTCCTGCCTAATTTTATAATTCCTCCAAATTAGACTAGCCACATGCTTACTGCTAAGCTCAAATCTGTCTGCAGGATCTAACATATGTTAAATCATGTGTCTGATTCCCTGCAACCTATTCTGTAATTCAAAAATGCACCAAAAATCTGTCCTGTTATTTCCATGATCTATCAGTGACTGAAAACAAATTGTGACTGTGTTGCTGAAATTTTCTTGACCCAGGAACATTTCGTGATAGATGTACTTGTACAAAAACCCATCAAAACTAAAAAGGAGGAGAAATCTGTGTTTCCAGGGAATATTTTACTTTTTTGCAAAAAAGCAAAAGCTGCAATGGAAATCACTTTTCTCACCACAGAAGTACAGTCACCTCCAAATAATTATTTTTGGAAGTTTCTTGTTATAGCTATTTGACAGACTGTGAAGAGTTACTTCTTTTGAACATGTTGAACATTAGTAATTCCTTTTCTGATTTTGTAAAAAATGCAAAATTAAGTGTGATTTTTTAAGTACGTACTCTATTTGGAAGGGAAGTGGTTTATGACATATTGAAGCCAAGAAATAAAATTCAGGTCACACTTGTGAAGGACTGCCCTGATTTCTTTACAGACAACTGATTTCAGCATGTAATATTAGGCACTCCGTTAATTTGCAACCTGAATTTTTTACTCATGGCTTCTTGACTTAAGCAGCTTTGTTTCTCCTGGATACAGTTGCACGATGCATGGTTTCTATACAAGTGAGTGGGGAAAGCTCTCTTATGATGCTGGTGCAAAAACCCAATGAAATTACTTGTAAACTATCTGGCTTGGGCAGGCCAACCAGTTCCTTCTTTTCTTTCCTAAGAATTACTGTCTGCATCAGGCTAAAATGACTGGTAACTCAGGAAAACCTCAGACCCTGATTAATTTCAAGGTTAGTCATCCCACAGCCCTTGACTTGGTGAGTGTTACTTCCGACACTGCCCTCTAATTGACCTCGACACTGGGCTTGTGGAGGGAGCACTGATAAGGGGTGAATGACAGTTCAGCTGCATGCAAGCTCTGAGCCAGGTGACTGAGTCACCCAGACCTTGTGTATCCCCTTCTCTGCAGGGGTGATGCTGCAGGCTGTGACCTTCATGCTGAGGGTGCTGAGCTGAAAGCACCAGTGCCTGGTTTGCTTCCGAATGTCACCGGTTTTATAAGGTAGCAGAATCACTCTTTTGACAGGTCCAACAGGAAAAAAAGTAATCCAAGCAAATGAACAAAAAATCCCAAAAAACCCCCAAACCAAACCAAAACAAACAGAAAAAAAAAAACAAAACAAAAACAAAAACAAAGCAAATGAAAAAAACCACCCAACCAAAAAACCCCAAACCGGGAAAAAAGCTTCTGCTTTTTAAAACAGAGAAAAGTTCCACTGAATGTACTCCACTGCAGAGTCACGCAGTGTCAATGCTTACCCTCCCATAATCAGTTGTTAGCTATCATCTCCCCACTTTGATAGTTACCTCTCACCTTCTTAATCAAATTGTCATAAATAGGTCAGGAATTCTTGCTACTGGTTTTATTCAAGAGCACCTCTTTATCTCTTACCTGTCCTAAGTCCCATCCAATTTTCTCCTACTTTTCCATGTGTTCTGTTCTCATGACAATCACTTCTGTTTGATTGCTGCTACAAGGCCCTGATTGCAATTCTTCACTGATGAAAGAGTGCCGGGACTTGGGGATTAGGGTTGTATTCCAAATTCTGCCAAAACCATCCTGAGTTCAGGCAGTGCATTCTGGATACGTGTTTGGTTATACGGAGTACTTGTTTAGTCCAGAAGAAAAGAATAAACAAGAATCAGAAAAATAAATCCCAAAATGATTTTATATATTTCCTGGCAGAATTCACGGGCTCTAGCTCACAATTGTTTAAAGTGCATTTTACCTCTGATAGTGCTTCTCTTGTGGGAGGCTGGAGGTGTATCCCTGTTAATGATTGTGAGATTGTCCGTAACAAGCTTTCCTAGAACACGGCTGCTGTCTGACACCAGTCTGATAAGTGTGAATAAACCATTAACAATCTTCATTCATTAACAATGGACCAGGTTGGTTTGGCTTCCCTATTTTATTGTGGCTTCATTTTTGCAGATTTAGTGTATTACAATAGGATTTATCTTAGTAAAAGCATTGGCTTTTAATTGTAGGATTATACTGAGTAATTCCCAGCTCCCCCATGGGAATTCAGCTGCTTTTCCCCACTGACTAAAAGGAGATGAGTTTTCTACTGGCTATTGCACAAGCCTGGGATCTGGGGAGTCCAGCTTTTATTCCCAGTTGTGTCTGTGATTTACTTTGGGATTTCTCAGTGCCTCGGTTTTACCCGAATAATGGTGTTACTTACCTTTTGATAGGAGTGCTAGGAAAATCCCTGCGTTGTTTGCTGCTTCACTGAACATGAAGTTGCTCTGCACTTACTGAGGGCAGATCAGTCATTCAACTAATTCAAGCAATAGCTGGAGACACTGCGATTCTACAGAAGGTTACAGCCTTTGTCTTGGTGTGTAATGTTCTGCATAAACTGAGTATCACTGTTGTCCCAGCTCTATTGGGTACTCTCTCCATGGTTTAAATGGGACCATTGGAGGATGCTGTGGCAATCTGAGCAACTGAATCTTATGGGGCTTTCTGCAGCATCTGAACTTCTTTGAATCTTTCCTAATTAAATTTCCAATCTGTTTAAAATACTCCCATTGTTTTTACCCTCCACCCCATCCACATGTGTAAATATACAAACATACACTCACACACACTCTTTAGACTGTCAGCTTCTCTGTCTTCTTTGTCCAGGCTGAAAAAATACCCACCAAAAATACAATCGCGAAAAAATCCCAACAATTGAGAAAAAAGGGAAGATTTTAAATAGCTGCTCCTTTCACACATAAATTGTTCTAAGGGAATAGAAATGAAAAGAAACCTTTGTTTTTATTCAGGAGAGATATTGTGAAGCTAATTAGTTATTAATTTTTTTCCAACACCCTCGTGTATATTATCATTATGCCAAGAGTAGGTGTACAATGCTTCCTCCTCTATAGTGAAATTGCTTAGTTATATAAGCATATTAAGATGACTAAGGAGAGAAGATAATATTTGGAAAATGCTTTTAGATTTCAGAAGGTTTTAGTCCCACATATGATGTGCATGCATACATATATTCTCTCATATATATATATACACACACACATGCATATAGCTATAGTTCCTTTGCTTCGCCACTGTGCACCAAAAATACTTTCATAATGTCCCTTTCACACGCTATTTTATTTCACAAAAATTTCTCATCTCCATGACCAGTTTTAATCACTATCACCCCACCCTCTAACAAGGTACAATAAAATAAGTATCAGAGATCAATTACTTAATCAAGCCAATAACAGGTTATACCTACACTGCTCCACTGTGTGTATGCATAGAGCAGAAGCTTCTGCTGTTCCATCTTTGTTATTTTATTTTTTACTTTCTACCCTGCAGCAGCAGCAGCAGCAGCAGCAGCAGCTCTGATTGCAACAACCAATAGACATGGTTGGCAGGATGAAATGTAAAATAACAAAACCTACAGTCTGCCTTGCTTTGTGGATAATATGCTGCAACAACCAGCCATTTCCTGCCTGTGGCTGTGTCAGCTGAGCCATCCACAGTCCATTTTTTCATTGGTATTATTTTTTTCAGTGTCTATGAAATCTGGAATGGGACACAGCATGCTTGGAATGTGGCCAGTATCCTGTTGAGTTAGTAGAATGGAAAGAAAATAAAAACTACACTGACCCAATTTCTTTGACTAAATATACTGGGCCATAACAGCAAGAGCTAGGAACGTGTTTATTCTTTGAATAATTTTTCAGATGAAGTGGCTTATGACAATACATTACAAATGGAGATGGAGATCAGGTAGCGAAACCTGAGCCTACTCATTAGGTTCTCTGTTGGCTTCAAACATCTCTTTACATCCCAGGTCTCAAAGATTTAAAAGCAGGTTTCATTTTTTCTTTTTCTTGTTTTTCTGCCTAATTTAATTTACCTGAAAGTTTCTGTCCACCTTTTTTTTTTTTTTTTTTTTTTGGTACCTGTTTCAATTAAAGTAGTTAAACAAAAACCAACCAAACAAAAAAATCAATCAGTGTATTTTTCCTTTCTGTGACAAGTACCAACACTTAGGATTTGTGGAAATCGTGTCCCTTACTCTCTGGTGTGAGCAGAAATGCAGCTGGATGCATCTGGAAGGGAGGAGAAACATAATAGCACAATCAGTTCGTTTTTCAAATGCAAAGTGGAAGATGCACTTAAAACCTGATGATAATCTAAACTGAACAGCTTGTGCCTACCTTTGGCTCCCCCACACCTGTGCCATTCATGCTGCCATCCCAGGCAAGGCTGCTGTTCCAGCGAGGAGTGTGCCAAGGGGTCGGCTGCTCTGTTCTAGGAACTGTGTCCCAAAAAGGACCAGGGAAACCCTCTGACCTCTTTCTCAGTTTCCTCATTCATAAAATGGGGACGGTGATCTGCCTCCATCTTTTCAGAACACCTGGGTATATCTGATTGCAAAGTGGTAGGACACAATGGGAGCCAAGCAGAACTATTCTCCAATGCCATATGGCCAGACAGGTTGCCAGCATTCAGAGATAAAAAGCCAGATTAAATTATAAATCCTCCCTCAAATAAGGCCAAACCCAACAAAAACAACAAGAAAGCCAAAAGCCCCAAGAGCAAACAGCAATTAAAGGCTTAATTTAGCACTAATAATCAAAATGGATTTCACAAATGCCTGGCCAAATAAACATTCCCTTGCAGCACCCCACCTGCTGGTACTGGCAGAATAATAACAGTACCTGCAGTACTCCTCCAGTACATCCCCACTTTCCTTGTCTTCTTCAGACCTACAACATAAGGTGCCATTCTTACTGCCCTCCTGCTTTTCAGCTTTCCTTTCCAGAGATCCCTCCCAGAAAGCTTAAAAACTGTAGAAAGAATTATGCACTAGGTGTGAATGAGAGAAAGATATCACCAACCATGTGAATTTGGGTTTGACTTGGTCCTGAGCTCTTGCCTAACTCAGAGATCATTCAAGGTGAATCCTGAGTTTGCTTTTGGCAGCCTCTGTCCTCAGCATTGAAATCCTTTGTCATGGGACAGAAAGGCCAAGATCTGAAGAGAGAGAAGGGAGAGATCAAACAACTGAGTGAGGGCAAAAAGGACAATTTGATGAAACTTGTAGATGTTTCTGTCCAGGAGAGTTTTCCTCTCCCTTGTGATCACAGATGAAGATGAGCCAAGGTGCTTTAAGGTATCCTGCTTGACTTGGCAGAGGAGTGAAGAAGAGTGGTCAGTCCAAAATGATGGCTTAGGGAGTCCTGAAAACAAAAGCCCAGGCTAAACCATGCACTGGTATTACTCCAAACAGCCCAAAACCACAAAAGCAGGAATCCCAGGATCCCAGCAATTTATGGGTTGGACTCTTGCTGTATTTCAGGGCAAGGGCTTTCCATGCAAGAGTTTGAGAGGAACAGCTGTTTTATAGAACACTCCTGCTAGCAGGGCTGGGTGAGCAGAGCTAGCAGCATGGTCAGACAAGGTCTGGGCAACAATTTCAGGGAAACACTATTATTTGATCCATCTTTATGTCAAACAAGAGGTTTCTTTGCATGTGAATCCTCAACCAAAGTCTATTAATTGTAAGAACTGACAGAAGTGAAACTAAGTGAAGGAAAGCAGATGGCTGAAACACGTTGAAAAGAATCAATAGCCCCAGTTCTGATGCATTGATATTTTGGTGTGGACACATTCAGAATTGATGTTTAAATGTCAGCTGGGCCCAATTTGCAGCATTTCAAAGCTACCTTTGTGTTTTGAATTCAGCAGGACTGAAGGTCAGAAGTTTTACTAAGTATTTGAATCCAATGGTACATTTTGCAAACATTCATTTTTATTTAAAAATATATTCTTTTATCTTGTTCCACTGGTAGTAGCCAAGGTGGAAGAACATAGAGCAGGCATAAGTTCAAAGCTTGGTCAAAGTATGACAGTTGCTTATGCTATCTTGACTCTAACACTCCCATTACTGCTCCTGAAAAACTAGATAGCTTGAAGTCTGATTTTTTCCACTGTAGAAATATATTGTATTAATAAGTTCCTTTCTGTCCGAATGCACAAAGATACTGTGGCAAATAAAACTCTTCACTGAGTTGGTTGGTTTTGATGTGTGCATCTTTTGTAGTAGAAAGAAGACTGTGTGGCTATTTAATAGGAAATGTTGATAGTGCAGAAAAGAAGAACATAAAAGATATGTCTTTCCTTTTTAATGCTATACATTGAAATTACCAGATCTTCAATTAGTGCAATACAGCAAAGTCTCTTTAGAACTAACAGCAATGTGCATTTAAACCATCTGAAGAGATAGTTATGAACCTTAAAATGCAATAGAAACAAGAGCTACATTAAATTATATTAAAAAATATTCAGTGTATCAACATTCAGTGGAATAGCTTGTTTTCAAAATTAATTTAAAGATGTTTTTTAGCCTTCTCAGGGTTACAAGCCAATATTTTAGACCTGCAGAAATCATAGTTCAGTTGTCCATTCCACAAATCTGAGCAAAGTCCTCCCTTCTTTACGCACAGTAGGGACTTCAGGAAGTAGTAATTGAAATTTAGTCAAAAAGAACATTATGAACAGGATTTTATTAAGTAAATTAAAAGGGACAGTTTTAAACCCACTCTAACTGAAGTACATGTCACTCAGCGTGTGCCACTGTGGTGGCATTCACTATGTGCTTTGCAGGGGAGCAAAGGACTGCATGAACAAGCCCAGTCTTCAGAGCTGTTAATAGGCTACAGTTCCCTTGGAATTAGTAGGACTGGAGGGTGTTCAGAGTTTTTCAAGAGAGTTGCATTTATTTTCATCTCAGCTACATTACATTCTATGAGTGACAGATGTGTGGCAAAATAGGGTAGTGAAATTTTACTTTCAGTTCTGAACTGTGAAGAGAGAACAATGCTTGTCACATTTCAAAAAGGCTACAAAGGAATATCCTAAATAGTTAACAGAGACACTAGAAGGAAACAAAATAGAAGAGCTTTACAAAAAAAAAAAAAAAAAAAACAGAGAGAGAAAAATCCACCTATATTTATATCTGTAAAACAAGGAATCTTCAGAACTTTCTGAGTAACAGAGGAAAAGAATTATCTCAAAATCCCAGGCAGAAAAATGAATTTGAAATTGTGTTTTATTTTGAAGAAAATCTTGGATGTACTTCTGTTGAGCAGAAGATTCTGTTTGTGAGGAGGGGGCTAGGAGATGCGCAAGAGGAAAACATTCCCAGCTTGCATGACACAGTCAGGATGCATTGTCTGAAGGATCAGAATAGGATGCAATTATGAAATCATCCAGACATGAAGGTCAGCTTGTCCAAAAGTCATGTAAGCAGTATTGTGGTTAGGAATCAAACAGACAGGCAGTTAAAAAAAAAAAAAAAAAAAGCAAAAAAAAAAAAAAAAGCAGAATTTAAAAGTTATTCTAAAATTTGGTAGCTTGATATTTGAATATTAGAGTAAAATTTGGAGATTCAGCATGCTCTGAATAATATCTAATTGAATCAAAGATGCAGGAATGGAAACATAATATGAGATACCCTCTCTGGAAGAAAGCTGGGTCCTTCAAAGAGGTCTTTCAGTGCTACTGTGAATTCTTCACTGGAGAAGATGTACTTTATTTGGGAGCCTTTAAGAGCTGAAAGAAATTACATGCCATGTTTTCCTTGTCTAGCTTACCATTACTTAGAAAACACAAAGGTCTTTTTTGTCCTCATTTATCCTGTGTAAGAGGAAAGAATAATTAAGTAGAGCTCTTAAAATCCAAAACAAAAGAAACCAGGATCAATTTCACTGCCATGTGCCCCATTCAGACCTGAGAGGCATGTTATGTCTTTAATATTGTGAAAGAAAACTTCATTCACAAAGACCCTTTCGACTTTCTTGGAATGACATTTTATTTGCGGTGATTTTTAGCGGCTGGCTTGTTGGCTTGTTTGTTTGTTTTCATTAGAGGAGTCTACTAAAGCATATTGACTTAACACAAAGTCACCTTGGTATCAGTTGCAATAGCCCCCAAAGCAGTGCTTGGATTTGCAGCCCAAACTGGCATTGTGTTCTGAAGCTTTTTGAAGACTTTTGAAAGTTAAAGTTGAATCAGTCCTTAACACCACTAACCATGCACCTAACTATTTGAAACATAACATTCTCTATCATTGCTCCCCAAGTCTTTAAAAAAAATCTTATTCCCTACCCTCATATTCCTGTTAGATTTTGTAATTAACAGTCCACAGCCTTGAGTTTATGACTGTAGAGGTCCCCCCATAGCAAGGCAGTCTCAATAATTCCACTTACTCCATGTGTGCTCCCTACACTCTGAGCAAAGGGGAGATTTCATCCCTCGGGGTTATCTCAGCAGTATCTTCCACAAACATCCCTTCTCTAAAAGAAGAAAGGATCTACCTTTTCATCCAGCTTAACTTTGTCTAGACAACAAATGCAGCCAGGTTTTGTACAGCTGATTTATCTTCCCCAGCTGACTAAGCTAGAGTGAATGTGATTCACAAAGATTTTCTTTTTATCCCATGTTTGTCTTTCGAACTTCTCTGGCTGCTTATCTCTGCTTGTACCTGGGAAACCTGGGAAACTCTAAGCAGCTATCCCACTCCACAGGCTGAATGCCAGTCACCTCAGCAGGGATGCACTAGTGGTAAAATGAGACTTTGGAGAGTCTTATGGGTAACATGCAGCGCAGATGATGCAGATTTCTTTATTTTCCATTTCAGAAGCTCTTAGTGTTTCTTCATGCGGTACAGCTTTATCTGTAGTTTGCCTGTAGCTTATACAACACAAGTGTCTTTACGGCTCAGGATAGGTGTTTTTCTGCATTCTTATTAATTTAAAGAAATAAATATCTTGATGAGAATGACCTTCATTATACTTCAGACCTGATCATTGCTCCCTGTGGGCTCCATTACCTCAGTGAAAGCCAAAGACAAAGTTCACTCAATAATTAGAAGGACTGGAGTTGCTCTGGTCTGAGAACCTGACACCCCTGCTGTGCTGAATGGCAGTGTACAGATGAGGGATTTGAGAGCTAAGAGACCAAACTAAATTAAGGCTGCCTAAGGTCTGCCTTGTGCATTAACTTGCAAATAAGGTGGGGGCACAACAAAAAAATGAGTGATCCTTCTCCTAAGTAGCCTTAAATCATTCCCATTTAGGATATGCTCAAACAGGTTGATGTTAGCTTTTGTTTGCAATTCAAACCTACAGTAAGATAATATGAATGTATAATAAAAAATGTTGTGTGTCAACTGACGGGTCTAGTACTTATCCAACAAAACTTGTTGCATCTTTCTGTGCAACCATCTGTTTAGAAAACACATTATACATAAGAAATTGTTATAATATAAAATGTGTATAAATGTATATTTGCATAGACACGTGCATGTAAATACGTATGTGTGCACGTATCTGAACTAATCAGTGCATAGCAGGAGTACTTATTACACAGACCAGATATATTCCTATCAAATTCATGGACAAATGTGTGTGCTAAATGGCATTTGCCTTCTATGTTACCACCTACACCTGCCCTGAAGGACTATCTGGAAGCGTGACCCACAGACAGCCTGTCCTATAACTGTCCTGTGCACCAGCTCAGGGCTCAGGACAGCTCCTACCATACAGAGTGGACACAGGGTTTGTCTGAGTACCTCTCAGAAAGGCTGCATCCAGCTTAGATTTTTGGAAAAACTTGAAGCCATATATAGATATAACTGAGAATTGGGGGCCAACAATGAATGAAGGTGCTTAAAAGGGGACTTTGGTGGACTTTGTGCAATGGCAAGTTGCTTGTGGGTAACACAGCACATGTCTAGCTGTGACAGGGCTGTCCTGGTTTCATTTCAGGTGGGAAAGAGTTCATTTTCTTCCTAGCAGCTGGTACAATGCTGTGTTTTGGGTTTTGTATGAGAATAATGTGGATTACATGCTGATGTTTTACTTGTGGCTGAACAGAGCTTACTCTAAGTCATAGACTTTTTTGGTTTGCCCTGTTCTGCCAGAAAGCAGGTGTACAAGAAGCCGTGAGGGAGCATGGCCAGGACTGCTGCCCTGAGCTGGCCAAAGGATATGCTACACCATGAAATGCCATGCCCAGTATATAAATGTAGGAAGTTGGCTGTGGAATGGACTGATAACTTTTCAGGGATGGGCTGGACATCTCTCAGCAGGTGGTGAGCAGTAGTATTGTGCATCACTTTTTTTTTGGGCTTTGTTCCTCTCCTTTTAATAGCTATTATTATTAGTAGTGTTTGTATATTATTATTATTATAATTATTATTATTGCTGATGCTGCTATTGTTATATTTTATTTTGTTTCAGTTTTTAAACTGTTCTTATCACAACCCACAAAGTTTGCCTTTTCTGTCCTATTCTTCTCTCCACCAGGGCACGGAGTGGGAATGAGTGAGTGGCTGTGTGGTACCTAGTTGCCAGCTGGGGTTAAACCATGATGTGCACTGGGTGATAGGGGTGAACTTTGTGGCTTCTGTGGTCTTTCTCTACATGTTATTTCTCTGGGACAAGTCTGCTTGCTTTTCAACTTCCAGCACCGGTTTTTGTAGGCATCCAGTTATGGCATCTGGCCCACCTGCAATCCCAAAACCAGGAATAGCTACTGCATTCTATTTGAAAGTGCTCTTGATGCACACCAATCTGTATCAGCTGTAGAGGGCACTTGCCAAAAAGTGATTCAGGCCATTTCATTTTTAATATGTGCTTTTAAGCACCCCAGTTTCCCAAAGAGTATATTAACAACCAACCCCTTGGTTAGGTGCCCCTGGGGAGGGAAGCAGGAAGGTGAGGCTGCCTTTCATCTCTGCTTTTGAAGCAGTGTGTCTGTGCAGAGGGGAATGTCAGGCTATTCCATCGACTTTTCCAGCTTGTCCTTTCGAATCAGATTTCTGACTGAGGGGAAGCAAGTAGCAGAGCTGGTCTCAGATGCCTGGACGGTGAGTGTCTGTCTCTCTGGGCTCCCTGAGGAGCTCAATCTGCCCTCATCTGAGGGCATGGGGGTCCTGGGCAGGCAGGAGGGGTGAGTCATTTGATTATACCCTTCTATTTCAGCTTTGCAAGGGATTAAAGCAGAACACAGCAGTATTGGAGAAAGAAGTGTAACTGTGAAGGCACACAGGACAGAATGGCAAAGTTCACATTCCAGTAGTGCTGTCTTGAGCAATCGTCACCTCTTCATTTATTTCTTTCCACAACAGCCCTTCTTTTCACTGTCATTTGTGCTAGTTAAGTTTTCAAGTGGGAGCAACTCCTCTATTCAGGGTGCAAGAAGCAACAGTACCTGGAAAAGTAAGCGTGTGGTGTGGAAAAATAGCAGTAGGAAAGGGAGGTAGATGGGAATTCTCAAAAACATCTTAAATTTCACTGCTGCTGAGCAAAAAGCTATTCGCAGAGTGTTAGCAGCCATTAATTGCTGACATCATGACAGCAAATGTCTTCTTGATTCTCCACCTAGTTTTTTGCTGTCTTTCTTGGATGCAGCTCCTTGGCTTTTTTCCCTTCTTTATCATATTGCCAGCCTCTTTTTGATCCTCTGCTCACAGATGTGATTCATGCTATGGTTACCAAGGCCATGGGATTATTCCTGCTGTTCTCTGACACCTTGGTGTGTTACACTAGCTGAAGGAGTCCTCTCCTGCATTTGTTTCTTCCTGGTGATGATTACCCCTCTGTTGTGGGGTCTCTGACACATTCAATGCTGTTGGGTGTTTAAGAGCCACCTGTTGGTCCTGCCTGGGGACCAAGCTGTCACCAGCCTCCACCCACTCCTGTTTGCATGGCCGTGGGTGGGGCAAGAGGAGCAGAATGTACAATGTGTTAATAAGAAATTTATACCATATTTGACAGCATTACTCTATTGATGGCTGCCAAGAATATGACTGGCATAACTTTCTTGGGTCTTTCTCTGATCTCAAATGTAAATTTGATATGTGTTCAGGCAAACACATATTTCAGGAGAATTTTAAAGAAGAATTTATTCCATATATACCTGTATTACAAGTATTTACTCTGCTGAATTGAATTCTAGACATCTTCACAATTTCTCTTTGTTTAACGTGAGTAATCACCTGTAATTGTGAAACTAATTATTGGAATCAAAAATTTTAAAATCCTAACTGTGAACTTCCAAGAAATTTACTCTTATGTTCCTGTTTAGTAAATTAAAGAAAAAAACTGATAAGAGACACCTGTATAACTGAGGGTGAAAACCACCCACCTCTGTTGTAATCTCTGATTAGTAATAGGAAGAGTAATTTTTTTTTTTGTCTTAGCACATGGCACTGAGATCCTATTGCAATGGACAATTTGAACCAAACATCTCTCCACCCCAGCCCTCTTTTATAAAGAACATTGTGTCTTCTTAGTGTCAAATTTTAGAAATATTGCCTTATAGGAGTGTTACACCACCACTCCAGCTAATTCCTAGATGTAGTGTGTGTTAATACTCTTGGACAGTGCTTTCACTTTTGAAAGAGGAAATTTTTGAAGGAAACAAAGGCGGCTAAGCAGGTTGATAGGAATTACGTATCTATTTGCTTTTATAAACATCTTACTCTAACATATTATGGCATCAAATCTGCACACATTCTCTATTTGCAATTTTTCATACTTGATATATGCTTTGTCTGCAGATTTCTATACTCCCTCTTGATGGGGGACAGAGTACTGATGTAGTTTAAGTAAATATGTGATATATTAGTGTCCATCATTGCTCTTACAACTGAAGAACATACAAACTGCCTCACTTCTATGTGCTCTACAGGAAACATGAAAACTTAAAAAAAATTCTTAGATAGCAGAAAAGGAAAGTCACAAAAATAACAAGTTGGATTTAAAAAAATATATATTAGCAGATTGCTTCTTTGCACAGGATGAGTGAAAATTTAAAAAAAGAGCAAAGAAGCAGTGAAATGGAGAAGCCAAGGGGAAATGGAGTCCTGAGCCCCTTTGCTACCATGTGTCCAGGTAAAAGACTGCTTTATTTTCTGAGATGAGGTCAGCTTCATTATTTGTTTGCTCCGAGTCAGAGATCAGCGGTAGAAATACTGGTGTGCCTGGCAGAAAGGAGTCAAAGGAGCACAAAGCAGCAGGGTGACAAAGTGGCATACTGGCTCCTGGACTGAGCTAATGTCACACAGGGCTGCATGACAGCGTGTAAAAAATGAAATGCAAGAACTGCAGGGAGCAGGGAACTCTTCAGAGGACTAAGGGTCCAGTGCCTCTGAGCTTTTCTTAAAAAAATAAAGAAACAATGAAGAAAAAGGTACAGGAGCAGATAGCACTGAAAACTGGAGGATTGCTTAATTCTAAAACTATATCATTAGAAAACAGGTTGAGAGAAAGGGAGAACATCAAGGGCTAGAAAAGGAAGGCTGGGGAAAGGATAGAGGGAAGACAGACTATTGTGGATGACATCTTGCAGCCTGAGAAGAAACAAAAAAATTATTGTTGCTTCCCAGTCAGTCACCAGGACAACAGCAGATTGAATTTGGAGCTGCCTGTATTAATTTATAACTACTTTGTCTTGGTTGGATTATTATGTTGCTTTTCCTGCTTTTGTTGGGTTCATTAGCTTGGCAGAGCTTCAACCAGAAAGGCAAGGTAAGAGGAGAAGAAAGGGGAATTTTTGGAGAAATTTGTATCTACAAAACTATGCTGTGAAAATACTGGTGAACTCAGCACTCTTGTTGCTTTGAACACCTTTTGTGCTATGATCTCTTCCCAGGGTTAAGAGAAGTGCACACAAAGAGAAGTGACAATGAGATCTTTCCCTGCTGTACAAGGACCTTCTGCTCCCTGTGTCCACTGCTGATCTTAAGCACCCAAAAAGAAAGTTCAAGAATGTGCTGGGATCTGGTAGGACCCCTTGGTCCTGACAGCCCGCTGGAAGGAAAATTGTGGTGTTTGCACCACTGGAAAACAGGGTGGCAGCCCCAGAGCCTGTGGAGGTGGGAGGTGTTAGTGGAACTGAAGCATGGTCCTTAGAAGTTGTGTCTGGTACATTTTGAAGGCAGGAATGACAGGGATAATGGGGAAGCTGCAAACAGCTGCCTGAAAAAACCAGTTCAAAAAGTAACCTAGCACTGGCATAGAAGAGATGGACAAGCATCAGGCAACATGCTGCACGTAGCCATTCAGCTGTCTGGAGGACGGGGAGATGAAGAATGGCAGTGAGGGAGGGTGCCCTTTCACAGCAGGCAAACAGCTGAGTGACAAAAATCCCATTAGTCCATTCCTGCTGCAATATCCACACCTGTTAGGGGCAAAGTTGGTAAACTGCACACATGGGCAAATTGCTCACCATATGGTCTAATTTCTTTTGGAACCAGTGTGTGGTGAAATGCAGAAGAAACCATCCTACAGCATGCAAATAAAATGCAGTGTTATGGCACTGGACCTTTTAGACTTGCTTTTTCAAAATCCAAAGGGTTTTTTAGGAATTGGATGTCCTGCAGACTTACATTTCTGGGACACGTCAGAAGCATATTACAATTTTCAAGCAACAATAGTAAGAGGGTACTAATGATTGCAGGGAAAACTCTTTTACAGCTCTGAATTTTATCCTAACATCCAACTCTAGAGGAACCTAAAAGGGTGGAGATCTGTCTGTTCTGCTCCACCTATAAACCTGTCCAGCCTCATGGCAAAATAGCCACATTCCACCCAAGTATTTAAAAAATCCCCAAACACCACTGATTCCTCCATCCTTACTGCATACCCAAGTTTTATGGCTTCATTAAAGTGACAAATGTGAGGAAGAAGCAGTTTGGTATGTGTCATGCTTTGCACATTGCACTGATTTTATTACCTCTAACATTTTAAGGTGTCAGGGTAGAAAACATCCTGTCCCTATGCATACAAAGGGCTTGTTCAATATGGTGGTTTCTGAACAGTTGGAATTCGGGCACATCCCACACAGATGTATTTGTGTAAATTATTCAGTACTGTAGCCTAACTGTTTGGATTGAAGCATCCATTTATATGCCTGTATTTTCCTTGACATGTAGCTTTTCCTTCCAAAGGTATTATGGCAGACCTCCCTTTCCCCCTGAGGCTGGGGTCAGCTTGTAGTGCTGTTTTAGGATTACAGTAAATAAACTTACAGAAAACATAAACAAGAAAAAGAAATGGCAACTCTGAGCCATACATAATTTTTTCTTCACTTTTTCTTTCTCCCTACAGCTATTACTCTAGTCCTTTATGAACCCCAAATACTCCTTCCCCTACTGTGGCAAGCACTATGTGAATTGTTTATTAGCTTGGAAAACTGTTTCTGTCTATCAGGACAGGTGTCAGTAGAAGATATCCAGGATGAATACTCTGTGAAGAAATTGCCTTTATGCCTTAGGAATCAATGAACTATTCCAAATGATCCATTGCTCTGAACCACGCTGAACTGAAGACCAGCAAACGTTACCTTCTGTCTCTTCCAGTGACTTTAGTGCTGTCTTCATTATCATCTTCTGTTCTTGCCAATTCACTCAGCAGTTTGCCTCCTGTGCTACACACCAGCTGACAGATGTATCCTTTTCATTTCACATACTTTTAAAGCCTTGGGCACTGCTTTCTGGAGATATTTATACAGCTCTGGGACCCACTTGCTGGAAAAGTAGTTTGTACTGAATATTCGTTACATGTTCTACAAGATCCCACACACTATTACTTTGCATAGAGTAAAACAACAAAAAAAAAGCTGATGCCTTTGTATTTAATTTGGATGAAATTTAAACAGTGCACCTTGCTGACAGTACACCTCATTCTGACAGTCTTTCAAAGTTACTCTCTGTAACAGCCTGAATTACATGACTAAAAATTTATATATATGCCACAGCGGCTTCAGAACCTGCTTACCACCAAGTTTCTTCCTTTCCCACAAGCAAATAGAGTAGGAGAATATCTTCCTTCTGTTCACCACAAGACATTTCTTGTGTCCTTAACTCAAACAGTGGTAGAGGAAGGACATCTGCAACAAAACACACCAACACACCACTGAGTCTGTCCCCCCACATTTATCAGGAAGAGCATTCAGTTTTGTGCTAATTCTGCCGTTGTAATTTCTTCTCCTTATTTTAGTCAAAACTGGGCAAAGTGTGGAACTGATATACAAATCAGTTGGTTTTATGTTGAAATTCTCTTTATGTGCATTTCTCTTTCAGCATACCTTATAGATATGTTAGCTGTCTATTGAATAACTGTTTTATGGCTCTGCCAGAGGAAGGTGTCAGAATGTGAAGGTTTTTTTTGCCAAGTGTTTTACCACTGTTTTCTCATTTAGATGGTCTGCTAGAAAAAGCGATAAACACTGAATATTTGAAAAATGCCACAGCAGAAACCTTAAGGTAAACCAACTGGCCTTTGCTTCAGTTTCTAGGGCAGCATTTTAATAAACATTAGTCATAGTGATTATGGAACATTTTTATCAAGGATACATCATTTCCAGCATTATCCCATTTTTGAGTCTATATTAGCATAATAACTTGCATTATTAGTATAATTTGAGACATTTTAAGGACGTGGCTGGAGAATAAGAATCTCAGGCTGGAAAGCCTCTGATTGCCAGTTGCTTGTCTTGCTTGCCAGGGCCAATTAACATATTTCTTCCATTTTCGCCTTTGTTTGACTTATCAAAATACGAATGTGCAGCAGACTTTCAGAATCACTTAGGCTCCTTGTTCAGGCTTTAGAAGCACATAGCAACACGAAGCACATTCATGGAGATTAAGTGCTCTTTGGAGTATTAGAAACCACTTAATCTGTATAAATATGCTTCAGGTTGTTCAGCTTTTACAACACCTTGAGAAGGAGCTGCAGTGGTTCAGAAAAACGTGTGATGCATTATTTAAAAGGAGATATATAATCCATGATAAGTTTATCTTCCCAGTGACTATTGTCAGAATCATAGTTTATATTTTTATATTTTGGACTTCGTTGCACTGTGTTAATGCAAGTGACGAAGGGAATTTCCTATTATATACTCTATTACTTTCAAAATTCTGGTTTTATCACTGTTGATTTAGAAGATAAGCATGAGAGATGTATAAGTACTGAGCAATTTTACTTTACAAATTTGTGCAGCAGGAAGAATTTACAGTTTTAAACAGAAAAAGGTAAACAGTATTTATTTTCTCACTGAGTTGATATGTTATTCCATGCATAAAAGACGTTTTTAGTTTCCATTGACTCTAATTTTCATTTGCAGTACAGAAAAGGATGAGGTATGAGACAGGACTAAGAACATCATATTGTGATGTTAGATATTTTGCTTTTGGGCTTTACAGTGTCATTTAGTCTAATAACTCTTCATAGTATAGTTTAATTATTGCCAAAAATAGAAAGCATGGTTGCATTGTGCAGCTTTCCCAGAGGATGTCTTATGTGTCCTGAGATAAATTTAAGCTCTATATTTTAATATATGTGCAACTGTAACTGTGTCTCATTCTGAAATCCCTTGTTAGACAAATGCTTGCAGCAGCCATTAATAATTGGAAGGTAACCTGGACAAGACAGCATTCATCTTAAAATGCTGACTCCAAAGAAGTAAATAAGACTTTTTCAGACTGGATGCCCTCATGAGGATCTGATTTCAATATATTGAATTTCATTTTTTTTTGTGAAAACTCGGGACTTTTAGCATCAATAAATACCAATATTTCCAAAATTTCCAATTATGGGAAAAAGCCTACACTCTGTGGTTGATCTCAAAGGATGATTTAGTAACTGCCTGTCTTCCCTACTTGTACCTCAGGGGGTTATTTGCCCCCTGAGTTGGTGGGCAGCATCCGTCCCAGCTGTGGCAAATGAATGCCAGCTGCTGGAGGCCACTGCCAAGTGCTCTACCCTTCACCAGTGAGTTTCTTCATTTGCTGAGGAGGCACCAACCCAACCCACCCAGGTTCATCCCTCCTGGAGATTATCCTAGATGGGCCATAATATCCACAGTGGTTTGTATTCAGGTCCCAGAGGAGCACTTCCCTTGGCAATATGATCTTAACCTCACTGTAGCTGTAACAGCAGCTGCCAGGGCTGATGTTTCTGGCCCTGATACCTGTACGGAGATGGGGGGAGCACGGGAATTCTTATTTGCATACAAGAGCAGGCTGAAGACTCCTTTGAAAGATGTTTAATAACAAAAATGGGACTTGCAAAGGGCAGGAGAAGGCCTGTTTTTAGAGACAGAGTTGGATTTTAACCTTCCTTTTCTCCTTTTACATAAAATAACCAAGGACATGACTTTAGCTGTGAAAGAAACTGTTGTGTGTCTGCTGTGGTCATTTCACTGTCCCTGTAATGAAGGTTTTCGTTTTACAGAGATTTGGATTTTTTTTTTTTTTTTGGTAAGAATATTCTCTTTTGTAAAAATAAATCTAAAGAAATTATAAAGAAGCTTTGGAAATTCTGATATTTTGCTGTGATATTAGTATCCAACTGCAGTAAACTAAACTGGGTGAAAAAGGCTTCTCAAATTCCAAAATGGATTAAAAAATTCAATTAATTAATTAAATTCAGTGGATTAAAAAAGAAGACTAGGTAATTAAGAAAAAATTCCTAATTTTAATCCATTTTAAGGTGCAGGTTGCATTGTTTATAAAGCACACAAAAATACCAACATTTTTTCCACTGTAAGCTTGTAATTAATTCCCTGGGTTATATCCAGTGCAAACACTGAAATGTTATATGACCTCTATTGCACAGAGGTCCTTTGCCAAAAGCTCATTGCAGTAATGGGCTTTAATATTTTTTGCATTGGATTTTACTCTACTGTTGGTTTTATCATTCTTGATCTCGGCAAATGTGCTTTATTGTCTGGATCATTTAATTTTGTTAGGCAAACGTGCTTCATTTTTTAATGATAAAATGTTAGCATACTCTTCAATAATAACTGTTTTTCCTTTCAGAGCTACTGATGCATAAAGTCTAATCTTTTGTAGTTGAAGGAAGATGTTCTTTAAGAACTGATTTAGGGTCTGCTTTTGTTTTACTAATTTTTAATTACATGCAGTCAGACCTGATTAATCTGAATTAGCATGCAAAGCCCCTTTTTAGAACTAAATAAAATCAGATTAACAAGTAAAGGATACATACAAGGATGTGTTCTAAGGTTTGTTAAAAGTTAAATCCTTCTTATTCTTAAACATACAGACATTTCTGTCTGAACCGTTTATGTATTCTAATTGAGTTCACAGTTTTGCTGTGTAACAGAGCTTTAATTCCTTTTGACTTTTGAGCGAAGCATCTAGGCATCATAATAATATTATGCAATGAAATGCCTTTGCAGGGTTTTATGACTGGAACTGGGCTTAACAAGATCAGTTCAGCCAATGCCCTTATGAACACAAGTGCGTTTGAAGAGGTGGCACTATGTTGCAATTTCAGAAGTCACGTTACTTTTTAAAAGAGTACCTAATGCAACCTGACATGAACTAAGAGCAGCTGCAATGAGGGTTTCCTCCAAGCTCTCCTCTGCTCTTGCTCCTGGTTTCCCACTTACTTTGTATGGGCTTTGGTGATGGAGCTCAACACAGCACCTCTACAAAATAAAATGGCAGAACATAAATAAGTGTATATGGAAGTTTTCTGTTTGTAGAGCAAATTGAAGGAATTTTCCTAGGGGTCAGCCAGTCATTGAATCTGATGAGATGGAGGGGGCAGGGTAAATATCTAGTGAAGCAGCATGAAAGGAAACAGAAGGAAAGAAGGAAAAGAAAAGATAGGGCAAAATCTATCTTTCAGGCATTGTGGACCATTTGTCACTTCAGTCACAGAGTGGGGCTGTGCTCTAAGGAGGCCAAAGTCTTCAGCTCAGCTGTGCTTGAACACCCTGTTTACCTCACAGGAGCAGTGTCAGTAAATTCAGCTGGATTTAAGTATGTGCTCTAAGCAGAGGTAGATTTGACAATCCATTGTGGGCATCCAATTAAAATGTTTTCTGACTGTGGTTCACGTGCGTGCCCCTGCCGTGGTGGGAGCGCACAACTCTCCTGGTGTGTCACTAATAGCAGCAAACCTGCTCTTCTCTGGGCAGAGGCCACAGGTATGCAGAAACCTCCTTGGAGACAATTGCCTTTTTAAATTGATTGCAGACTATTATACTACTACTAAACTGTTACTTCTAGTTGTAAGAACTGCATAGTATAGTAACTCTAGATCTCATCTCTGTTTCTAAACCAAAACATGGCAAACTGCACTGTTAGTATTTTGATGGCAAAAAATTATTAAAAAGCTTTTCAAATACAATGGAAAAGGTTACTGCAGCAGGATGTTGGTTATTTTAATTTGAAATGATACATACGCATGTAGTAGAGGACAAAAAAGCCTTTATACTTGACTAACCCATGCCCTATTTATATTACATTTTGCCATGATGTATTTCCATACTGCGTACAATAAAAGACAAATGACTCAAATTCATCAAGAGGGGATTAATTGGCATATAATAGGGGGATCTGGCTACTATACTGGCAAGCTGCCAAAAGGAAAGATGAAAGAAGCTTGTGGAGAAGGGGGCATAAAAATGCATGTGAGTGCAAAAAGCCAGCAACTATAGGAATAAGTTTATGTGCAAGCTAAGTCCAACTATCTGACCTGGCTTATATCAAAGAACAGTAGTGACATTATGAGATTCACAACATGGAATTATTTCTATGAGTCATTCATATATTTAATTTTATTTAGGCTGAAACTGAATTGCTTGACCAGAGAAGTGGAGTTTTGATATGGCTGTTTGGAAGCTGTAGGAATCCAGATGAGCAGAAACCACAACCATGCTAGCATGCTGATCACATCTTTTCAAGCTGAGAGGCCAAACACTGCAAATCCTTAGCTCTCTGATTAGACATTTTGCTTAGCTGGGGCCTAAGTCAGGAAAACTCATCATTCTTTTCTTCTTCTTTTACTTTTCTTATTTTCCTTTTTCTTAAGACTATATTCTCCATTCATTTCTTGTACTGCTGTAGATTTTCAACAATGATCACATTATTGGTCAAATCCAGACCCTCTTTCCCATCCCCCATCTGGAAAGAACAAACAGTTTCTTACAGTTTCTTAAAAATCTGCTGTTGCACTTGTGAACTTTAGTTGTCAGGCACTTAGATGCAATGTTTTTCAGGAGGGAATACAAATCTGTCCATTTCAGTGCTATTCCGCTTACCCTTAATTCTCCTCCTTCATTCTGGATAAATAAAAAGATTAATTCCCACACATTCTTGAAGCTCTGCTTGGTTCTAAATTAGATCAAGTTGGGAGTTTTGCTCATTACAGCTCTTCTTCCCTGCTGGCAGAGAGACTCTTGTATTTGTCACTTGTATTCTTCCTGTCTTCATGTCCTTACAATTCAATTGTAAATCCCCCATGACCATCATTCAACCAAAGAACAGATTATCGGGGCTTTTGAACATGTTTCTTTCTCTAAAAAGTGTACAAATAAATGCACGTTACTCCCAGACAAACCCTTACACCACTAATAAAGTTTTAGATGCACAGAAAATAATGCAGTTGAAAATACAGTGGAGCACAAATTTTAAATGCTGCTTATCTCATTAGAATGGCATTTCAGCCTTTCAGAGTGCCAGCGTGTCGCTTCTGTTCTTTGGGTTCTCCCCTTCAAGAAGAATTACTGTCTCTCTTTATGCAGGCATATTCTGCGACAACAGTTCCCACCATGTTTTTAATGCATATGTATATATATCTCAGGCACAGAAAAAGCTATACATAGGATGAATCATCTGTTTCATAAACTCAACTCTGCTGTTGTCAGAACCTATAAAAATAATGTGACAGGCAGGCCTCAGCAGAGTATCTATCCACCAGCTATTGTGAAGACAATCAACCACCTTCAATCTTCATCATCTTGGCTGGAAACCTGCCCCTGGAAGCCTGGGGGAATACAGACACGCAGGAAGCCAAAAGTTTGACAGACCTGATTTTTCTATAACCAGGAATATGTGTTCCCTAGCAGAGAGGGTTTTGAAAACACCTTGTCAGTCCCACCTTCCTGTTTATACTGAAAGAGCTCCAGGCTGAGCAATTTTGTTGATTACAGCACCAGTGTGACTGGCCAACATGATACCATCTAGAAGCACCTCTGCTTTATAAACCTTGCAAACTTTTTAATAGCATGCTGGAAGTTCATGCAGACCCGTGAGGTATGGTATGCTCCTGAACATGAGCATCCACACATGAGGTCTCTCTCCTGCTTGTCATTCTAGACGGCCACTGACAAGCACCACTGAAAAGTTTTTCAATAGATGAATATGTTTGTATTACACTCAGAAATGTCAGGTTGAGATTGCTAATGTTTTCTTTTTTTCACAGAGCCAAATGACAAAGTGGAGTGGCAAAAGATGGCAGTAGGTTCTGGTCTCCTTTCACCAGAAAAAAAAAAAAACAACACTCTTCAATCCTAATGCACAGGATTTTTTCTTAGAAAGGTGCTAAAATACCATTTCTGGTCATCACAAAGTGGCCAAAATGCACAACAAATTGGCTTACAAAACTGTTAGTTCTGTGAATGAGGAGCCAAGGAAGTTATCTTAGCAATTTTATCCCCCTGTAATCACTAAGATGATTTGAGTGGCCAGTGTGGATATTGGGATTTCGATTATCACTTGATCGGTGAGACCATATTAATTTTATCATCATCCAAAAGTGTAGGAACAATAATAAAATAAACCCCAAAACACCTTTGGAAATTCATACAAAGCCTGTTTTAAAATTACAAAAAAAGCCAAAATAATGTTGAGTCCAGCTATCAGAAAGTAAGACTTGTGTCTACTATGAAATTATGTGAAATTCTATATGATTTTGTTTGCTGAGGTTTATGATTATGTGCTTCTTAATAAATCCTTCTATATTTGCACAATTGAGTGGAATTCCATGGAAGAAATTTGGATTTAGAGGAAATTAGTAGGTTATAATACTGAAAAGCATTTATGAATGAGAACAAGAAATTGTACATATCTTTCAATTTTTCTTGAATTATCATGTTCCTTAAGGACATTTAACAAGAGTTTAATACATGCTTGACCTTGAGCCCTTATTTGGGCTTAATGATATACGATTTCTCATTTGATCTAGAGCATAGGTTGAAGCCTCTTCAAAAGTGAAGATAAATTTCCATAATGCAGATTTGTCTGAAATTCAGTAAGACACAGACAGGTGAAGTGTTACATCATGTTGATATAGCATACATGGCTTTTTCTTCGAAGTATTCACCTGTCAACCCTACATCCTGGTTACCATATTCAGAGACATGGAAAAGTTCAGAAAGGAATAATTTTGTTTTCTTAAATTTCAGTAATCTCAATTCTGCCTAAATATGAGACACAAAGCTGTCTGAAAGAAAATGAATTTTTAATTTAAATTAAAATGGAATTGTAATAAACGCTTGGCTAGTACAGAGGCATTTCTGAAGGTGAAAAATATGTATTTAATAATAACACTTGTAAAGGTAGAGAGCATATAAGAAGTGTCTGTCTGGTGAGATCAACTCAGCCACATTTCTGTTTCCCTGGTTCAGCACTGGAAGTCCCCTTGCTTCTTTGAGAAACAGCCTGAACAAAACACTAATGAATATACATAGACGATGCAACAAATCCTGTGCTGGCAGAGGTACAGATTTTATGACCTAATAGGTCTTTTCTCTCTCCAAAGGCTATAATTCTCTGAAAATTGAATCCCTTTCCATGGAAATGTGGGTAGCTACTGCCCAGAACAATATTATTTTACAGAGTGATGTGGCTTGGTTATACTATGTGGAGATCACCTGCACTTTGATAAAGGTAGAAAATTAAGAGATAACCAGTCTGTTAACAAAAAGGCCCCAGGAGCATAAATGATTTCTTTTTTTAACTACCTTAAACAATTACCCCATTTCTAGGCAACCCAGCCTGCTGCCTGAATAGTTTTGTGTTTTCCATAATCCCACTAAAGTCTTACAGAGTCTTGCTGAATTTAATTTCTTCAGTTTCCTACTTGTATCCCTGTACTTTCTCAAATCAGCCATTATTCTGGTGATGTTGTATTATACAGAACCCTTTGATTATAGTGCTACAAAACACAAGGAACTTTCAATATAATTGAGGCTTCTACAGTGGTCAAACCAGCCTCATCTGCTTATTTATGCAGAGTTACAGAAACCGTGTGACATGGCACACATTCCTCACCACTTTGGCAATCCAAAACATTGTTTGAACAAAAAGGTATTTTGGCACCGCATATAATTCCCAGAAATACAAAGAAGAAAATTTCAGAACAGTATGACTCAACAAACAGCCTTAAAAGAAAGATCTGCTTTCATTTCCTGTTGGAATCAGTAGCAAAATAAGTTTCAGGCTCCCCCCCTTCCCCCCCTTCTTATTTTTTGACCAGCATCAAAATCAGCTCTTTCCAATGTGGGCCACACTCTGCTGCTGTTCGTTTGGTACGTGCTCTAGGCTAGACTATGCAATTAATTTTTACCAAGGTCTGTTGTGTAATTTTACTGAAGATCACTAATTTTTACCAAAGTCCTCTGGATAATTTTATTCGGGTCTGCTCAGCAGGAAGCTGCTCTGGCTTCTGCTCTGATGGTCTGGCCAAAAGCTGGATGCTGCCCTCATATCTGGAACAGGAGCAGTGCCCTGCAAGGGCTTCTGAAAAGAGCAGGGCATGTTACAGATACAGTGGCAGGAATGTGCCTGCAATCTGGGCGAGGTCTGCTCAAAAATGCTTTTATTCCTAATCCATCTGGAATCTCTTGTTTGAGCTGATGCAGTGTGCATTTTATTAATCTGATGTTTTCTTATCCCTTATTGGTGTAATTCTATGAACTTTCAGAATTATTTTTATTTATAGTATTGTTAGGATGGAAGAAACAGATTCTTTACTCAGGAGTTTTTTCTCAAACTTAGAGCTCACTGTCTGCTATTTGTGACAGTTTATCTGACAACCTCTTTTTGATGTGATGATTATATTATTTGTGAACGCATTTTGTCCTCCTTTTCCATAACAGGTTAAACTGTAGATGTTTCAGTGCCTTGACTTAATGAGGTCTTTCCTAACCTAGTAAGCACAGCTTTCTACTTTCTACATATGAAATAAAAGGTGAACAGACAAAAAGAGATTTTTTTTCTTCCTTTTCATGTGAATAACATTTTAATAAAATTGTTGGTAAGTTGTGTATATGTGTGGAGAATAAAGACAACAGAGTCATGTATCTAAAAGCCATTTTGAAATCCACAGGGGCTGGAAGTACTTCAGGGAGAGAAGGTCAATTCTTCCTAAAATGTGAAAACTTCAGAAAATATTTCAATTGTCCATCTACTGCAATTGTAACATCTACTTTTGCTTCAAACCATTGCTTGACATATTGATATGTGTATTTTCCATACGCTCCCTTGAATGAACTGAGGAATAGGTGATGAAGGCTTTGCTTCTGAAAGCACACATTCCTTTTTGAAAATCAGGAGAAATTGTTTCAAAAACCCAACTACATTACTTAGGAGATAGAACCCTAGTGCTATGGATACCAGAAATCTCAGCATGGGAAGGTTTTCCTCTTGTCTCCTTGATATTTTACAGATTCTGCAATCAATATTGTCTTCCACATGTAATAAAGAGTCCAGAAGAAGTAGAAACTTCTGTCATTTACATACCAGCTGAATCTACAAAGACATTTAAACACTTATTTCTCATTGATTTTTATTGCACAATGGCGCCTAAATGCTTTTGTAGATCTAGCAAGTAATGTTTTCATCTCTTTATTGAGAAAAAGGTAATTTTATGGCCAAATTCCTTCAAAAACCAAGAATATTTGTGTCACTGTAATGCATGATTTTGAAAACTTGTCAGTATATTTTACTGCCATGCTCAGAAACATAATTGCATATTTAATAAAGTATGATCAATATTAGCAGGCTAAGGTAGAGAACCATCTAGATCTCTTAATTTGCATGGTTTCCATATTACTACATTTTGCAATATGCTTGGCAATATTAGCAAATAAGTACCATCATGACTTTGAGAGGGAATTAGAAACAGCCTGGGTCTGGTCTTCCAACTCCTCTTGTGGTTCTTTAGAAATATGAAACAATCTCAAATGGTGTTTGTCTGACCTATCAGTCTAGTTTTACATCTTCTTTCTATAGCTGGGGCAGTGCAGAACAGCCAGAGCATGCTGATGACTTTGGGTCATTAATTTTAGTGAGGCACTGGGTCTGAAGGTCGTTTAATACTTCTGGATTGAAGCTTTCTCTGCCTCTTTGGAGGCCTGATGAATGCAGTTGGCAGTGCCATGTCTAGAGCACCAGTCTTCTGACTAACACTTCTTGGAGCCACACTGAAACACAGCAATGAATGCAGCTATCCAACAATCAAAAAATGCGTCCTGTCACCCTTTTATTTCCTCGCTGCACTTTATGGCCAGCTCGCTTTCACAGAAAAAAAATCTCCATCTTTAGGAGACAAAAGGGAAATCAGACCCTGTGGGCAATGGTGGAGGAGCACGTCTGGTCTGCTCTGCCAACTTGCAGTGGTCCCATGGAGCAGTTACCACATGTATGAATCACTGAAGGAAGTTGCTATATTTACCTCATTCTTACTATATAAGAGCATGAAAGAACTTGTGTGGAAATCCTCAGCTGCTGTTACAAGGCTTTTTTAAGTATCTTGCAATGTCAAAAGCCATTCTGGCCCTAGTATACCTTAACTTCATACTTAAGATCAATGGGGCAACCCTAACATAAAACTGAGGAATGCATAACAGTATTAATCTGAAATAGTACTACATTTAATGACACATTATCTAAAATATATTGTCTACTGGTTTCAAAGTTAATACAAAAATATAACACGCAGGTGGCTCAGTGTGTAAAATAAGGTTTATGTCTAGAGGTTGTCTTGGTTGTTACTGGAATACCATCAAACTCTCTTCTACCCATAAATATCAGACTTTGGAATGCTCCAGAGCAGGGCCAGCTATAAAAAATGTTGCTTGCTATTAAGAAACTCTGTGCACTATCCAAACAAGATTATGGAACTCTAGGAGTTGGCAATGAATACCTAATTACATGAACTAAACAATTCTATGATTCTATGATTTCAGCAGAAACACTCAAAGGTCTAATATTAAGAAGACATCATGGTATTTGACAACCTATCCTTCTCAAAAAGAAAATCAGATTTCAAATATATTAGACTTATGGTAAAGTGAAATTAGCTGGTACCACTAATCATTAATCTGCATTACTGAGATACAAGCCAAACCCATGTATTTGTCAGTCCAGGAAAAAATCTTGAGTTACTTAAAAGAAAAAAAAAAAACAAAAACAAACCAAACAAACCAAGCAAACAAAGAAACCAAACCAAACCAAACCATTTGTTTGCCAATATTGAACCATCATGGGATGTCATAGGGGGTATGATCTCCAACCCTGCACCAAGCCCAGCCATCTCAAAATTATACACGTATATGATTACTCAAATCGTTCCTTCTGACTAAAACTCCACATTTATTTTTCAAAACAGATCTTTTGTGCTCCTTTCCCATTATCTGCTCTTACTAACTGAAAATTACCAGAACCAGTCCTCAGACAGGATGAGACAAAACTCTAACACTTAAGATTCAAGTGCCTCTGAGGCAGCAGCAGCCCTCACCAGCCTCCCAAAGAGCCTGTGGGAGACATCCCCACCAGTCAATAGTCACCTGTCAGCCCACTCCTCCCAACCTCACCCCTTCCTACCTGCCAGCTAATGAGGGAGCTCATTGCAGAGAGGCAGAGTTGCTGTGCTCAGAGGCAGCTTCTTTGAATAATGCCCGTTTACATTGGTATTCTAGTACTGCTTTCCCTGAAAGCTGAAAATGTAGGGGCTTACAGCAGTTAACTGTCCTTATGCATCCTTAGGAGGATGTGAAGTTGAGCCTATAGGGCTTGTCTTTATGGATGCTCTTAAAGGAAAGAAAAGGGAAAAATCGATGAGTACAGAAACTAGTATAAAATTAAATCTTGTGAGACACACAATCCAAAATTTATTTATGCTCATTTAACATGCTAAATGGGCTATTAGCAGGCCGTAACTTTTCCAAGTGTCTCTGCATAATCCAGGCTTTACATTACTACCTCTGTAACACTCCTAGAAAAAGTAAGACAGCAAAGAGATTTAAAGTTCATTTGTAACTGGTTTTTGTGAGTAGCAGTGCGCTGGCTGCATGTTTATCAATGTGCCTTCCAGTCTTGGAAGTAGAAAAATGGGTGTTTTCCTCTTAGCACTTGCACCCTGTTAACAGAGTAGTGCACAGTTGTCAGCTCCTCTGAGCTGTTTCAGCAGCTAAGGGCTGAAAATTGGACAGAAGAGGAAAACACAATCCAAACAAAATTGACAACTGTGAAGCAGCACAAATCTGTCTGTTCACTTTGGACACCCTGCACCTCGTTACCTTTCTGTCGTGATAGGATATGAGGAAAAATGAGGGAGACATCTGGAAGAGCACTTAGAAATGCACAGGAAAGAGAAGCAAAGGAGCCAGCAGCAGACAAAGTAGCTTACTAAGCAGTTACATCTTGGAGGGATTCTCCGTGCATTTCGAGGCTGCTTTGCTTGTTGTTTGTACAAACTTGAATTGCCTTCCTGAGCCACAGTTCCATTTCTCTCTCTAGATGTTTGTATCTCTGTTGTCCTTATATACCCCAGCTTATCAGTTTTGTCAAGTTTTCTTACAAAAAAGTGAAATAAAACTTAAAGCAAAAGAAAGGAGAACATCTATCAGTACATAAAATGCTTCAGGCAGATTTTCATCTGGAAAAATATTAAGGAATGAAAAGGAATGTATGAGTGAGCTACTACGAACAATAATAAAGTGTAGTGATAAAAAGTACATCTAAAATAGAGCTGAGCCATCGGCAGAAAGCCCACAGGTTGCTCCTGCAGCACACAAATGTCCAGCCTGACATTTGAATGCCTAAAAGGTGTGTATCATTTGCTTCCTCAGTGCCCTGTGAACAGTGTCCTTTAACAGTTACTCTAATAAATGGTTTGAGGGAAACACCCTCGTATTTTCCATTGATATGCAAAATGTTTCCTTAGAGAAAATAAATAAACCAAGCATGAATAAATTTAGGCTGTTAGATTGTGACATTCTTTACGAGTGAAAATCTGGGCCAAGAGTCAGCTAAATGCAACAAATATATCTCCTGAAAAAAAAGCAGCCCAACCAAAACCTAACAACTCTGAAAGAAAAGGTATGATTCAGAAAACAGTTATAGAAATTGTTCTTATTATTATTTCATTGTATAACTGGCACCATAAGGGACCCATCAACATCAGTGCTGAACTTTCACTGTATCAATCTATTAGTGGCTTCTCAAAACATCCCTCCAGGTTAGTGTTGCCAATTCTGTTCCACAAATGACGTTTAAGAAGAACATAAGATGTATAAAAGAACATAAGGAGTGCCTTTCCCCCTTGGATTGCTTATCTGCATCAAACAATCCATTTAAGGTATGAGCAGGGAGAGAAAAAAAAAAGAAACAGAAAGAGCAGGTTGTATCTAAAACCTCAAAACCCTTTCAAAGTTGAGAAACAGGTCAGGAGGCAATAGGGACCAGGGTAAAAATAAAGTCTTGCTGTGATTGCTTTCTTCATGGAGATAAAAAGGACCAGTGTGGGGCAATTGTGCCTCTTCATTGCTCTGGGCAAAGAATTTGCTCAAGAGTTGTGTTAGGTTGGAAGGTTAAGCCAGGCTCAGTCCTCTTGGCCATGGCTTCCTGCCTGTGGTGAAGCTGCAAGCAAGTTTGTGTTTATTTGCTTTGAACTTAGCAGCCTACACATGTGGTTTCACTGTAAATGAAGGCTCTATCTGTGATTGCTGATGTGGTCTTTCCCTTCCTCCTTCTGTGGCCCTTCTTTTGTGGAGGGATTTGGGCAGAACAGCCCTCATTTGGCAGTAGCTGCTGCGGGACCCCACCCTGTGCATGGGACACACCTTCTGCCCTAATAAAAGAGTCATGTTGCAGAAGGGTAATGTGTAATCACCTGCAGTCTGCTGAGTTCTTGCTCTCCCATGCTGTGGTGTTGGGAACCCTTCTGTGGGGTATGGGTGGGCTTCTGGAGTTTGGCCTCTGATTTCTTGGGGACCAAGTATCTGCTACAGGGCAGCCAGTGGGGGACACTGGACTCAGTAATGCCAATGTACTCCTTGATGCTACCCTTGAAGAAATGTGGAAAATAATACCCTTTGCATATCATGAATCAATCTTACTTATATCAAGGTTAATGGCAAATTTACAGTTTATTTAAGTGGAAACAAGATCAGGTCATGGGTTGCTAGAATTAGAGCTCGGAGCAGGAAAAGACATTGAAAGTTAAGAAGGTGGTTGTGGTTACGTGGACATTTTTCCATTGTTGTGCTGACTGAAACAGCCCTGCAGTCACTTGTTCCTGCCTTATTTGTTACACTGACCCTGGAGTTTGTACATGGACCTAAATTACTTTTCTGGGTGGAAAACAAGGAGTTTTGGTGGGGGTTAATTTGCAAATGCAAATCCCTTATGTTGTTCATTCTGTGCTCCCACTTATGCTTTGCAGTCACAACTGAGGGTGACAGGGAACAGGGCCAGAGAAGTTGGGAGTTGCTTAAACTACTTTTAGCACTACCTCACTTTGCCTTTTTCCTATTACCATTTTCAGACATGAAATGCAAAAAGAAAATGATATTTCATCTTGTCTCATCATTGTCATTGCTGCCTGTGTGGCCCTGTTGTCTTCTGTCTTTCAGAGGTGGTTCTGAGTGGAAGTGCTGAGGGCAAGTCCAGGTAGATGAGGTGACACAACTCTTACCCTAGCTGGAAGACAGAAAGTTGGCCAACACCCTCACAAGCATTCAGACTTTGTGTGAATTAAGAGCTCACAGCTTATCAATCGGAGTACAATAGCTGCAAACATGTGTGTCCTCAAGTGAAAATAAAGTGAGCTGCCTTATTTAAGTCTCTCTTGTACAACCCTGAACTAGGACAAATTGCCTCAAATTTCCGGGGGCAGACCACTGTGCTGATGCATGGTGACCTGACTGCATCTGAGTCCTTAGTCCAATAGGAAGCACATGAATATTTTAAAGGCCCGACTCCTAAATATTAAGGCATTAGTCTATATGTCATCAAGCAACTATAGTATGACATTCCCTTCTGGAAAATAATACATGCAACTGTCCCTGCCTTACAGTTTATTTGCCTTCCAGTTTTGCACCTTTTGCCCAGGAACATTCGTGTTTCTTAATCTTCTTTTAGAGATGCCATTAATGCCGTGGGCCCGTGTCCAGCTGCCGGTGCTGCTGTTGGTCCCTCCCCCCATCTCCTCTGACTCAGCATTTTGTGAAACCACACTTGGCAGGAAACACACTTTTAGAGGGACCAACTGTAATTTAGACAAAAAAGACCATTAGCTGCACTCAGCAGCAATGGCAAGGCTGCTATTTTGCAGCTGTGTTAAAGCAGACCAAGGCCAGGAAGAAATATATTATTTATGTTCATTAAGTTTTGGATAGACAGCTTTTCAAAACTTACCCTGCTTCTTTTGCAGTGTTTTGTTCAAATAGATGACAGGCTCTGCTGAGAGATCCTGCTCTGTGGCATTAAGTAGTTAACATTTAACAAGAATCAACCCACAAATCCACAGTTGTTTCTGTAAGCCCTTCAAAGGAATGTGGAATTTTCTAAAATGGGAAGACCATAGCGAGTGGCAACCAACAACAGGATGGTCTTTGAATCTGATTCCTTCTCCCTGCAGACTGGATTCCCACCAGAATTGCCTATTATCCTCATTAGAACAGAATTACCACTTCTTCCACGGCCAACCAGCCACACACTCTGGATCTCCTTTTGGATGTCCAACACAGGAGAAAAGCAGAGGTAGCTTTAGGTGATATATTTACTTCTTGTCAAGGCTGGGGGATATTTCTTTTAAAAGAGCAGAACTCTCTGCTGATACAGCCAAGGTCTCTTGGAATTGTCAAGGTAGACACTTTTAAAAACTATATGGCTTCTGACAGGAAAAACAGAAGTTTTCTGTGGGAACAGGGCAGTCAAAAAGTCTATTCAGCCCTTACTACAGCATTAAGGACAGGTCAAGAATAATGAGCTGTGATTGTAAGAGTTGTGTAAGAGAAAGATGTAGCAATGTGTCATTTCAATCACGGGAGAGTGAGTGGGAATGGTATTTGTCTTGTGCCTTCTCAGGGAGAAATCTGTTTCCTCCTGCAGCACTGTCATCGCCTCACAGCAGTTATTGGTCTGAGCTGGCAGGTTCTGCTCTTGTTTCTGGACCTCTAGAGAAGGGTAAGAGCCCACTGTAGCTTTTGATCTGTTGCAGTCCTGGCTGCAAGGCAGCAGACTGGGCATTGCAATGCAGTGAAATAAAAGCTGTCAGCAATTAAGCAGAATATTCATGACAGTGATTGAAGATGACTTTATTTCTTGCTGCCTTTGTTTAAAGAATGTCCTTTCTATATACTCATAATGTACAGGACAAATGACTCCATAGCTCTGGGGGAAATACAAAATGCTCTCTGTCTCCAATCCAAGGTTGACCACCAAATGATTAAAGCAGTGTTGGTTAAGGTTATTCCCAGGAAGGACTTGCTAACTTCTTTGTTATTGATGCTTATTTGGGCAATTTTGCCAACTTATATTATGTCTGCAACCGAAAAACTTTTTAACCTCATATCTGAACTCGTGCGTGTCTGCATATATAAACATGTCTATGTATAAGTAATTTAAAATAATGATTGTATTTTAATGTCTTTCTGACAAATAAATGACTATGGAAACAAGCGTGAGCAAGGGCTTGCTTGTTTTTGTTCAACACACATTTGTTTTAGCATGAAATTCTTTCTCTTTCTCTTTCTCTTTCTCTTTCTCTTTCTCTTTCTCTTTCTCTTTCTCTTTCTCTTTCTCTTTCTCTTTCTCTTTCTCTTTCTCTTTCTCTTTCTCTTTCTCTTTCTCTTTCTCTTTCTCTTTCATTTGAAAATTTGAACCTTTTGGCTAAATAAATTCTGAGGAAGGTTAGGGTATTTCTTTTTTTTTTTTCCTTCGAAGGAAGGAAGGAAGCAGGAAGCACCAGGAGGTGTGATCTGTCAGTGCAAATGGAAAACAAACAAACCAAACAAAAACCCAACCAAAACCCTCCTGAATGCAACAGGTTGGAAGACATTGATCTCAATGGAAAAGAGATGTTCACTGGTTGAAATCTCACCCAGGAATGTTCTGATATAGATTTTGTAATGGATTAATTTGAATAGAAATTTTTAAGAAATTATCTGACAGTCTGAGAATTTAGCTTTTTCAAGCAGCTTTCCAGGACTGCTAGCCTGTTTGAGGTATAGGCTGTCTTTTTAAATAAAATTCCAGTTATTTTAAAACAGAGCAGAACTAAAAGCACTACAGACAATCAGCAGATCTGATTACAAATTTAATGGCCTGATTCACCCCTGCTCTCCTTCAATTTTGGAGCAGTGTGAATCCAGTGCTTTTTATCTTCTCACCCCAGACACAATCTGGACTAGCACAGCAAGAAACAAGTTTCTGGGAGCTTAAGCTTGTTCCGCTTTATTTTGTTTTTTTTCTGGTTTTTTTGAGAGCAGCTGTCTTTGAGATTTGTGATCTTTTCTAAAAGCATGACCATAGTGATCATAAGGGCTTGGTGAATTTATTAACTCTACTTGATTAAATCCTCTTTTGACTCCATTTTGAAAGAATTAGTTCCGGAACACAGATTTAGATCTCCTCTGCCATGTATTTGCCAGATGTAGGATGAACTTTATACGCACTTTTATTTCTTTGTACCTGAACAAGAAATATCACAATATGTAGTGTAAACCACTAAACCTAGAAGTTAAAGATCATTAAGATTTCTTATTCCAGGCCCTGAACTCTGGAAATGGATTATCCAAAGGTGCCCACCTTCCCTTGACATCCAGGAATAAATATGTGACCCTGGCTTGACTGGTAAGTGATATTTTGAGGGATCCAAAAGTGGTTATGTGTTATGCTTGAACAGTGTTTTCCTGACTAAAAAACCTTTGATGAAGGAGGTTATATTTAATTATAGCATCAGATATTTCTGAAAATACGTGAAGCTTATTAGATCTCCAATTCAAAGACATCTAAAGGCTGAACATTTGGCTCAGGAAAAAAACAATCTGAACTTCTAAGTTTTGGAAATTATATTTTCATCGCATCTACTTAGCTACTAGCAATGGTTTCTTTTGTTTAAATATGACCAAAACTCTCCTCTCCTTTCCTGTTATGAGGATTTTTTGTTCCCACAGAAATCATTAAGTTAATCCTTGATATTCCAAGAAAAAAAAATAGAGGCAGTAGTTCAAGCTCTTCTGTGTGTGTGTTCAGCAAAATGTGATACAAGTCCACCATTAAAACTCTTGGGTTTCTATCCAAATTCTAATAAATACTATATGATGTATAAACCCATAAATGTTCACAGCACACGAATGGGCTGCCTCTAGAAATTACATGGCTTGACCACAGCATGATTAGATGTAAAGGAAAGGAAAGAATTTGTTATGACATTTCAAAGCTTCTTATAGCACTGTACCTTCACCTACACTTGCCAGCCTGTTACCACAGGGCTGTGGATTGTTATTTAAAAGGCTTATCAAGATTTTTGTTTCCTAAAAATAATGATGAAATTAAACATTGTCATTTAAAAATCTTTTTTAAATGGGGTTCTTATCTTCTTCCATTCAGTAGCAATGAATGCCTGACTTAGGGAAGTGAAGAGGATGTGCATGATTAGCTAATGTCAGATGATATCCTAAATGACACTGTGTAGTGATTAAGACACTTGGAATTTACTCAACTTATATTTTAGTGCTATATAGAGGTGTTAAAATGACAGCTCTGGAGGATGAAGTCCCCTCTTTGCTCAGCAGTGGACAGAAGACAGGATAATCCTGTCTTTGCTTCATTCAGGTTGGTTTTCATCTGTCTTCTACAGCTGCTGTTTGCTTTCCAATCAACCAAAACTTTCAGTAAGGATTTCTCAGGACAATTTAAAAAATTAGATCAAAAGTAGAAGACCACTGGTATCTTTTACCTAGGAATCCATTGTCAGTAGCTTTTCTTTCTTGAATTCATGGGCTAGTAATTTAGAGGCAGAGACTCATTTTCTAATAATCTTTAACTTGATAGTTTACCTGCTTTCTAGCTAAAATTGCACCTTATAGCATGCAAAGCCTTGCAGATTTGTTTTGGTGTGAAAGTATATTTGAGAAGAGACTGGAAACTATTTCCACAAGTGAAAAAGCTGATTTACACTTAAACAGACTGTTTATTCAGAAAGGAAGTTTACCTAGGGTAAATGCTGGGTGGGAATGTTCTTTGAAAGGATGTTAATTGTACCTTGGTTCAAAGAACTCCTTGAAATTCCTGTAATGCAATTATGCTAAGTTAGAGGAAGTTAAAGGATTGTGTATTGGCAAAAATGCAGTTAAAATCCCAGTTGAAGTCATGTGTCAGAAGTGCTATTGATGATAACATTGACACCTGCCTCAGATAACTTCAAAGCCTGTGCTCTCTGTATGAACCTAAGTTCACTGAGCTCAGCTAGCAAAAGGACAAACCCAGACAGAGAAACCAGTCCAGACCTCCAAGAAGTGCAAATGGAGCTATGCCACTTAACAACAGCACATCAAACCCCAGCTCAGCACCTTTTAAGCACAGAGGACACAATGGTGAGCTCTACCAAATGAAACCCAACATCTTTAGACCTACAGCTGTTCGTCACAGGCAGAAAGGGATCTCTGTGACTATCTGCTTTCTCCATGCTGGTGGGAAAAATGAGATTGCTCTGTGTGAATTTCTGAGGAAAGACAGAGTGTAAAAGACAAGTTCCACATTGGTTTCTAAAAGCACTGAGGTTCTAAGGGTTCTGATGTCTTCTGGGCGTGAGTTCCACCCTTGTAGGGGGCCATCTTCAGACAGAATTATGGCAGGTTTATTTTTATGTCCCACAAAGTACTTCAGAAATAATGAAGTCTGAACTGATGAATGCACCCAGAACTTAACCTTTGGCAGTAAAACTCATTGCTCTGTATATCACACAGGGCTTCGTAAACTGCTGTTTAAAAAAAATGTTTGTGCATTTTGAGTCTGCCTTGATAATTTCTCTCCTTTCAAACATAAATCTCATATTTTATTATTTTCTGCTCTGTTTGCCCAGTTCTGTGAAATTACAAGCTAGAGATGAGAAGCCCTAAGATCACACACCCTGTTGGGATTTGGCTATGTATTTGAAATTAGTGTCTTAGCAGAAGTTGAAATAATAGAAATATTAATAAATACATTATTAACCTTTTTAGGTTAATAATCCCTTTTTAGGTGATTTCAGATTTTAAAAATAAGGTAGGAATTTAGGTTTTTTCTGCCTAAAGCACTTCTAATTATTTGGTTCAATGTCTGCCCTGCCACAGAGGCTCTCCCTTTGGGTTCTGGTCCTTTGATTTCCCCCTCTGCATGCAAGCTGAAACATTCAGTAGCTCCCACCTCAGTGACAACCATATTATCCTTTTTGAGGAAATCAGGAATAGGAAAGTTGCAGAGCAGCAAACTGGGTCTTCCCCAGTTTGGAGTTCCCCTGCAGGTGAAGAACATAACAAGATCTAGGACTAGAGAGCTCTTCCATCTTCTTTAGCAGAGATGCATCCAGCCCAGACCTTCAAATGTTAAGGGACCCAGGTCCTCACTCTCTAAATTCAGTCTCTCATTGCTACTCTCCTCAGCGCTGAGTTCTGTCTGTAGCATAACTTAAAAAATGAGAGCCATGGACTGCATGTGAGGAAATAATGGAGGATTTCAGAATTTAGAATTTTGCAAGGGAAAATGCTCCTCCCTGGTCATATGGTCTTGCTGTGTATACATGCCAGAGGTGCTTCTGATCTGTTATTCAAATGAATTCTCAATGAAAAATCATGTATGAGTAGTGAAGAGAAGAAAACACATCACAAATGGTCCTATAGTAGAACTGAAAAATATGGAATCATAGAATCCAGATGACAAAAATAGATTAATATTTTATGTAGTGCACTGTGGTTAATCCTTGTGCTCACAGTATACTTTATGTAGAATCACTGCAGAATTCCTCCTCTGATTTTTCTCCCTGAAATTAGACTGTAGTGGTATGCTTCAGACTTCACAGGAGCCTAAAGGTATTTAATTTATTTTATATCTATGAGCTTTGTTCTTTGTTCATTTATTTTTATCACTGTTGGTTTTCTCTCCCTTTGACTATCCTAGATTTTTGTTCTAATACATCATTGGTTATTCTGATTTAAACAGTTCTCCACTGAATTCTGGTTCCCCAAAATTTTAAAGTACAGCAATCTCATTTGAGAATGACTATCATTAAAAGGAACTGTGGGATTAAACTATCTCAGAAGCAGAATGTGCAGTTATAATGTTCCTATAATGTTTATAGTGGCAATTCCAATCCTCATGCTAGCACCTGAGTTTTTAATGAGATTTAGAACTTAGTAGTTTAAGATAGAATTATTATTTTAAAGAAAATGTAAATATTTGTAAATATTACAATGTGTTAGGGTGCTGGGTTGTTTGTGTTTTTGTTAAATATTCAGATGCATTATTTCATAAGGTATTCAAAGTTAAACCAAAATATTTCACTGTTGTATGAGAAAATATTTGGATACTGAATCTTAAAAAATTAAAGTGATTGATGCCAATTGCAAGAAAAAATAGAATAGCATATTCCACAATTTGAAGCTGACATCCATTTGTATATACTTACTCAGTTATCACTTTTTCAGCATGCAATTACATTAATATTTTTAGATGTTGGATGGTTTGACATTTTGTTCCAACCCTAGACAGCCAACTATGCCTTCAGATGGGTCTCTGCCAGCTAAAAATACAGTCCTAGATAAGGACATACAACCTCCACATTAATATTAGTGACACCCAGAAATAGATTGCTGAGCTGAAATAATTAACTCCAAAGGATTCTGTGGCTTGTCCATTACTGTGCTAGGTCCTAGCTTGAATATATGCAAGAGTAGAAGGCTGAACACCCTGCATATCTGGGGATATTTCATTGGAGAACTGTGGTCTGGTACAACCCTGCAGCTCCTAGCAATTTAGGACCATAGGACACAGGAGAAGAAGGAGTGTCTGGGTCATGAAAACAGATTCTCACACCATGGAGCTTTCCACAGACATTGCCATAAAGCAATACCTTTAGTTACTGTTTACAGCTGTTCATTTACTTGAAGCTTACACTATCAGAAGGCTGCTCCAGACTGTGACTTGTACAAAGTAAGAAAACTTTTCATTTAAAAAATTAATTTATTGTCAGTGAGTCACAGCTTTGTCTTAAACTCTATGCTGGTATGTCTAGCATGGCAATGCGAGTTGATTCACCTCTTCACAAAGAAACACAGTGGAGGCTTCCCTAGCAGATGGACAAAAAACTTCTCAGTCTTGCTAGAACAGAGTGAATACAAAAACTCCTGGTCACTGCCAGATAATCTCTGTAATCTGAGTCTCACTCTGCATGAGATGAATCAGTTTTTTGGTGACAAATAAAATCCTTGTCTGCATTGGTGGGATTTGTGATTTCCTTTTCAGTAAGCAGAGGGATGTTTTATTCTTTTGCATACCAAACTCAAACATGAGATAGTGTTCTAGATGCCTTACTGTTTGAGAGTTCAAAGACTGTAGGGGACATGGCTGCCTTGCAGAAAGGAGATTTGGAAAAAGAAAGGTTAATGTTTTAAGTATTTTTCTCCCTGTTTTGCTCCTTAGATTACGTTTGCAGGTTCCACACACATAAGTCATAAAATTGCCACAGTATATTTTAGCCACAGCAGATAGCTTGTTGGTTTTTCCATCTCCCTCTGTCTCTGCTTAGACCATTACTCCTGAGATAGATGAAACTCTATTTGTTGTGCCAATATTGGTGAACCAGTCTTGCCAATATTTTTGTACTCTGCACACAGAGAGTAACGTCCTGTGAGCAAAAGATGCTTTTGGGAATACTTCAGCCCTGGCAGTCAAAGGTTTCACCAACATTGCTTCACTAAGGACAGAAAATTCAACAGCAGCTGAATTGCAGAGTTCCCAGAAGACCATTTTATTCTGAACTTAGGGTGTAAGAACTTTTGCTTTTAAATCACTGTGCCATGTAGTTAGAGCAAAAGATGTTATAAAAGCAGCATTTACTTATCTGGATTCCTTGAATTTCTCTTCCACTGTTTATAATGGACTAATCTGGTGCTCAGAAAAATGTGAAAAAGCCTTTTACAGAAAGCTGTAGAAAGACATTTTATGTTCCTTTTTACTGATTACTTTTCCTTGATGCTAGGAAACAATTATTTTAAAGTGGATTACTTCCAAAGAATAACTTAATTTGATAATAAAACAAATACTACTTTCCCATTTATTGATGAATCAAGCAAGGTAATTGGATTTATTACTTCTGAATCTATGAGTAATCCTGTTTCCAAATCACATATGTGTTTCCTCCTCTGCTTTTATGTTTGTCAGGAGATGACAATTATTTATTCATTCTCTTTCTGGCAGAATTTAATTTTTTTTTAATCTGGACAACAACAGTCTTAGGCACAGTTTCTGAGCTCAAAATAGAGCTAATTTATACTTAACACAATATACATCCTTGGTGGAGAAAAGTGAGTTTCAGTCATTCTGAGTAGCTAAAAATACCAATTAGTTAAAACAGATCTTGCATTATATCTATATGCACACTAATTGGGGAATAGGTATAGCTTTGTTATGATGCTGTTTTGTACTATTGAATGTCAGAGTCCTGGAAGCTGAGAGGCCCTTGGGACATATATCCTGGGCTGGTATGTAGGAGATGCCTTTGATAGGCATAAACAGCTAATCTGGGGAGTGGTCATGTCGAGTGTTATTGACATTTCTCCTTCCTCTGCTTTTTAGCTTTATACTACAAATCCACCATGCTGAGTCTTTAGAATATTATAGATTTTAGACATAATAAAATAATGGAAGATTTGTCAGCTAACTGAATTAGTCAAATATTCTTTTTTTTTTAGTAATTAATCTAGCAGCATTTAAGAATTTCTTTCACCTGGAGATCTCACATCAGTTTGCAAATATTAAGTACATTTCTTAGAATCTGTACTTAAATTCTTAATTTGTTTTACAGGGATGGTTTACATCTACAATGGTATGTATACCAGTATAGCTATACCCATTCATACCAACATGTTTCTAAAGTGGAAATGCAGCTTCCATTAGAAAAACTGTTCCTCTTTCAGTAGAGAATACAATGTGTTCCTTGAGGAACTAAGTCTCCATATTCTGGTTTAAAGTGTGATTTCTTTTCATACTTCTGTTCCACTCAGTAATGCTAGCGAAACTTTTAAGAGTAGATCAAATCTTGAGCTGGAAGTGCTAAAGAAGCTCATTCAAACTCAGATTATTTTCTTCTGTAAAGGACAAATGACCCTTGTACTCAAAATACCGTATTGATGGGACTCATTGATCAGCACAGGCCTTTAGTCCCCCTGATAAAGATGGAAATCTGTTACATTCCCCAGCTCCACCACCTTTACTCTCTGCATCAGTGTTGTACTCTTGCCTGAAAAAGAGTTGCTTAAAAAGGGACTTCCAGAGCTGAACGAACCCATCTGTAGAGCTTGAATTGAAGAGCCAGCTTCTGTCATGTGGAACCATAACAAAATTGCATCTGCTGCAAAGCACAACTGTTCTGTTAGCTATCATGGTTTTACTATGCATCTGATAATATTTAGACATTTCTCCCAGTCATGTTCTTTAATGGTGGTCAGCAGTGAAGGATAATGATTCACTTGGGAGTTTCCAGGGTTTCTGGGCTACCAAGCCCCATTGTGGTTTTCAGTTGAAACATTTAAATCCAGCTTTTCCATTTGTAAATGTTGTTTGAAGCCAGTGCTGCGCTTTGTTTTGTTTTTGTTTTTGTTTTTCAAATGAGAACAGAATGTGGTGTTTGAACTGAAATACATTTTTGGGTGAAATAGAAGAAGGGAGAAGGAGAGATGTGTTATTTGCTAGCAAAAGCGCGCTATGGGCTTTGTGGTACTGCGGCAAAGTTTGCTCCTGCTGGTCTACTAAAAGACCCAGATCCTGTATCCACATTTCCCTGATTCCTACCACATTTTTCTCTGTGCCTCCTTCTATGAAGTGATGGAAAAAGCCAGATTTTTTGGACTAATGTAATATACTCTTTCCTCCTCAGTGGCTTCTGTCTCCCCTCATTGCTCCCAGAAAGGGAGGGACTATTACAGACCATTTCAGGGCATCGTAGGGCTTTCTCACATCACTTCCAAGGCATTCCTTGCCTCCGGTCACCCAGGGAGAATCTGCTGTGTTTGATTTCCGTCTCAGGTCACTTGTCTCACAGCTACGTGCCAGGTCAGTGCCAGTGAGTTGTCCTGCATGGCAGAGCTTTGGAATACAGGCTGGTGGGTCAAGTTTCACACGCTCAAAAGGAGTCGGTGTAAAGACAAAGAGACACAGCATGTGTTTCAGTGCCAGTAATGAATAAACTACCACATCAACTACACAGCATGAACATCTTTATCCAGCTGTGTTTATAAATTATTTTCATTAATTATGGTTGTTCCTATCACTTGACGCAAACAAGGACTTTTTTTTAAGTTGCCGTTTTATTAATCCATTATTCTTCTGAAGAGTAATATCTGCCCTCCCCTCCCTGCCTTTAACTGGCCAGAGATACATCACTTTCAAAAATAAATCTCAAAAGGCAAACTCTTTGGATCATCACTTATGAAGAAAGATACCTTTTTCTTCTGTCCACCATGAATTAAAATGAAATTGCTTATAATCTATCTTTTAAAACACTGTGGTCAAATTTATGCCTGGCATCACAGTGTCGGAAACAGCGTAATTGCACAGTGGATGAACTCAGTCTCAAGAGTTTAGTTGTGCTTTGAAAGCTTTTTGATGTACTGTTGTACTTTATTTATATTTTTAAACTTTTTTATTTTGCTTTGTTTTTTTAATACTAAGGCTGTTTGGGAGCTGTGTTAGTAACCCAAACTTTCTAATACTGATTCTAACTGGAGCAGAACACTAATAAAGCTAAAGGCATTTTAGCCTTTGTGTCAAAGATTACAGTGCAAAACCAGCAAAAAATGGTTATTTTTCAGATATGCATTTTGAGAGACTGGAAATACTTCTGCATTTTTTGACTACAGAGAAGCTTTTTGAATTCAGACAAATGCATTTCACACAATTCATTTCAGGGCTGATTCATTTTATCTGTGTCTCCTGTGCCAAGTGGAAACATTAGGCCTCTTTAAAAAATTATGTAGGATAATAAATGCTCCAGGCATTTGTTTTGCTGAAATGAAGTAATGGCAGGGAAGCATATGGTGAAATATATTTTTAATTACTTTTCAACAATGTTAAATGTTTTTTCCTTATTTTCATATTTAATGTTCTTGATCAAGCTTGCTAAATAGACAGCTCTTATGGAACACACCACTTTGTGCAATAACACATGACTAATTTTATGGGTGGTACTGTATATCCCTGTGTATCAGCACTGTATTAGCTGTAGAACTTTGTTTAGGATGCTTTGTGCCATCGAAGGAAGCTGGGATTGTGAGGGGGCTGTTTTGTTCCTGTTTCATTTTTCCCTTCTAAGCCCACAACTCTCAATACCTTTGTTGAGAGGTTTTGTTTTCTTATATTTTTGTTTGTGCATGCAGAGCAGGAAATATGATTCTCTTCTGTTAGACTAAACAAAAGGAAATCCACCTGAGACTGAGAGGAGACACCAGTCTCCATTTTAACAACTTCACTTCTAAATCACCCTTCTAGCCCCTTCCTTCATCTCCCTCCCTGCAGCACAGGTTCCACACTAAAGCAAAGTGAACAAAGGACACCTGTTCCCAGCTCTACTAAAGAGAGAAAAGCTGCTAGTGCCTAAAGGCTAAAGCTGAGCTGAAAGTATTATGGCTACAGGTGGTGTCCAGGCTGTAGACATACCTGCACAAGGGAAACACCAGCCTATTGCACAATTCCAGTAAATAACCACTGAAAAGTAAGTGACATCACAGGACAGTGGCAGGGGGAAACCAAGGCACAACTGTCACCACTTGTCTGCACATATATGTCACCTTTTTGGGATGTACACAAAGGTTCTTTCAATACAAAGTATAAAGACAAAGTAAGAAAACCTGGCAATTTGCTGTCAACATTTACAGCAGGTGACCACATTCTCCCCTCACTTGTTGCAGAGCTGGCACAAATTCTTTTTCTGAAGATGTCACAGTCATCACTGGTATGAGCAGAGGAATGCTTCTTGTAGCATGCCCTGGAGATCAACAGTCCCAGGCTATTTCAGACCAGTGAGTTCTTTCCAGAGATGAGAACTCCTCACAGAGACTTCTCTGTAACCACCACTCTCTTTTTCAGCTTGAGTGGTTTTTCTTCCTGCAGCTGTGGCAGTGCGGCAGAAAGGAGTTGGGATGGCTGTCTCACATGTCCAGCACTTCCTTTCTCACTGCTAGTGACTCAGGGGATTAAAGCACCAGGATATAAAGCAACAGATGGGGATTTCATTCATTCTCTGTGCTTTGAAAACTGACTCTGAGGAATACATCCATTGTTATTATTGTGACCTTCAGTATGCTGCATGCAGATTTCAGTTTGAGGTGGGAGGGGGATGTCTATGGGTCTCAGGCATTGGCCACCACTGTGGAGAGAAACACTGTGCTGATACCTTACCCACATTATTCAAGCAAAAAAACACCCTGTAGCAAAGGGTAGAGCACTGAACATGTAAAAGATACTCCTTTTTCTCCATCCCTTCCCCTTCTCACTGGGATCCAGGGCAGAGGAACAGAAGCAGATGGGGTGGGAGTAGGAGAAGTGAAGCCCAATATTTCTCTTGTGATAAGCTGCTGACATCTCAGACCTGCCCCTGGTACTGGGAAAAAAGCCAGCAAACAGAAAAGAGAAGCACGAAGTTGCCTGAGGGAGAAGCAAGGCCATGGCAGTCAGTGGCCTGTCTCCCACGCTGCCTGAAGCTGTGGAGGAGGAACCAGCCAGCTCTGGGACTGATGGTGTGACTTTTGGGACACACTTCTATGGCAGAAGAGGGAACCGCAACCATTCAACCTCGGATCAGTGGGGCAACCTTGTGTGGGTGGTCTCCCAGAGGGAGGAGAGAATTTCCCATAGCTCTTTCTCTTCCCAGCTTGCTTGCCAGAGGGCTCTCTGGGCAAACCCAGGGCTTCAGCCTCAGGATATGGAATGAAAGAAACAGCCTCCAGAAAGGGTCTCATTTTTGTTTTAGCAAATACCAAAGGGAAAGATTAATCCCAGGGAAGCTTCTGCTTCTGGGACTCATAACTTGGGAGTGCTGTGAAGTTTTCAAAACCCGTATGTGGGGGTCAGCATTATCTTTTCCAGAGTCTTCGCTTTTAACCTCCACATGTAAAGAATTGGGTCAGTTGTGCATGGCCAGAGACAGCAGTTCCCCTTGCACTGTAGCTTGCATACCGGAGATAACACTTCCTATAAATCAAGACAGCCTGTAAAAAAATGTCAGAAACTGTGAAGTTCAGCTTGCCAGGAAACTGTTATCATGCATGTGTATTTTTTTAGGAAAAAAAACATTTAATATCCACATCCAGTTTTGTCAATCTTTTAAAACTCCTGACAGGGATGTGAATGTTGTTCAAGAGCTATTACATGTCATGATGATAATTTGTTCCTTTTGAAGAGTGTGATGTCTAAGTAGTTTTTGATGATTACATTTCTTTGGTCTGTATTTATTTGAAAGGCACTTTTCAGACCTGAGAATTGTTTCCAAACAGTATGCATAAATGATTAGTAGTGCTTTCAGTCATGCAGTTTGATACCTTTTCCCTTTAGATGTTAGTCTAGATGTGAAGACTATGCCCTACCTGGTGCATAAAGAGCAGATCTTAACTGCTGCAGCAGCTGAAAGATTTGGAATGACTTAATTGTAAAACCAATCACTTCCCATAGAATCATAAAATCATAGAATGGTTTGAGTTGGAAGGGACCTTATAGATCATCTAGTTCCAGCCTCCCTGCTATAAGGAGGGACACTTTCCACTAGACCAGGTTGCTCAGAGTTCCATCCAACCTGGCCTTGAACCCTTCCAGGGATGGAACATTGACAATTTCTCTATAAGGTCTCATGGTAATCTTCTCTTTTCCAGGCTGAATAGCCCCAGCACTCTGAGCCTATTTTTACAAGAGAGGTGTTCTAGTCCTCTGATCATATTCATGGCCCTCCTCTGGACTTGTTCCCACAGGTCCACATCCTTCTTTTGTTGGGGACACCAGAGCTGGACACAGTACTATAGTTGGGGTCTCGCAAGAGCAGGGTACAAAGACAGAATTGTCTCCCTTGACCTGCTGGTCACACTGTGCACTTTCAGGTTCCTTAGATATTCTTGACTTCTCCTACAGCTGAAAATTCTTCATTCTCTCAGTCCCTGCCTTTGTCTTATCAACTTGGGCAGTGTAGCTAGAGCACTTGCCAGTGAAGACTGAGCAAAAAAAAATCATAGAGTACCTCAGACTTCTGCATATTCCAGGTAACCAGGCCTCCCATTTCCTTCTGGAGACAAGCAGCATTTTCCCTAATCTTTCTTTTATCACTGGCATACCTGTAGAAGCTTTTATTGTTGCCCATGACATTCCTGGTCAGATTTAATTCTATCATGGCTTTAGCTTTCCTAACGTGATCACTGGTAGCTCAGACAATTTCATTGTGTTTCTCTTAGGCTACTTGTTCTGGCTTCCACCCTCTCTAAATTTTCTTTTTGTGTTTGAGTTTGTCCAGGAGCTCCTTCATCCAGAGAGGCCTCCTGGTGATTTTACCTGACTTCCTCTTTGTTTGGATACATTGCTCCTGAGTTTGGACAAGGTGATTCTTGACTATTAACTAGCTTTCTGGGGCATCTCTTTCCTCCAGGGATTTATTCCCCGGTATCTTACCAAGTAAATCCCTGAAGAGGCCCAAGTCTGCTTTCCTGAAGTCCAGGACAGGGAGCTTGTTGTAAGCCCTCCTCACTGCTGAAAGGGTCTCAAATGCCACCAATTCATGGTCACTGCAACCAAGGCTGCCCTTGAGCTTCACTTTCCACACCAGTCCCTCTCCTTGTTGGTGAGAAAAAGGTCCAGCACAGCACCTCTCCTCTTTGGTTCCTCTGTCACTTGGAGAAGGAAGTTACCATCACTGCCCTTCAAGAAACTCCTGGATTGACTGTCCTGCTGTATTGACCCTCCAACAGAAGTTCCCCCTTACGACCATGGCCTGTAAATGTGAGGCTGCTCTTATCTGTCTATAGATATCTGTCTATAGATATCTTATCTGTCTATAGAGCACCTCAGGCACTCAATCTTCCTGGTTGAGCCTGTAGCAGACACCCAGTATAAAGTCACCTGCCCCTGCCCTCCCTTTGATCCTGACCCACAAGTTCTCTGCTGTCTTCTCATCTATCCCAAGGCAGAGCTCTATGCACTCCAGCTGATCACTGATGTGGAGGGTGACTCTCCTTTGTCATTTCCCCTGCCTGTCCTTCCTAAAGCATCCTTCCCTCCCAACACTCCAGCTGTAGGAGCCATCACACTACTTCTCTGTGATCACAGCCCTTCAGGTGTGAAGAATAAAATCAGTCAGAACTCTGGGTTATCAAATCCTTCAAATACTTTACACAAGCTAAGAATGTGGTGTTGAGTAGCAGAATGCTGTGTAAGCCACTGCTGTGCAAGTAAATGCCAATGCTTCAAACACAAGATTTCCTGTTTTGAGCTTCAGTCTATCACCTACATGTGACACAGTCCTACTTTGCAGCTACTATGCTACAAATTCTAAATCATCTTCTAATTTTTCAAATTCAAAAGAAACTCGGTCTGTTTAATTGTTTAGTGCTTCTAAAGAATCTAGGCATTTTACACTAGGCTCACCAGAATAAATATTTATCCCAGTCATCTGCCTTTGAAAAGAACGTTCTTAATCATACCAGTAAAGAAAATATTTTGTGAGTACTGCAATTTGTTTTCCTGCTAAGTGACAAGCAGCACTTGAGTTTGGATAAAACAGGTGTATGTATCTTCATGGTTGTCAATTTTTGTTTTGTTTTAATACTCCATTATTAGTGTCCTTTACCATTTGACAACAAAACAGGAACAACTTTCCTGGAGAGTAGACCTTTAGATTCCCTTTATCTACTTCAAACAATAACTAAACACCCAGTGAATTTTCAAAGCCAAAAAATCATTGTTTTTTAATAGAACATATTATATACTGAAGTCTGTATAGCTCCTATATTCTGATGAATTTTAGACTTGCATCTACTTGGGAAAAAAAGTAGGAAACATTGCTGTGCAAATTGTTTCAAAAGAGATATGATTGAATAGAGGGATGATTCTGAAGTGTGCAACAACCATAAGATGCACGTGAATGAATATCAACTTATTTTATCTTTGTCACCACTAGAAGCACTGTGTCTGATAGCTTTTACAGTATTTGCTGGTTTTTTGACCACAGTTTTCATCTCTGCTGATCCTGTTCCTGGGTCTATTCTTTCTCCTCCCCTATCTGATTTGACATCTGTTTCCAAATGAAATATGCTTTCCATCCTTTGGTTCTTGAGTGGCTTCTCTTTTCTTTTTACCTTTTTTTATTGTTTATATCTGCAAATTATATTAAAACTCATATGACAGGCTTAATGTAATGTGGACATACATGTTTGGGAACAAGGGGATAGGGTTTCTTCACTTGTTGCTGGGATATTTAGGTAACGGACAAATGTCATTTAAGCAGATGTTCTCTGAAATGAACAAAAAGGTCTTATATTGTGTCTCCTCTTCTCTTCTTGTTGGTGACAATGTGTCTTGAAATTTACCCGATGCCTCAGTTCTTCTACATGTCAACTTGTGCCTGCAAAGCGGGAGGGAGGAAGCACATCCTGCAATTTTACCACAGAGGACAAAAGAACAAATGTCTCAAATTGAAGAAGTACTGAGAGGCAGCCATTATGCATGGAGATGAGGAATGGCACAGCTGGAGTCATGCTTACAGTTTCAGATGGCACTAAAGTGTTATCTGGGGTTGGTGTGAAGGTGGAGGAAAGCACTGATGTGACATTTTTATTACTCTGGTAAATCCATTCCTAGTCTTTTAGCCTTCTCCTTCCTTTAAAGAAACTACATATGTCCTTCAAAGGACACTGTTCATCTATTTAAAATGAATTGTAAATTCTTTCCTGAATTTGGGGTTGCATCAGAAATGGGCTAAGAGAAGAAATGAACCAGTTCTGTGAGACAATCCAGACAGAGTCTGTATAACATGTATCCCCTTAAAATTAGTTACTGTCTTCTTCTAAAAGCAGTAACGCTGTATGAGTTGTCATCTTGATGTTCTTAGATTGTCAGTTTGGCTCTAACTAAGCTACCATTTAAGAAAAATTTGTACAGGGGGTAAGAGACTTACAAAAATAATCAGCACTAGCTGCTTCCATCTATCCTTTTCCAGTGAATTTTTTTCTAATTAATTCTTACTCATGTTTGTCAACAATTTTCTCATGGATATTTTAAATCTTTTAATTTTTAAAAATTTTTTTAAATTTTTAAAAATATTTCTTTGTTCTGTCAAATTTTCTTGCTAAAGACGCTGTTTAATTTCAGGTGAGGACTCCGAGTCATAGATGCTTTTATAATCAGCTAAAAAGGAACAAACACACACCTCCAGAATTGCAAATTTCAATACCTCTTCTGACAGTACATGCAAGACAGTATCATTTTTTGAAAGCATAATAGTATTTCTAAAATCAAAGATTGTGCTTGCAAGATATCTTATTTTCTGTTCCAAATAATCTTCAATCCACAGTGTAACTTTGTCATCCATAAAAAACCCTGAAATTAAGAGAAACATTATATGATCCTAGCATCTATTATGCATCTTTTTATTTGTTGAAGGCTTGCTGTAGAGTCTGCTTGTTTCCAAGGCATGAAAATTGCTTATTATCCTGGATAATGAAAGAGAATGTCATCATTTATAATTCTTAGTTTAGGATACTTACTGTACCCTTCTCTTATAAAGGGGTTGGCAGAAAAAGAGTTCAGTAAAAGAAGCAGCTCTTAAAATTTTTCTTAAATAAAGGAGGGATTTGTTTGCAGGTGAGATTTATATGTCTTTGACAGTAAAATATATTGGAACAACTTTCTTAATTGACAGATTGTAACCTGAATATGAATGCTATTTACTGAATACAATTCATGAGTATTAAAGTTATTTTTTCAATGATCATAGAAATGTGCTTCTATATATACACCTAAGTATATAAGTGTACTCACCTGTCTATGTATGAGTGTGTTGGTGTATTGTATATGCACTTATTGCTTTTCTTAACACAGAGCTTTTGCAGTATCTAGACATTTTTTCTAGTCTGCTCCTGTTTTATTTCCCTGATTAAACTCTTGCAAGCTAATCTCTGTAGTGTAAGGAGGTTTGTTTTAACACCCTCTGCCTAAATATGACAGTTCTGTAAACAGCAGCTGTATGTGGTCAGTCACGAGATATAGAAATCAAAACTATATGGGCCGTAGTCACAGCTCATGAGACAAACATGATGTGCTGGAAATTGACTGCCAGGCAGCCTGGATTTGATAAGTTGCACTAGACTGTATGTCACACTTTCTACAGCAGGAGCATTTCACACACACGCACAAGTGTTTATACAATAAAAAAAAAAAAAAAAAAAAAAAAAAAAGAAAAAAAAAGGGGAAAAAAAGGAAGAAAAAAAAAGAAACCTACTCCAAACTCTATGATTAAAATTATTCAACTAGAAGGACATTCTTAGGAACAAATTTCTCAAATGTTTGTGCCTAAAGGGCTAGAAAACCAGTTTAGACCTAAACCCCCGTGAACATCAGGTATTCAGAGCAGTTAGCTCTTTCCGCAGTTGCAGAAGTGAGCTTTAAAGATGTGACTGCAGTCAGCCAGCAACAATTTATGCCTACGTGGAAGACAAAAGCTCAGCACTGGAACAGTGAATCCAAAAAACTTCAAGAGGAGGAAAATGAGAGCTTTTCTAGTAAGGAAAATAATAGTGAAAAAGAGTATTAGTATTGGTATCAGCAATCAGTATAGGAGTTCATAAAAAAGTCTCCTCCTGATATCAGTCGTGGATTTTTCATCTAAGCCAAGATAGCTTTCATCCATCTCGCTGACATGTCCTGCCAGGCTCAGGCTAACTCAGCTTCTGTTTTGGATATCATTGCAGGGATGTCAGACTTGAGAAAGAAGGCTTCAAAAATGTTGCAGATCATTTCTAAACACACACACACACACGTGCAAATCGCCCCTGGTTAGCAGGTATAGCATGTCCCTGCAAGCACACAGGCACAGCTGGAAGCCAGCTTTTGACTTCTGTCTATGCCTCATTAAAATTATGCTAATTCTAACAACAAGATTACAACTTTGTGCAACAAATAAATGTGTTTTCCACAATGCTTCTTTATTCATCTATCCCTTCTCTTCACCTTCTGACAGAAAATAATGGGAAAGGTCTAATGGACAGTAAAGGAAAAGTGAAACTGTCCCTGGCAATTCTTAAACATTTTTGTAGTGCTTTCAATTTGAAAAACACCCATGCTTTTCTGGGATGTTCACATCCCATTTTTTTTCCAAATTCCAGCCTAGGCAAGGTGAAAATCCCAAAACGCTCAACCACATTGTGGCTCCTACTGTATTCAATATCAGCATGCAATACTGAGCTTTCAAAACATTTTAGCCATTCTTCCCATACTTATGGAGATCCTAATTAATTGCTTTTGTGGTGTGCAGGTGATGCCTGAGAGGCTACCTGGAACAGAGGCTAGACAGTGTTAAAGGAATAAAGTATGTATTTATTAAAAGGCTTTCAAAGGATACACCTTGGGCAGTACAAGAGCCTGGCCAAGGCTACACCCAAGATGGACACAAGATGGGCAACCAGTCATGAGTTTTCACACTTTTATAAGTTTTGGTCCATTTACATATTAGGGTTGATTGTCCAATTACAGCTTCAGGTTATGAAGCCTCATCCTCCTGGTTTGCTCTCTTCAATTCATTGTTGTTTATACTTTTGGACCTGAAGCTGCAACAGTATCCTTGGTTCCCCAGCTGGAAAAGGATTGTTTTACCTAACTACCCTGTGAAGAGAACTTGCTAACACTTTATATGAAGTTCAGAGTTACACACTAAGGCAGTACAGAATCTGAAAAATATGAAAGCTAAAACTTAAGGCATCACAGGAATGCTGTTGCTTTGTGAAGAGCTAGAAAGAAGTTCCCCTGGTGCAGGAGTTGAGAAGAACTTTTGGGTCTCTATCTAATTAGGCTGTACACTGCTAGGAAGTAGGCATCATGCTGTGCTCGCTTGTTTGCATCAAGTCAGACACACTCCAGCACATCTCAGGTGTTTTGTGAAATGCAGGTATAAACCATTTTTTTCCTGAGATGGTGGCTGGTGAGAGTGGGGAATGAGAGGAAAGTTTTGGTCTCATAATTCACCAGTCTTAGAGAAAAAAAGGAAAATTAATGTTCCAGCATTTAAATTTGCATAAGTTGTAAAGATTAGATACCTTTTATTTATAAGGTCTCTAGTATTTTATTTGCAAAATTAAACAGGAGGAATCTTCTTTGTAGTGTGGTCATGGCTATGAAATTGATCTTCGGGGGGAGGGAATCTTGCCAGAATTTGGAACAACAGAATGTATATTCCTTTTCTGAAGCCATTTGATGTTATGAAAACTGGATGTTGTACCTATGATGATAGAAAAGTCCATAATTCTGAGATAGTCCCAGCTCAGCCTTTCTGTTTTCTAGTACTTCAGCCTGAAGTCTGTGCTCAGAACTAGAGTCCACAAATGGAAAGCAGACTGTAAAACAACTGGAAATTCTGGAATAGAAACCTTAAGTTCATCCTTCTCCATATATTTGACTGTTTTGTAGTTCTACCAGCTTACAGTTCCTGCCAGCACTTTTGCTAGATATGTGCATTCAAGAGCACTCTTCTTGTGTTACATTTTTTTTTCCCAAAATGATAACACAGTGCTGGGACTGAGGAAGGTCAAGAAATACAACCCTTTGTAGTTTGTGCACACACACACACAAAATTAGCCCACACCCACACAGACTGCAAGCACAATATGCCTTTATTGGAATCTGAATTTGAATTCTTGGATGCAAAAGCCATCTCTGCACTGTCAGGTTTGCCTATGGTCAGTGGCTCTCCCAGGTGTCACACGTTTGGCAGGACCCCTTCAGGAGTACTGCTCTGGCTCCAGGGCTGCAGGAGCACCTGGAAGTCCCTAGTTTGGCTGAGAGCTGCAAAGAAGGTGATCCTCTGGCTTTGTTCTTCATGGGGGCTGACAGTTTAGCCTGCTCTCTGGATGCCGACACCTTGGAAATATCCACAGAGTTGGTCTTTAGGCCTCATAGATGTTGCGAACCCCACCTCACATCACTCCCATATCCAGGGGATTTTCACCAGGCTCCAGGAGAGATGAGGATTTATTATGATTAGGGATGCTCTGCTACAGTTTATGCAATTTAGTTGTCTTCAGCCAAGGACAGAAGGGAGGGTAATCAATCCTAATGCTGTGACCTGGAGGAATTATTTCAGGAGAGGGTGGAAATTTGGTTAAATTAGAATTTTTGAGAGTGGCAAGGAAATGGTCCTAATACCATCAACTGTCCCAACCTGCTTGATCTGAGCTGCTGGGGTCCAGGTCAGTAGGTCATCTTTGTCTACAAAAGAGGATAATTTCTACCTTAATGAGGCAAAGATGGCTTATTTCCGTCTAACAGATGGCAGTGGATATGAGTCATGCATCTGTCTGGGATGTATTTTTCTAAACAAAGTAATTTGACCAGCAGTTTCCAGTAGCCCCATGCTCTTCCCTATGTCTCCAAAGTTTGCACGTGCTTTATAGACTCTGACCATTACTATTATATCACATTTGGGAGGAAGGAAATAAAACATAGTGCTAAAAATATGTTTATTTATATTTTGGAGCACCACATTGTTTCAAATCACAAAAGCCCAAATGTGGAACCTGGTTGAAGTTCTAATATTGGTTTTTTGGTCTTCATTTTTTTTTTCTGGCTGTACGCCAACCTGCAATGGGAAAGGAAGCAGAGGATGCTCAAACTGTTTGTATATTTATGGAGCTATTTGACTTTTAACAAGTTATTCTGAGAGTTCTGGACTTCTTGCAAATGATTTTGTATCTTCTAATTTTTCAGGAGCTCTGATTGGGATCTTTGCTGCAGTGATCCTGCAGTGTGGATTACTTGAAGTCTGATAAAGTGAGCTTTCATGTTGGCAGTGGTCTCTCGGATCCACCGGAGCATGCAGAGAGTTTCTCTGTGCTGCCAGTTTATGACAAACTTGTAGAAAATTATCTTTGTGCTTTCTATCTTTCTTCACAGTAGAGGCGAGCCACAGGGTTCAAATGTGTATATACACACTTGTACACAGTGGAACTGTTCAAGCCTTGCTTCCGGAGGGAATCGACCTAGAATGATATGATGACTCTGGGGCTGCAAGGATTTTCAGTTCTGAGGTACTGCAAGCTGACAGGTTCAGAAGCAGGGTCTGTCTCCAATTTGATTTTAGAAGCTGATTTTTCTTTTGATTTTAAGAGCTGCTTTCTGAAGGAAGTAATGGGTTTTTAAGTGAAAAACCAAATTCCTCAAAGTACTTTTTTTTTTAAGTATTAAGTATTTTTTTCCTTTTAGCATCTTTAAAAAATCACCAGAGAGTTTTCCTGAGAATGCAGGATTAGTCTGGGATGTGGCATTAACTATTTCTTCCTTAAGCAAGTTTGAGCAAAGATAGTGAAACACCTGGTGTTTTTCAACTTCTTCTGTAAGTGGACCAAGCTTTCCTTGAGCTTAGTAGACTAAGTGAAATAGAAACTAGAACGAGGAACAAACCAGCAATCTTTACCATATAACAGATTATTTTGATACAGGTGTAACTGAAGAAAGAATACAAATTAGGATTCTATGTACATCCTTGAGAAGGCAATTTCAAGATATTTCTATCCAGATTTCTAAGGCAGTACATGTTACTTGGCTACAGTGTGTCAGTGTGTACTAGTGTTCTCTCAAAATTTCAAACCTGCTGGTAATTTCAACCAGATTTGACTGTAAAGTAAAAAATCTGAAGGATAATAGAGCATATAGCAGTAATTATTCCATTTCACAAAGGTAAATATATCCTTGTGGGAAAAAAAAAATTCCTCCACACCCCTTTGCCGTCTTAGACTGGCATGGTTGATGGGTGAGGTGCTTTTAAATAGCACCTTCCCTCCCATTTTTGGAGTCTCCCTTGCTACATTCCAAATGTGGAACCTGGGATGCATTCCTGTGTAACCTGCTCTAGGTGACCCTGCCTTGGCAGGGTGATTAGGCTAGATAAACTCCATAGGTCCCTTCCAATCCCAGCTATTCTGTGATTTCACTGTTGTTCCTGGAGCTGTGAACTTTGCAGGACCTCTTCTCACAGACAGTTGAGTCTAAGCACCTGAGTTGACAACAGTTTCACTTCAGTTGGGATAATGCTGCAGATGTAACGAAACAAAGCAAAAAAAAGTTTTTGAAATGCATTTGGTCCTTTTTGCATTTAAAAGATGACCATCAGGTTTATCACCAAAAGCCAGACTACTTGTGGAGAAAATGCAGTGAAAGAAGAGGAATGGATTGCTGTCCACAGGGATTCACCTGTTTTCTGGACAGATTTTGGTGCACAAAGAAACATGATCTAGGGACAATTCTGTTACACTAGATGCTATACCAAGGCAAGGTGCAAGCTCAGTTATTTAAGGCATGTATATATATAAATAGCCCCTGTGTCTTAGATCTGGCTAAGCTGCCTGGCTAGACATTGCCTAGACACTGGAATATGTGTGCCTTAAGCCTTGAAATCTGAAGGAAATCTGTATAGTTTTAGGATTAACTTTAGTCCTTGAGATTTGTCCTTACTTCCGATTACCCTTTCTCAATTTTTATCTAGCATGAACATGCTGAGCTGCAACCCATTTCTCAGGTGCATGTGGTGCTGTAAACAAATTATCTTTATTCTCTGCTAAATAGAGCAAGAAAATCTTCAAACCTGCCTAAAATAACAACTCCTCTTTATATTCCCAGTGTGAGTTTCTTTTCATTCTGTGACAACCTAAGCTGCTTCTGCAGCTCATGTATTAACTCCTGTTTGGCTTGTCTACAGGGATCTTCTTTCTTTAATTCCTTCACTATCTTCCTGCCTTTTTTTTCCCCCTGTGTTCCGTATATTTATTTTGCCTGTGGTAACCCTTCCTGGCTCCAAACTCTCTTTCTATGGAGCGGTGAGCCTCTTAACCTTCAGTTTCTTCCGTCCCAAGTGTTTTCATCTCAGCAGATAACCATTAAGATTTAATTACTAACTGCTGCCTAAGTTCTGGATAGGTTGTAATACAGACCTTGGTCAGCAGTACATGTGCATGGGGATGGCCCAAAATATACTTCACTTCTTAGTAACAGCTTCATAATATCAGCCAGAGATAATAGATTGTGCACAGACTTTCCTCTGCCTAGAATGTAAACCAGCACTTCCTTGATGCCCTATGAAGCAGCTATACAAACACACTGATTTTCTTCTTCCTTTAGCTCATTTGCTCAGCACTCAAGCACCAATTTAGAATGATGGATCTGGTTTTAATCCAGATGGCTTGATGTAGTGGTTTCTCTTCCTCTGACTCCCTCCCTCCTCTCCTTATCCTGCAATTTCTCTGCATTGTTTGGTTCTACAACCTTTGTTGTAAACCTTTGTAAAACCATTGTTTGGTTTTACAACCTTTGGTAGGACAAGTATTCTGATTTCTCCTTTACTGGATATCTGACATTTGTGCTGCCATTGTCTGCTGAGTCTTTCAAGTCACTCCCAGAGATGTAGTCTTTACAGGCAGCTCTGCATTAGAGAGGCACAGATTGTCTCATGATGTGGCATCCTTCCCACAGGTAGCAGGTATTTTCCTGGCAGCTTGTCTTAAGCTTAGAGGGGAATAGCATAACTGATAAGGGCTAAAGATGTCTGCAACATGTTAGTAGAGCTCTGTGAAGAAACTTATTCAGCATTTGTTTGTCTCTAGCTCTGCCCAGTATTGTAATCATGATATTGGTAATCTACTGGGCACTTCTGAGAATTAAGGAAAAAAACACTGCAAAACTGCTCATACTCTCAAGATGTATGTGTGAAGATAATGAATATTATTATCCTCTCTTTAAAAACTGAGAGGCTGTGCATAAATGATTTACTTAGGGCCCCAAAGGAGCCTATGTCTGACTAGGGAGCTGAACTTTAATTGTACCTGACTTTAATCCTATGTTCTTGCCTCATTACCTACCTGTCCATTTTCATTAATGCTCATATCCATCAGCCTCATTAAAAAATATGTGAGGGTGTTTTATCATGGCTACTAAACAAGAAACTTAATCAAGACCTGGTCCAGAAATATTTACTTGCCTCAAACACACATTGCCTAAAGTTGCTGTCATTTACACTGAATGCCAGCTATGGTATGGCATTAACCATGACTCAGTTAATGTCAGCCATTAACCTCAAGTTATGGTCACAGAATCACAAGTGACTGAAGTACTGTTTTTTTAAGAGACTAGTGCCTGCAGCTGGAAATTACTGTCCCCAGAGGGGACAATCCTGTGACAATTTCAGTCAGTCTAAGTCAACGTGTCCATGGTTCTGCCTTTATTGGGAGCTCCTGAAAGATGTTTCCATTCCTTTTCTTTCACTGGCACCCACACCATTATGCATTTCAGGATGAAACAGTTCAGAGAGAAAAATCCCTCCAAATGTATTTTTTTTTAATTATTATTATTTTTAAAGGGCTACTTTGACTCTCTGAACTGGCTTGTTCTCCAGTCATTCAAGAAGCAGTGCTGGCACATCACTTGCTGGCACAAGGTCATCATCTGCTCTGTTTATGCTGTTCAGCAACCTCAGCTGAAAGTCTGGTGGTTGCCCACAAGGGCTGGGAAGTTCCCAAGTCCTTGCCATGCAAAATAAGAACAACTAACTTGAACACTACTGAAAACTAGCTAGGAGTAGACAATTGATCAGTGTCTGTCTCACATGAAGAGCATTAACTTCTCTTAGCTAGCTTACTTGATGATGTGAAATTATCCTACCCTACCTACAGAACTTGTGTTGGACTTGGGAACAGCGACTGGAAAGATTATAAACCCAGTTACCAGCTCCAGCTGAAGTTACTGCCCAAGTTCATCAAGGAATATGTTTGGTTGGTGATTGAAGTTTAAAACAGAAATATGTGAAAAGTTAAATTGCTTCCCTTGGTTATGAGTAGACCTGCTCTCAGGAGTAGACCTACTACTTGCTCTGCTGCGCCTGTAACAATCTTTTGCAGGAGAGGCAGGGGACAGAGGCAGGGGAAATAACTTCCTCAGCTTACCTGAGAAGGAATCATGTACCAGAGTCCTTGCCAATGGTTTAACACAGCTGCCACCTGCAGCTACTGCTGGAGGAGAAAGTCTCACTTATGGGGGGGTGTATCTATGAAGCATTATTTCAGCAGCACTGAAACTTTGAAAATACAGAGGAGAAAATGAATGATTTTTTATTTGCTGCACAATATAATTTTGAATTTGACTAGAATAGTTTATGAGTTTAGATCAAGTTTAGTTAGAGGTTTGGCAGGAAAAAAAGAGAAAATAATGTTTACTTTTAATTTAAAAGACTTTGCTCTCTCTCTTCAGAAGCATTTATTAATCTAGCTGTCTTTGCTTATGTATTACTTCCCTAACCTTCTACCTAGGTGTATTACAGAATTAGTTTATGAGCTCTTGTTGCAGCTGATCTATTTTGAATAACTAATGAAGTACTAATTTGAACAGAAGTACCTTAATCATCAGTTGATAAATTCAGTCAGTCTTCCTTCAGTTCATTTCTGTGATTAAGGACTAAGGTGGGTTAGGGACTAAAGAACTTTCATACCTGCATAGGAGCTTTCATTCAGCCTTTAATGAAGGTTCTCACTGCAGCTAAAGGGATCTAAGAAGTGACTTGCTGACCTTAATAACTCCTTTTTATCTTGTCCCTCACGCCAAAAACAAGGTTAAACCTAACCAAACAAAGCAAAAATAAAACAAAAACAAGCTGATAAATCCAATGATTTATTAGAGCTGCCTTAATAGCTAGATGAGGGGCTTTATAAGAGTAAGTAAAAGTACCATAGCTTGCTTGTGGGTGAAGGAGAGGACTGCACAGACAAGAACATGCCTTCAGCAGATGTTACTTGAACCTGCTGCATCTGTTGAAGCTCTTGGGTTATCAAGTGGATGTCAGGGAACAACAGAGCTAGATGCACCAGCAGCAGTGGGGTGACAGTGTGGCCAGCATGACAGTGCCCTCGCACACACAGGATGCAGCAAGAAGTTGCAGTGGGACCCCAGCAAGAGGAGCAAAATGGGTCCAGTGATAGTACCAGGGTCAACCCCAGTCCAGATCACTCTGTGGGTCCATAGGGATGGGATAGGTCTGGGGACAACCTGGAAATAAATCAAGGTCAGGATCAGCAAGGTGCACAGCCAGTGCAGACACATGGACAAGTAGCTCAGGCAGGGACCTGGGTGTAAATGCAGCTCTGGAGCAAAAAGGAAGGAGAGGGACCAGCAGCTCCACCTGTATAGCCCTCTCACAGTATCCTGGTCCCAGGGTGGCTGTACCATGTTAGCACTGATTTGGAGGACAAGCAGGGAGTCATTGGGTGAGAGGAACTTGCAGAGCCTGATGGCACCCTCAGGATCAAGCACTGGATGCCAAAAATGAGCCCATAGACTTCTGGTGTAACTACACATTGTTTATGTTACTCAGCTGAGCTCTCTTCTTCCCTTGACCATTTCTGTCCTCTCCCACCTGTCCATTCAACTTTTGCCTCAGCTGTGCTACTGCAGGCTGAGGTGCCGGGCTCTTAATCAGGTTCCTGAAACTTTGCTGGTTAGAAAAAAATCCCAAAACAACAGCAGAGAGTTTCCCCAAACTTTTCCAATCTGCTCAAGCAAATATATCTAATTGTTGGGAGGATTGTTGGGAACATGGGCACTTAAGTTGCCCTCACTGCCAGAGAAAACATGGAATCAGGACAAAGCATCAGTCACATGACAGGTTCTTTGTGGATTTTAGCCTTCTAATATGGATATTTCTCTTCCTGCTATACTCACTTCATGTGTTTAATTTGAGAGTACATAACCTGTTCATGTTCTTCATCAAAGTGCCTTCATCTGCTTAGGAGAAAACTACGTTAAAACCCCCCTCCAAACAAAACAAATAAAGTAAAGCAAAACAAAATAATAACGAAAAAATGATAGGTGGACATTTGCAATAGATCGCTTCCTTCCTCTGCCTCCAGTGGTGTTTTCAAGCCCATGAAATGAATTGCAGTGCTTCAGGTCACTTTGCTTAAGCCACCTTCCATAATGTTACAGAGTAAATGCAGAAGACTAATAATAACATGGACTGATGATTTACAGAGGGATGTACTTTAGAGGGTACATAGAAACAAAGGTGCTTTCCTAGGATTGTGCTGAGGAAAAGATTAATTTGACATATAAAGCTATTACATAACTTAAATGTGCTGCATTATCACTGCTAACAGTAAAGACAACAACAACTTTACTGTCTGAAGTTTTCTCTGTCACTGCACAGTAATTATCTGTCCTATCTTTAAGGTCACTGTATACTGTGGTTGTGTTTCTGGTTGTTTAAGACCAATGTAATTATTAAATGCATTGCAGCTGCATAGGCTTTTCTAGTAGGAACTCCAGAAAAAAAAAAAACAGAATCCAAATGCTTTTGTGGCGTCAATATCTACAAAATGAACAAAATACTATTTTAATCCCAAAAATCTGCCAGAGAGAAAGCTCTAGTTTTAGCTATGTCTTGTGGTCCTGAAAAGTTTTCTTCTTCCTCTTATCAAGGCTGCAGAATGCACACAGCAGTAGATATGCTTGACGTTATCTGTAGGAGGATAAAAGCCCACACAGCAGCTACTCTGTGCTGGACAATTTTGAAGCTGTTGGGAACAGTTTCTGTCCTTTCAAAGTATTAACTGCATGCACATCAGGGTCTGTGGTACTGTCTGGTCTAATTTAATCACTGTAATGTGGAAGATAATCTTCCAGACTACCACACAGCGTGGGATTTGGGTCTGGCACCCTTCAGTTTTGAACATCAGTGCTCCAAGACAGCATCCCTTACAAAAATAGAATACAAAGAAAGAAACAGAGCTGATTATCATAAATTAAAAAACTAAAAGTGAGCAGAAGAAAAAAAAATTACATGGCTCAATATTAAATGGAATGTTTTTCAAGATTTTACCAATGAAACTGAGAATTTTTCTTTTTCTAAGGCCCTTATAACAGGGACAGTATTGTTAAAAAGTTCCATGAGATAGAATTAAGATCTTATGATCTGTCATTATTTTCTCTTCTTCTCCCAAACCCAAAAATCTGTAGTTACAGAGAATAAGACATTCACTGAAGAAACAAGTAAAGTTTTATTAGGTAACAAGTGCTGAATAATATATGTTGAAATCCAGTGTAGAAATATGTGCTGTATTTTAATGTGCATAAAGCTTTTAACTTGTGGAGTGGCACTTAAAAATCCCATATTAATAAACAAGTTTCCTGTCATGGAATGAGTATAATCATAGTCTAACATTTTTTATGTAGCTCACTCAATTGTGACTAGCATTCAGATGCCTGTTTGATAGATGGCTTAGAAATTATGTAGATGTTTCTGTTAGGCAGTAAGATGCACTAAGGGGGTCTTAAAGTTTCTTTGTTAAAGGAAAAAGGTTTTTGTCGACTCACTGCCATGATAGTTAATTAACTTGCATCCATTCAAAACGTTCAAGCTGTCAATACAATGCTTAATTTGGATTAAAAAAAAAAAAAACCTAAAGAAAGTTTATGTTCTCCAAAGCTTTCCTGCAATGTCAATTAGTCAAACAAAAGCTACACAGCTTCTCTGTTTCTTGCCAGCTGCCCGTCACAACTGCAGTAAAACCATCTCAATGGATAAGGGCAGTAAACTGTATGAACTCTCCAAATCACAGAAACTTACAGTCATAGAAGCATGGAATGATTGGGGTTGGAAGGGACCTTAAAGGTCCATCTAATTCCAATCCCACTGCCAAGGGCAGAGAAACTTTCCACTAGAAAGTTTCCAAATATCTGATCTAAACCTACTCCCATTTCAGTTTGAAGCTGTTTCCCCTTGTCCTGTCACTACGTGCCCTTGTAAAAAGTCCCTCTCCAGCTCTCTTCTAGCCCCTTTAGGTACTGAAAGGTGCTCTAAGGTCTCCTCAGAGCCTTTTTGTCTCCAGGCTGAACCAGCCCAAATCTCTTAGCCTGTCTTCATAGGAGAGGTGCCCTGTGGTCTGATCATCAATGATTGGGAAAGGTTCTTATTATAAACATTGGCACATAGGAGACATTTATTATGTGTAGACATAAAGCAGAGAACTAGACAAAGCTTTTTACATTTCAGACATTTGGAACAATGATATCTGAATTTAATGTTAACATTTATTTATGTCACCACTCACATATTTCAGGCTGGGAAAACTCCCACATGTTGCAGATGACTGTGAGTTTTAAAAGCAGAGACACCCCTTCAAATTAGAAGTATTCAGGTGCATGTATTGCTGCGAACAGGCTAACTTCTCTTGAGGAAAAATAGAGCCATTATGCATATATAGGGGATGGTCAAGGCTGTGGATTACTTCACTGAAAATTGCATTTTATCAAGGTACTTCAACGGCTGAATTTGTCACTAAAAGACCACTTCTCCTCCAACATCATCTTTTCATGTACCATTTTTTATCAGGCTAATTCCTGATGATTTTGCCAGGAAATGCATTTTCCTTTAGGCAACCTCTCCCAGCAGTGGTCAGCACATACCATATCAGAGCTGAAAAAGCCAGACAGTTTATCATAAAATCAGAGCTGCAGTATAGTAAGTGTAATGTATGTATTATACTGAGGTTGGGATTGTAACAGACTATATTAAAATATATAATTACGTTATTGCTAAATCCTCATTCTAAGTTGGAAAAGGCAAGGAAAAAAAGAATCTAATTGGTTCTCAATATTCAGTATTTTTTCTACTTTATAAACTGTGCCCATAAAATTAATGAAGATTCAACTCACTCTTAAAATTCTCCTTTTAAATTTGGTATTATATTTGCTATCACAAACTTTAAGCCAAAGCTTTAAGAAACTGATGATGTCTTGATTAAAAAAAAAAACAACAAAAAACCAACTAATCAAAGCTATGTAAAAGCTTAAGCAATAAAATGATAAATAGAATATTTTAAAATATTACAGAATTATACAATATTATTCTTATTACACCTAGACATATTATTCCCACTGTGCAATGTACTTGTTGTGCTTCAAAATAATGTGAAAACAATTAAGAAATTACATAGATTAATCTTTAAACATTTTGAAAACGTTTAAAGCCGAAATTATAATTTCCCTAAAAGAGTTTAGATTTGCTTAGACAGCCAGTCATTCTGAGGGGTTTTTTTATCAGTCTTATCTTTTTGGTGCATTTTCAATGCTCCGAATACCTTACCCAGGAGATAACTAGTGATGCCACACATATGTTAGGGAAAGACAGCAAAGAAATTTAATTCACCATTCATCCTGTCCCCAGAATTTCAGCTGATGATCAGCAGAGCTAGCTAGCAGGCACACACTGGAAGAGATTTAACCTGTGACACCACTGCTATTTCAGACCCCAGCCTTCCCTAAAGTCGAACAAGTAAATTTATGACAATTTTACTGTCAAAAAGAAGACTTGGATTTCTTAACATATGCTAACAGGGGCATATTATTAAATATACATATAGCTATTAATAGCTGAGTTTTCAAAATAGCATGGATATCTTGAATACAGCTCATGGAATTATAGCTGGCACATTTTTTCCCCTGTGTTCCAGCTGGGCTGGCTCGCTCGTGTGTGCACTGTGTATATCTATCTCTAAATTATAGCAATGTACTTGCATTCCAGCAGTATTGCTTGAACAATAAAGCATTATTCAAGGTGAAGAAAAATATCCTATAGCCCATATTGAAACATATAGCTAATTTTAGGATGTATCTCCCCCTCCTCATCCTCTTGAACTTCACATTTGCAGTGGGACAAAAACATGTACATGGCCACTAACTGCAGACATGCTGTAAATCAGGACCATCACTTACAGTATCTGTGGGGAAGGAACTGGTTCTAGTTTTATCCTTGAATAAATGAAGGGGTCCTGGCACAACCCATGAATGCTACTTTTATATCAATAAATGCCCTTTTGTTCTTGCTCTGCCTCATGAGAGTTTTTGCAATCAATCCAAGTTTGGACCCAAACTCTGCCACCTCACAGCACAGAACACTGAACAGATATTTATGGCCAAGGAAGAGTACCTATCACTGGTGTCTGGTGTGGCTGGCACACAGCACTAAGTCATTTATATTGGCACTTACTACTTACCCAGAAATTTGGTTGCTGTGTGTTGATACTGAAATTCACACATTTCCTACTGTCTGCATTGTGTAAATACTACTTTTTTTTTTTTTTTTTTTATTTCCCTTGGTAGATGTNCCATTTCCTTTTGTTTGCATTTTGTAAATATTTCTTTTTTTTTTTTTTTTTTTACTTCCCTTGGTAGATGTCCATGTCCTGCACAGGCAACTGTCTCTGCCTCTGGTAGTGTCAGAGGCATGGCCAGGAGAAGGATAAAAGGAAGTTTTTTTTGTGTTGATTTCAGCTCTTTGGGTCAGTGATGGATGAAAAGGCAGCTAACACAAACTATCACAGCAGCTGAGGGAGTTGTAAATATTTTCACACCAATCCTTCTTTCATCTGCAAAGAAAGAGATGGTTGGGCTTAAAAAAGAATGAAAATAGAAGTATGCTTAAGGAGTTTCAGCAAATCTTAGTTGAAGGAAAACTGCAAAAGTAGGACAGAAAGCTGTAGCGGTATTATCAAAAGTGACGCTGTCATGGTTGCACACCAACTTCTTTCTGCTGAAGTGAAAAATTGCTTGATTCTGATGGCTGTAAAATATTCAAATTATCAGATTTGTTTAAAAAACAAGTGGAAACATCCTGCTTGCAATAGAAGTAACTACAAAAGTTGTGATTTGTAGCTAAAGATGTATGGACATTTCCATACAGTGTACGTGCTGGCTGCTGTTAGCAGTTGTGGTGATGTACTGGGTCCCTTGGGAAGGCCATTGCAAGGTTTTGTTAGGGGAGAAAACACAACCCATATCTATGTTTGTGATGATTCCCAGCTGGCTTCCCCACTAATGACAGAAATAATTGGCATAAATAGATTTTTAGCTCTTTAATGCCTCTGACAGTATATTGCACTGAGAATACATTTCCAGAAAATCATACAACTTGTTATAACTTTTTTATGTTTCGTATGTGATTTATTGCTACTTATTATTTATTATGATTTTTTCTATTGTGAATATATTTGCAGTGAAATATTCTTTAGGGAAGGGTTGCCTCAATGTGGAAAGTGAAGTAACTGTGAAGTGACTGCTCCCAGTACAGAATATACCAATTATGTAGTCAGAATATATCTATTGCAATTCAATGTACAGCTCTGTGATTTGGCTTACTGCCTAACCAGTTTCTAACTATGGAATTGACATGTTTGATGGCAGGGCTGTCTGCCAGCTGTGATATACAATAAGGCAAAGGTCTGATCAGATTAAAAGTTTTCACCTGCAATTTTTGTGTGTGCCATGAATACGCTCATCAGATCAGGCCTCTGTGCATGTGCCTGGAATAAACAGGAATAAATAGGAATAGTTAAATGGTTGCAAACAACTGATGGAGAGATGGTCAAGCAAGTGCAAAATGATGGATTATTTCTCAGAGTGTGACTCCATATAATAGCATATATAGGTGTGCATGAACACCCTTTATCATAGGGAGGACAATAAGTATGGCTGACTAAACCTTCAGCTGTGTGACAGACCTGGTTTTTCATCTCCATCACAGAATGCTTTGTGATACTTTCATACAGGCACCTTTTCTGGAGCTGAAAAAATACAGTGTTACTCTCTGTGTGCTCTTTGACTGGTGATGATGGAAGTGTCTATTGTGCTATCTATTCATGTCATGTACTTAAAGGTGAAATCATTTGTATATTGACATCGCTTTGCAACCAGAAGTTCTAGACAGGTAGCTCTCAGGAAAGCAAATTTTGCTAGAAAAGCCACGATTTCAGTAGTGGAAAGGCAAAGAAAGCAGGAATTTCTTTTTTAAGTGTCCTTGTCCATTATACAACTAACATTAAAGACAAATTTATTTATCTGAAAAATCTGACGGTTAAAAATGACAATGCTGAGATATTTGATATATATGGACCGGTTCACTAGTGTTCTTTGTCTGCTTTCTGCTGTTCCAGTAATACAACAGAGCCATAAACCCAGCTGGATTTGCAGCTGCTTTGTTTGCTAGAGCAATGAAAAAGGGGCCAGGGTGTCCCTGTGAAAATGGCTCATATTCTGCAGCCTAGATTCTCAACAATAGGGACTTAAATCTACATTTAGGTGATTAAATAAGTGGCCTTCTTTTCTGAAGTGCTGAGCCTACTTGTGCCCCACTGAGCCACTAAAGAAACTTGAGTTTAATAGTTTCTGATGTGCGAGACTCTACCTGCAGTGGCTTCAGCTGTGGAATGAAGGACTGGTTTGGAGATAGGGCTTCTATAGATTGTGGAACAAGTTTTCCAAATTGCTGGATGAGGTGTAGTCCTAGGACTATGTAGAGAAGGGATGATTAGGTGACAAACACTTGGCACCTGAGATGTAATGCTGATTCAATGCTCAGCAGCCTGAAAATCAGAATGTGCCTGAGTGAGCCTAAAAACAATTTGACAAGAGTAATTAATCCTAATAGAAAATACACATATTGTTAACAGCAAATTGTCATTTCTTTAAAGTTGGACAAGAAAATGCAACACCACATCAACATGTCTTTGCATCTTCTGTCCATGTTTTCTAGCTATGATCCTTATTGTGTTTATTTCTGTGAGGTTGGCAAGGATTTCTCTTGATTCTAGAGAAAGCGATAAAGCTGCACCTTACTTTAAACAAGAAGGAAATGGAGACTGCAACAGCAGAGAAAAAAAAAGGTAGTTTAGATTTTGGATCTCTTCCAAATCTGAAAGCAAATCTTTTGGTGGGGAATGTAGATGGGAAAAAAAAAACTGCAAAAAATATGGCAAGAGTGCTCCTTCAAAATGATTAATTATTTTTAAACCCTCTACTTTCGGGAGTGCAATGCACTCTGATTAACTTTTGGGGTCAAACTAGATAGTTGGAAGCAGACTGGTTCTGAAAAAGATTTCTTACAGCCAAATCAGAAAGGTTTGTTGCAATATAAACTTCTTGAACTATTGAACTTTACCTCCTACGCATTAAAGGACCAGATTTGAAATTTGTTCAGATCAGTACAGAACAACAGACTTCAGCTCAGTGCAATTTATTTATGTCAGCTGAAGATATGTTTTCTCTGCTAATTTTTGTGGTTCCTATCAGTGAAAATGGACCCACGATCCAAGGATTTTAGAATTTAAGAAATGCAGCCTACATAGGAAGGTTAATTTTGCAGCAAGACTTCTGCTATTAGCAGAAGACAGAGGATATTGATTTACCTTGATTTTCTATATGAGGGAAGGCAGAATTTTTTCTGCTCCTTTCAATTTAAAAATAATTTCTAATTTTCAATATAATGGAATAATTTTTAACTGGAAAGGAAATGTGACATCCTGATTTGCCAAAAGGCACAATAAATAAGAAGGAAACTGTAAGCACAAAACACAATAAATGTAGTCTAGATTTCAGGTATTTCCTTTAGCTATGATTCAGTAAGTCAAATGGCTATTTTTAATTTCACTGCTATAATCCAATAGTCTGTAACTTAAAAACTGAGTTTATCACACTAGCCTGTCACTGAAGCAAAATCTAATATGGTCATTCTAGTTCAGGAGGTTAAGATAAGGGCCCCAGGGCTGTGGAAACAAGTGCATTACAAAATGGAAATGATTCTCCACTGAAAAATTCCTGGAGCAATTTTTAAGCTTATCTGAGAAACTTAAAAATGGAGTAGAGCACAGTCAAACTGAATAGAACTCAACCTCCTCCCAACCTAAACACCCACCTAAACTGGCCTCCCCACTCCAAAACAACCCTTCCACCCAGTGTCTTCTTTCTCAGCCTTGAAAAGTAGTGTTTATGGACAGAGAAGTCTCAAATGTTTCCCTGGTCTGGGAAGCATGGATCAAAAACATTTTGTCGTCTTCTGTTAGAGCCAAAAATTCCTTTAGTACCTTTTCTTCAAAGATAAAGTGATACACAGGGCAAGGTTCAGGGGAGGCAAACTTGCTGCTGTTCCACATGAGCTTGTCCTGACAGAGCATCCTTGGGGGGATTCCTTCATACAGTTCCTAACCTTAAGCCAGCCTTTCCAAAGGCTTTCATCTGTAGCAGAGCAGAGTGGGCTATCACAATATGTGTGTTTGCCCTCAGGAGGCATGGCAAAGGTTATGAGGCATTATTGACCTGCAGTGTAATAATGTCCCTCAAGACTAACCTTAAAACTTTCAGTGTTGAGTAAGTAAGACTAGCTGGATCTTTTCTATGTCTCTGGGAATATTACAGCTTTTCATAAAACTATGTATAAAGAGTACTGAAAAAGGGCAAAGAGGAAATTGCCATCTTCTCTGAGACAGGCCTGCAAGGCACACACATACTTGGTTTAAACAAATCTGTCTTTGTTAGCATGGTTGGTCAGACTTGTACTGCCAGCATCAATACAATCTTGACAGTATTAGGAATATGATGCTGGCTACATCATATCTTCATCCTTTCATTTCAACAAATAGAATGAAGCTTAACATACAGCTCTACTGGATTCAGAGTTGGTGTTAATGGGCTTGCAACTTTGAGTTTTATGGAACTAAAAATCTTTACATTAGTTGAGATTCTGGCCTCTAGATTACAGGAGCAATTTCCAGCATTGCCAAAATCTTTCTAAAAAGATGAATGCCAATTATTTTTCCAAATTAAGCACATATTTAATTTTCATAAGGCATAGCAGATTACAAGACCTATCTCTTTTTCTAGGAAGGTTTATTTTAGAGGCCAGAGATGCCTAATAAGTGGTGTAATGTCCTTCATCTCAGCTGAAAAGACAGACAAGCATGGATTTTAACTTAAAATGAGATGAGGCTTGCAGAAGAGTTTTTGAAGAACTTCTAAGCCATTTAGAATGGCATCTAATGTAAATTTTCCATTTTGAATACCTGGTTTTGTAGTTTCACATAGTGGATCAAGGTATATATGACAGAGGAGTTTTACTGGGAAGGGCAAATTTGTTCCAATACGTTTTCTTACAATGTCAGTGAAATTTGTATATTTATAAAGTAGAAACTGCATGCTCCTTCATACTCAGGTTTTTCAATGACATTAACATTTGTATGTGCTGGAGCTGCTTTTCACATCAACCACCAGTTTGTACCAGTTTCTTCACTATCTCAGAATGTTGATCATTACACCAAAATCTTTTAGCTATTTTGTACCTAGAATATTTTACAAAGTATGCTTTAGGTGTCTTTGATATAGCTGGAAATCATATCAACAGCAACTTCAGAAAAATCTGTGTAATGTTTTGATTTTCCATCTCAAAGTTTAAAGTAATCTGTGGAAAATGATCCCCAAACCCAGAATCATCTAAAACCAAGAGAATAATATTACTAAAAAGTCCAGTACTGCCTGTCAATCTCTTTTTCAAATTTGATCAGAAATACTTGACCTTGATGAGATTTTAAAGCTAACCCTAACTAACTGTAAAGAAAAATATTTCATTGACAAGACTTGAATAGAATTCTGTCTCATTAAAGCTTCATCTTATAATTTATCACAGTTTAACTATCAAAAATACCAGGAAATAAATCTTTGCCTTAAACTATGTGATATATATGAAATATCTTGGTAGTTTCCACCAGGTTCCTAATAGACAAATATCCATATCACAATACTGCTACTTATCAGAGAATCCAAGGAAGGAAAAATGAATGGGTGCTGATTCACTTAAAATTTTTCATCAGAAGCCTGGCTGTAGTGAAAATCTCCTGTAAGAATATCACCCTTAAGACCTGTCGGAGAGTAGCACTCTGTGCATGCTAATGGCTCAGTGGCACATGCTACTTGAAAATTACAGTTTAGGAATCTCAGTTTCACATTCAGTGATTACCTTATCAAACTGCATATTTTTTTCCTTTTCTGTTTCTTTCTAAATATTTATTAGATTTTTTTAGCCCAAAAATTATTTAAGAAAATGGTGTAAAGGAATTTTATATGGTCAATAAACTGTTTAAATCCATATTGCTAACATAGGTCTTCTTCCACTGGTCTGATTCTATAAATTAAAATCATAGGAAATACTAATTCAGTCAAAGCCCTTTCCTACTAAATGATTTAGAAGAACTGATCTCTTTGGAGGGCTGGGAGGATGAAATCCTAGCCTTTCTAGCTGCAAATCTGGAGTCCTAATAATCTATCTAATTTCTTTCATACCATCAGTTTCTAGGAGAGGTCTGTTAATCTGGCAACATGACAAAGGTAGAGGTATTGTGATGAGACCTGGTCATAAATTGTCTTAACCTGAGACTCTCTGTTCTGGTAAGACTCAAGTTTTGGAATTAAGGATAATGAAAAAACTTGACAAACAAAACCATCACTACTAGCAAAAGCAAATAGGAAAAATATTGAAACTAACGACTGCAATAAATGTTTGCATTAGAAATCAGTTACCACTGAGTATCACTAACCAGGTAATTTTCAGCAGGCTAGCAGCTAGATTACCTGCTTAAGTGAATACAGGTTATAAAGCCAGAAAACCTTGTTATGTCAATTTTCTTGCTGGCAATGTAATCATGCTGAATACCTTTTGCCCTAACACTGCTAGGGAGAGAGCCATTTTCTTATTACCAAAACCCAGCATCCAAAGCTAATGCTTCAATAACACTAAAAACTCTCCTTGCTTTCTGTACATATTGATGTTTCTGTCATTGCAAGGGGACTGATTTTATCAGCTGAGTTAGAGATGGCCCAACATTCTATTTTGAATGAACTTTCTTATTATGGTTAAGCAAACTCCAGGTCAGTTCAGAAATCAGTCCATTAACTGAAAAGTTGTGGAAGGGAAGAACTGGCAATTGGAACTGACAGCTGACTTTTAAGATAGAAATTGGGGAACACTCCTGAAGGTAATTGCTAAGGAAGCAGCAATCTGCAGCCTGAGTTAGTTGAGAACTGTTCAGCACAGGGCAGGACTTGTAGAGTGCTTTTTCTTGCCTTCTGGTGACAGGAAACATGACCTGGCCACTACACATGGTCACTAAAAAGCTTGCAGTAAGCTTGCCATTGATGGACAAGTGTATCCTGCTCATTATTGCTGCTGCTTAGCTTTTACTTTGAGAATGAAGCTAGGCTGCCCTTCAGCTCAGCTCCCAAACCTGTATAGTGGCACTCTCCTCAAAGTTAAAAGCCAAATGGCCTCTGCCACTTCTCCGGTTAACACCATTGGTCAGGAGGTGACTAATAAAGTACTCACATTGCTCCCTGCAGGTGAGTGAATTTTTTCCAAAAGTTTTCCATATCTTACACTGCATACTGCAAAATATGTGGGTCCAGTGTAATCCCCAAGCATTTTTGCGTGGAAACCACCTCATATCTGGTTCCATGTTTGGCTAAGGCAATTAAATAACTACTCCTTTGCATGTCATGGAGATGTGATATTACTGTCCACATGAAAAAACTGACTGGCCCAAAATGACTCCTCACATCCCACCCCACAAACCCATGCTCAGACAAAATGTTAGGGGGTGCTGCTGTGACTACCCTTATGTCATGGGCAGTCCTGGCTGACAGGCATCAATACAATGAAAGAAACCCAGAGTGTACACCTTTGGATTTGTATTTTGACTGTGCAATTGCTTCCCAAGTTAAGGGTATGAGCTTTTGGATCATACACCTAAGGCACTCAATTCTCTCATATTATATAGGGAGCACAGCTCAAAGCTCTGGATTTTGGATTATACTTTTGGGGATGAATTCTTTGAAACAGGCATTGTTCTGCCTAACATAGATATATCAAAGTTTTTTGGTCTATCCCGTAAGGAACAAAAGTCTTAGGCATCTTTGACTTCCTTTGTCAATCAAAGTCAGTGGGAAGCACATTTAAGTCTGGAACAAATACCACTGTGGCTGTTCAGTGGTAAACCTGCACAGAGGCTTTTCTTCTACTATTACTGAAGCAAAACACAGTGCGCTATTTGTTAAACACTTTTTAAAATAAGCTCAAAACTTGGAGGAGTGTTTTTTGACTTTTTCTCACAGCTCCTTCTGGTTCAGCATAAAATTCATAAGTGTGATGCACACTTATGAGAGAGGAATTCTGCAAGATGACACCCTTTTTTCAGTTTACCATTATGTCAGTATAAACAGCAAACATATTCCTTTTCTATTGAACACCATTTTAAAAGTCTGATTTATTGCCTGTTTCATCATATTCCTGCTATGAACTGGTGAAAAAACATGTACTCTCCAAAGAAGGGCGTGGTGATGTTTTTAACCTGTGATTTCCACAGATGACAGTTTGAGAAACCCTGCAGTATGGAATGTTGATACACATGTGGTGTCCCCAGATAAAGCTTCTCTTTAATGTTTGATAATACAATTTCCAAATAGTCTTTTAGTGGACGACGGTTGGTGCTTGGATCTAATTTCACATAAAGAATAAGGGGTCAGAGGACTTGTACTGGAGTTTGTTCTGTGTCCACCCAAAGAATGCTACACCTCCTTTTTTCTTGCTAAGATTCTCCATGGAGTCTCTCACAAGTATATATTGTAGATGATCTTGTCTCTGCCTAGGTGAAAAATAGCATATAAAGTCAGTATTTTTATTACAATCATAGTATATATTTTTAAAAAGCACAGTACTAAGATGCATTGGTACAAAACAGTTATTACAACAGAAACATATCTTTTTAATGAGCCCTGAAGCCAATATAACAGCAATTATGAATGTAATTCAGTACCACAATAAAGTAATTTATTTATAATAATAAATTATCTCAGAATTAAAAAATAAAATATTACTTTAGCTCCAGTCTGTCAGAGGGGGCAGATTTAAGCATTCTGCTTTAAATGAGATATTAGAAAAGACAAATCAGGCAATTTTATATTAGATAATTAAAGGCCTTATGAAAACCAGACATATTTTGAAGAGAGAAAAGAAAATGTAATTCCCACTGGAGCTAAGAATCTAACTTTCTCTTCGGAAAATAAGTCCATAACTGAGAGAAATGTTTTGCGTTTTATTCTTTTTTTCCTTTTAGTTGAAGAAAAAGCAAGTGTAGATTTAGATTCTAAGGATTAAGTTATAAAAACCCCCTCAGGCTGACCTCCAGTGTTTCCAGTGTTTTGGAAGAAAGCCGAGTGAGTAATGAGGGAGTAAGAGAATGAGAAAGATGGAAAAAACTTTTTTTTTTTTTTTGTATGCTTACAGTGCCTTTAGGGACTTTATTTCAGTATGTTGGTTAAACAACACAATGGAATTATACAGGTAGTCTCTCCCTCACCACATATTTAAATTCTGCAACAAATGTTAGATTGGTGGCTTTGTACTGAAAAGTGCCTGATCACTTCAACCTTCTGGTAAAAGAGAACATGACTTAAAGGGAAGTGAGTTAGAAAATAATACAGCAACACACCAAAAATTGGCGGCAAAATCACTGTGAGAGATTGAAACACCATCTCTAATATAAGCAAGCAACCCTGAGAATTGGAAGCAAAGGATTTCAGATAGCTTGGGAATTTGGCTGCCTCTGTGGCAGATACAGTAAACAGCTTCAGAAATGATTGTGTATTTCTGCTAATCATTTAGGCCATAAGATAACAGCTAAGTTGACATTTTGTGTGCAAGAAGTGAAACTGCTTACTCTGGTTCCCTATTTTCTGTCATTTTTGCAGAACAGTGACTGTGAGCTGTGCACCCCGAGTGCAATAGCGGTACAGCACATTGGCAAAAAGACAGTCTTGAGACTTATGTGCCCCCAAACACAAGCCCTCTCTGAAATTTTCTCAAGTTTTAAAATGATAAATGTTGCTATCTTTGCACATCATCTAGTAAGAATGCAAAGAGTGCAAAAAGAAAGGAAGTTGAAGGTTACTTGGGCCTTCTTTTTTATTTAGAAATATGCCCAGTACTTGCTCCTTAGTTTGCTTTCTTATCACACTTCAATATGCAGTTCCATCACTGCTGTTTAGTGATAATTTCATGACTTGGTGTTGCATTTGGTTTTGTTATTAGAACTAATTTAAAACATTTCTCTCTCTTTATCCACAGCCATACATTTTTATTTGCACTCAGGTATTGTTGCACCCTGACTTTGCTGAAAAAATTGTTAATAAGACCACATTCCAATTTTTATTGATGATATATCCTTGGAAAAGACAGTTCTCTTTTGGGGAAGGCAGAAGTGGTGTTATAAACAGAAAACATGAAGAACCATTTATCTTGAAGTCAGATAAAATTTGCTTTTCATCAGGTGATGCAAAAACTCACTCACATGTAGATACAGGATAACACAGTTTCAGGATTTGGTCTTAGGCATTCAGAAATGGGCTTATTTCTTCCTGTGCCCTCTTCATTTAAATTTAATAAGAAATACATCAGTACTGAAATGATCTATTCATGATTTGAATGTAATATCACTCATAGTCTGTAATGTTTTCTTCTGATACTATGTTTTTCCTAGAGGTACAATTAAAGTACTGAACCTATCACAAGTATCACTTTGCTCTAGAAAAAGAAGCAACACATTGTCTTTCCAACCTGTATTTCACATTTCTACATGCACATAAATAGATGCTTACAGTTATTACCTTTGTTAATATCACAGGCAACATGTGACTTTAATGCTGAAGAGAGGCGGCATATGGCCTTCAGTGGTTCATCCCGCCAGTCTAAGTGGTGAAGACCCATAATCTCTTTGGAAGAAGCACATCTGAAATTGGAACAGTTTTGTGTAGAAATTCTGACAGTCCATCCTTTCCGCTAGTGAAATTATGGAGATTTTACCAATGGGCAGGTGAAAGATTATCTTGAAATCTTGCTGAGTGCTTCCATCAATGATAAAGGGAAGTGTCAAATCACACAAGGAGTAAATATGGAGAGTATATTCAATTCAAGCATTTTGGGCAGCAGAAAGAAAATACCTAGAGACATGAGAAATAATCTATATGTTGATAAAGGAGAGTAGAGGTGGATGTTTCCATAGGAACCAAGAGAAAAGAGATTTGTCTGTCTTCAGAATCACTTGCATGACATTCAGAAAGAGGTCAGCAAGTTTCTTGGTGCAATTCTTCCTTTTCCTTCCGTTCTTGAAAACTCTTTAGATATTTGGAAAATAAAAAAGAGTTTGAAAGGTGGACAGAACTCAAGACTAGTGTAACTGCAAAGCCAATGTTGCCTAATTTGCATGAGGTCTTCTACGATATCAAGTATCTTTCAGTGATAATTAATGCATGTGTTTATAAGAGCTGATGAGTAGTAATTAGGCCTCATGTATCTTCTTTGGATTGTTGGGTCTGTGAAATATGGAACATAATGCTTTTCTCCTTCTGCAGAATGGTGAGAAAAGCAAGTAAATCTCACCAAAAAAGTACTGGCCAGAGAAAATATTACTATTTTCATGTCCCTAGTTGTAGTGACTAAAAGTTTTTTTTCCTATAAGTGGATACTCTGACACATATCCAGGCAGAAAAATGTGATTTGTTTATAGAACAGAACCAAAATGCTTTCAAAGCCCAGATATTCATGAAGGAGGAATGTGAAATGCCTTGTGCTAGAAAAATCTGGGGCTGACAGCTAGCAAATAGCTAGGAAGGAGCTAGTAATGCATTGCAGTGGCAATAAAAAGCAATGTGATTTCGTGTAGTAAACCAATGGAACAATTACTCTGTGCAGCAGTATTGTAGTTGTACCTCTCTGGCCAGATCACACCTGCACTATTGCCTTCAGTTCCACCAGCTACAGAAAGGTGCCAGTAAATACAGAGCTGCCATGATTGAAAGAATGAATTAAAGATGAGGAACAGTTAAAAGGTCTCTACTATTTTACACAGCCCAATAGCAAATATGGAAATGGATGAGCTCATATAATTATGAAGCAGGAAGAGAAAAAATATCCAAACTTAACTATAGTTAAATAAATATAGGCTGCATATGAAAACAGTGTATTTTTTTCATGGTAATATTTTCACCATGGGAATGCCATCATTTTTACAGCAAGTTTGAGGAAAACCCTGGAAAGCATGTATCAGAGAGCAATCATGAATTTGTAGTTATAAGACTGCATTTAGCATATCTTTCTTATTCTCATTATTATTATTATATAAATCACATTCAATTAAATATAAGAGGTAGGGGAATTGTGAGTTGCAGGATAGAAGAAAAGTTGTAGCCATATGCTCCTCATCAGATTCACAAATTATTGCAAAAAATAATTTCTTTTTAGTCAGATATAAAAGGAAAAATATGGAATGCAAACATGAGTTAAAGATCAGTGGGAAGAAGAGTGCTCAGAGTTCTGCCATGAGATCATAGGAGCTTTATCAGGTGACATTGAATGGGACATCTCTTCAAGGAAATTAATTTTCCAGAAGTCTGGACTTATATTCCCTACAGCTTGAATTTCTGTAGACCCCAGAGACAAGGTTTCTGGTAATGCTGCTTTCTTAAGGCGACACATCAAAGAGAAGCTTTGCCTTGAGTTAACATTAAGAGTTAGTAAGAAGAAATGCACCAGACAGCCAGGCCATCTGTTTTGGAGTCCCTTCAGACCACTGGTGGCATGAACATGGCCAGGCAGAAGCCAGCTGAGAGCCTGGGTTGGTTGGGGGAGTTTGTCACCCTTTTCACTTCTGTTTAAAACAGCAGCTGCTAGCCTTGCTAAAATGGGTTTAAAATTGGTTCTTGACAAACTCGTGTATAGTCTCAAAGCTGTTATTCTTTCACCATCATGGAGATTATTGTTGTTATGCAGACCATGCTTGGATCTTGAAAATGACATACTACAGCATGTGGGAAAGTCAGTCATGTAAAAAGTCAAGAAATGAGCTAGCAAACAAAAATTCACATTATCCTGGCTGGCTTTGCTAGTTGGTTTAAACAAGAGTGATAAAGTCACATTTCCTGCACTGGCTCTGTAGTTTTTTCTGCAGTTTTCTATAAGTCTGTTGTGGAAGACAGAATTTAAATGTCATGGATCATTGCCAGCAGAAAAATGAAACTTCTCTTGGGTGGGAGCAGAGAATGTCAATGGCTTGTTTGAGCTTTGGATTCATTTTGCGGACACACAACTCAATTCAAGGAGATTTGGTAGGATGAGATAAACAAGTGTTGACAAAACATAGAAAAGAAACAGACTTGCACATACTTATGGAAGGTAGGTAAGCTGCTTCTCTGAAAGGGAGCACTTTAGAGGCTGATCTCTTGCCAGGCTTAAGCTGCAGATTGCTATGTAGCTTGTCTGTGTTTCATTCCTTTCCCTGGGTTAGACATGGTTTCTCAGCCATCAGAAATGAAAGGCAGATGGGTAGAAAAAAAAGAGGGGAGGGAATGAGATCTTTTTCTCCAGTTTTGATGATATCAGAACAGATATGATCCAAATGTGGCACCATCACTGATTAATGTGAGAGCTATCCATACACAAATCAAGACAATCTGAAAATACACCTAAAGAAAAGCCCTTGGTTGTATTCCTGCACATTAGGTGGAAAATTCAACTCTGAAACACTTTTTAGAGTAAGTTGTTCTTTTTTTTTCCAAGACATTGATACAAAGTTCTGTGCTTCTAGGCTAAAAAAGAGTGCTTTTCTAAAAGAGACTGAAGGATACCTCTCTGAGGTATCTTACTCACTGATTTTGTAAATAGATTTTAGTGGGATAATTTCCATTATTAAAATAATCATGCCGATAAAGTATTTGTCTGAAACAGGGTCCTATGCATTACTGAGGTCATCTTTTCCTGACCAGGAAACAAGATTAGGGCTTTGCAGACAGAATTATCAGTTCTGATTGGGCGGATTTGATGCAACATTTCTTTTTCACTTTGAATCTGCTTTAAGTTATATCTTTTTGAATTGTTCATCTTTCACAAACGCTTTTGTGCACTTACTACCTATGGCATCTGTACACTAGTGCAGACTACTAATTAGCCTTCATTTTGAAATAACTTTTCCCATCTAGATTAAGTGAAGTTTTAACCAGTGTGGCTGCAGAATTCAGTTCAACTCAGAGAAGGCAATATTCTAAAGAGTTTGCATTAATGTGAAAGACAGTGGGATATGTTTTCTCAAGTGGGATAACAACAGGGTATGGTTGCTCCATCTATGCAGGATTTTTGTGTTTTTATCAATGCCTGTATGACACCTATGCAGTAATGCATAGATTGAATGAAAGGTATCATGTCAGAGAATAGAAAGATGGATAGAAAACTCCTAATGTACACATCTTGTACATAGTTTCTCATTGTATAGATTTTTCTATCCTTAGTTAAGCCTAAATATTTATGAAAATAAGGATGAGTTCCACAGGTAGAATAATATGAAAACCTCTGTCTACATTGTGAAGTATCTATGGAAAGTAAACAAAAAAATTAAATGCCTTTATAAAGAGATAGTTTCTTATATCCATTCAAAGTCCTTTGTGTATACACATGTTCATTTGGAAGTACTGCTTGGTATAGAAAGTACATTGTGTCCATGAGAATCTATATACAACTCAACTTCTTCAAAATTAACCTCTCCCTGTACAGATATCATATTTCTCAAAGGATCAACTTTTAGATTTTCTTAAATCCTCTTCAAATTAGCAACATAATTCAATCCAAACTTTGATTCTCACAAATGGTGCTCATTATAGTCTATTGTGTATTACAACTGTTTCAGCTTTTGTCTGGGAAATAATGATATACCAAACCCTATTTGTACATAGATTTTTCACTTTTTAGCCCAGGCGAAATAAAATAGAGGAGAAAAAAATGGTGCAAGACTTAGGCTTGTGTTTGTTATTAGCAGATCCTGGGTACTTTATTCCACCTGACAAAAACAGAAGTGACAGCAGAGGAAAGACCAACACCAAAGAAGGCTCCAAGCACTTTTTTCTTCTTCAGTACAACCTTTTATACCCTTCATCTTACATGCATTCCACCTGTGTGCCCTCTGTACCCCTTTGTGATTGGTCAGTACATCTCAGCACCCCGTGTCTCATTGCCTTCAACGCTGGTCACCTGTCCTGCACAGCTGTAGCCCATCAGGGATGAGGCTCGGCAGCAGCCCCACTCCCAATCACCACAAACTGTGTGCCTACAGTGAACAAAAATCCTGAATGCAGCTATGTATACAACAAACAACTCCTCACTGACACAGTGCTGAAGAAGAAAGGTGAAACAATTTCACTCATCATGTTAATAAACCCCCTATATTTAGTATAAGTCCTCATTTAAATATTTCTTAAGAAATTCAATGGAGATGTAACTAAGTAAACAAGCATCATGACTCTTCTAGCAGTAGGCTGGACCAAAGATAATTCAATACTGCATGTGGTCCAAAACTGAAGGTGAGATGAAGGAAGGTGGAGTACTACTCAGTCAACCCTATGATACCCAGTGACTACCCTCTGTTTTGATCTCAGAGCCATATATGCCCTTCAGCAAGTCCTGAACCTGACTGTTGTGGCGTAAGGGGAAAAAAAAAACCTACAGAACAGGGTGACATCCATAAACTAACTCTAGGGCAAAATAAATGTCATCAGGAAAAAGAATCAGGACCATCATATTCATAAGCAAAGACTCTGCACATAATTTTCCTTATTCATTGCTCAGTAATGACAACTTCAAAAGATTATATTTCCATTTACTTTGACAACAAACACATTCAATCTATAGTTATTGAAGTTGGTTATTTCAATATCAATTTATTAGCAGCATTAACATGAATGCTGATTGTTTTTAAATGCAAAACAATGACTTTGTCACTAATTTTAGAACTAATTTTAATTTGAACTTGACATTAATATAAACATGACAATGCCACTTTGCCACTGTGTATTGCCGTCATGTATTTTTATTTTCTCATGGGAACTGACAGAATATGATTCATAATGACAGTATTAATATAAGCCTATGAATAACAATAAGGATTTATAATAATATTAACATACATTACATCATCTGTATTGAATCTGTCAACATTAATAACTTAGATTTTTTCCCAATGTGGTATACATTTTCATGTGTCTATAAATGTCTTCATTAATATACATTTATGATTACTCTTAAGCTTGTGCATACTCTCTTTTATTATGCAAATAAGGGTTATAACACACTCAAAGAGTGCGACTCTCCATACATCACTTTTATCTTTAATAAGTCCTGTAAAAAGGAAGCAGGTTAAAAACTCATCCCTATTAATTAAAATTGATTTACATTCTTGAACTAAAAATGTTCATAGTAAAGGATATCTATGAAACTGTTACATAGCTTTTGTATATAAAATCTCTCAGAAAAAAAACTATGCAAAAATAAAGTATTTTTCAGTACTGACAAAAAGAATAATGAAAAGGAAAATATTCAAAGCTTGTAGTGAGAGTTTTATCTCTACATACATGCAGATGCAATTGGGGACAATAAGACAGTCACAAAGGCAGTTCTAAATGATGCATGGTTGTTCGAGGGCATATGGTACATTTCACTTTTAACTGATATTTTTTCTACCCTTTTAGTGCTTTATGTTAGAATCTTAACAAGATTTGTTAGTCCAGCTTGTTTTCTTTAAAGTACAGTTGCTAAAAAAAGCCAAGGAGGAAAAGCAGTGTCACAGCCATCTGTGAAAAGAGACAGAGCAATAAATGTGTTGAATTGTGATGAGATCTACACCAGTAACGATGAAGGTCTCTGGGGAAATCTTCACATGCTGTTGATCTTCTAGTGAACTGGACCATCAACTAACATTACAAGGAAATAAAACCTTTTTCCTCCACCTTCCTTCACTGCGTTTAAGAAGAAAAACCCACCTGTAGAGATTAGTAATTAAACTATCTCAAGATGAAAGTGTGAGTGACATCTTTTAGCCCCAAAGAGTTTAAAAATTATCCTTCTGTTCTTGTGAAAGTGCAATTAGATTAAGTAGTCTCTATTGTCCATGTTGAGAAAAAAACTACCTGGAAGTGAAGACTTTGATTCAAAGAGATTTTTAGAATGTCTGTAGGCAACATTCTAATATGCTCATATTAAAGCTTCAGCTTGGGAGCTTTCCTGAATGGGGATGTAAGGTGATTGTTGCCATGCCTAATGCAAAATTTCTGAGGCTCAATACCATACTTCTTTCTCTAGCCAGTGTCATCATTCATTAGCAGATACAACTTGTCATGTATGATTAAAAATGTATTAATTAAAATTACTGTGTCAGAAGGTTAACTATATGATTTATGCTATTTGATTATAAGTGTCTTTAGAGAGATGTTAGGCTGGATTCCTATTTACACCATAAGATACATTCCCTTTTAAATCAGAAAGATGAGTTTCACCGAGGGAAAAGAGGAAGGCTATGTTGAGAGAATACAACTTTTACTCTGAAATGGCTTCAAGAACCCTTTTACAGGTAAGTTTGTGTTGGGGTAGGCAGAGGGAACCCTGTCCTGGGAAGTGGTCTGGAAGCCCCTGTTGCATGTAGGGTACAGGGAGAGACCATGCAGCTTCTGGAGGGAGCTCCCCAGAGCTGCACTGCATCACTCGCAGTCACGGGGCAGCACAACCTGTCTCTCCCCTTTGGTGGAAGCTGTCACAGCCAAATCCGACAGCCAAGTGGCACAGGCAGGTTCTGGCAGGAGTAAAGCTGGGAACTTCCCACTCTTCCTGGTCCATCTGCTGTTTAAACGGTGCTTTGTGGCTTTATGGGTGCCTCCTGTGCCGCGGTCAAACATGGACAACTGTGATTCTGTTTTAGGGAATCCTATATGCAATTACTGCTATGGATGGCTGCTGGCAGTTTGAATACTGCAGGACAAGGTACTGCTTCAGCAGCTACTCAAAACAATGTCTAGGAGTAAAATTAATCAATATGTTTAAGAATCTTCCTAAGAAATGACAGTTATTTGTGGCTTTGATTTTGGTCCTTTGGGAGTCACATAGCATATAATGGGATCATCAATGTTTCATTTGGGTTAGTCCAAGTTTGGCTAGATTTCATGTCATCTATTGTATTTAAGTTCCTTACTCTCTTGGTTCTGTACACAAAATCTTTGCACAGCAGAATCAACATGGGATCGACTAGAGAGATGATTTTGGTCCTGGTCAGTCCTTACTATATGAGCTGTGTTGATTGGTGTGTTTGCTGTTAGTCAGGGTCTTGAGATCTGACTCACACCAAGTCATTGTGTTTCCAAAATTGGAAGCAATAGAATCCAATGTAGAGATTTGTCTTTGTTATTGTTTTAAAACTGCACGAGATAAAGAGTAAAAGAAAAATCATTTAGGGAAGTATTTTGGGATGGCAAAACCAGGTTAAAATTATTTTTTAGGTGTGTAGGTTCAAAAGAGAGCTATTTCATCTTTATTTTTCTGGACTACAACTTTTGTCATTGATATATTGGTTGTACTTCCACTTGGGTCCTGTGTTGTCTTCAGGATATGCTGGATCTGCTACTGGCGGGGGAGTTGGCAGTAACAACCAAGGAAAACAATCTATTCTTATGCTTTAGGAAATTGCTTTTGAGCAAATCTGTCTGCAAATTTACTACTCTAAGCTGTTTGGTTTCAAATATTCAATGAAAAAACCCAAGACTCACACCCTCTCAAACCTTCCTCAGAGCAACATGCAAGACTGCTGCTTAAAGTCCAAAAAAAAAAAACCAAAAATGTCAACAGAAACCCTAAATTAATGAATGTTCTGTCATATATCATAAGAATAATGAAAATACAATTAAGTATGAAATAGTATGCAGAATATTAAACTCTTAATTTGTAGGCTTTCATGGGTATTGAAAAAAGTCTTGTTTCTGCAATATTTATTGTGTGGTTGAATTCCTGTCTTTTATTTTCGTTTAAGATGCAAACTCTTTTATATAGTAAGACTCATGAATTCAGAAAAGAAAATTGAATTTGTATTATAAATCCTACTTATAGATTTCTTTATAGACTAATGGAAATCTGCTAGATCTCTATTATAAAATAATATGCTACAAATATTTGATTAGATGTTTTTAATCTCTAAGATTTTTCATGCCATTTTGACATGACCTATAATACCACCATAATTACGTATGTAGGCATTTTCATAATATTTGGAAATAAATTACCTATCAATTCTGTTGATTCTTTCTTTTAATGAACAACTTAATCTCAGAACTTTTGCATTGTCCTTATAGCCTAGTCTAAAGGCTAGTGATAAGTAGTTTAGTTGATTTCAATAGTCTGTAACTCTAAGACTTTATCAGAGGGGCATACAGTCATGCACGAGCTGTAAATCATAGTTGATTTACTTGAGAAGTCCCTGGGGGGCTGGATTGAAGGGGTGGTTTTATCAAATTGAGATCAACATTTATACCTGATGAAATTAATTTTAAATTTTGAAAAGATTTGCCCCTGTCTTTGGATGCTGTTTAGTGAGTTTTTGCCTGAGTTAAATTTATTCTTTGGATCTTCTTAATTTTACAGACATTTATAGTGACCAGGACCAAGCTAACCACTGCTCGCTTCCCAGGAAAAGTGGATAATACTGTTAACATATCAGCTGCAGAATATTCATGTTAACCTTTACATTGTCCCCTCCTAGCTTCAGCATCATCATTAACTGAAGTGTGACTCACTTCCCTGAGGATAAATTGTTGCATTTAAGAGGCCACATGAAGAGCATTACCTGCACAAGCAGGGAAGAGTGCTGTGCAGTCTGGCAGATGCCTCTTAAGAAGTGTTGGAGCAGGTGACACAAACAAGGGGGACATAACAAGGGCCACAACTCCACTAGGCTGTACTGCCCAGTTAATTGCTCTTACTCCCATTTACCCCTTGGAACACCCATGTGGATAAGTGGTACACAGAGGTACTGAAAAGGTGAGAGAAAGATGTAGACAGCTGAGCTGTCTGTCTGTTTGCCATAGGAAAAAATAGACTGTGGGTGGGCATATAAATTAATCTATTGGCTGGTCTTCTCTACTTTTTTTTTGCTACTGTAAACTTTCCCTGTGAAATGTCTTTTCATGGCCTGACTTTTTAAAGGAAGAATCGAGTAATTTGATGCAGTTTAGAACTGTCCTAACTATACTGGATTCAGAGTGTCATTATATGTTTTAGCCTCAGCAGTTTATCAACTATATTGAAAATAATAAACATAGGACCGAGAAAATATATATTTTTTAATTAAATGAATGTACAGAAACAGATTCAATCATCAACTAGTTCTGTGAAAACTGTTAAGTGTATATAATACCACAAACCGTGCAATTGATATAATTTAGGAACACTTGCAAAAAAGGCGCCACCCTTACCAGAGCTTCTGTGAATTTTGGACACAGGTTTTACTGAATCTTGACTTTCATAGTTACTTTAAATTATAGACTTAAACTAAAAGAGCAACCTATTAAAAAATACCATTCTATTTCAGCACAAAAATTGAGCCAAAGTAATGGTAGGTCTCTGATTTAAACAAAGAGGAGATTTAAGGAAATAAATACCCACAGTGACATAACAGCATAAATTTCAGCTGTCTGAATTGCAACCCATTGAAGGCAGAGTTTGTCTTAATGGTTATAATTATTTTGGAGTCTTTTCCTCCGTAGGCAGTTCAGCTTCTCAAAAAAACACCATTTCTTTTGTCCTTCTCTTTCCCCCTATCAAAATCTATACAATATAAGCCACTGTAACATTCAAATAATGAAAATCATTAACAGAATGTGTGGGGGAAGTATTATTATCCCCAGTTCTGCATATGAAGAATTGAAATCAAGACAGAAGTAAAAGGAATTGACCAGTTTCACCTAGGAAGTCTGTGGCACAGTAGGGAATAGAATGTAAGTCTTCTAAATCTAAGGTTAATTTCCTAACTTCTGACCCATATAACCTCTGTAATTAGTCTCCTTTCCCATGTCCCAGCTGAGTGTGACTAAATATAACTCTAAGATATTGTGTTTATTCTTGATTTGTTTTGTTTTATGTTGGCTTCCTCCCATTACTACATTCTTATTCTGTATTCCTTTTATATAAGTGTTTCTTTTTTCTTAGGAGATAGTATCTGGAAAATAAAGAAAAAGATAAGTTGATTGCTGAGTTAGTCAATTATAATGCCCCCGACCCTTAGTGTTGATTCAAGTTTTGACAAAAATATACACTACATAATTTTCAGATATGATGAAAATTATAAGTGATATGACAGGAATTTTGCTTTTGATTTTCAAATACATAATTCTTAATTCTTAATCTTCTATTAGGAATAAAAAAAAGAGGAGAAGAAGAGAAGAGAGGAGAAGAGAGGAGAAGAGAAGAGAGGAGAAGAGAAGAGAAGAGAAGAGAAGAGAAGAGAAGAGAAGAGAAGAGAAGAGAAGAGAAGAGAAGAGAAGAGAAGAGAAGAGAAGAGAAGAGAAGAGAAGAGAAGAGAAGAGAAGAGAAGAGAAGGTGTTCGCCCATTCTTTCCTTCATCAGAAGATCTTGTAATGCATTAGTCTCAAAAGACATTTGTTTTCCATGATATTCTGTCATTATTAGCTGACCCCATTCTTCCTTTCATTGCCTAATAGACTGGTCTGGGAGCACCTCATTTGGATGGAAGGAAGAAATATTCTTCCTCAGATAGAATGAGGGCAAATCTAGTCATCTTCAGCAGCTCGATACACAAGCCCCAGTTACGTCAAAGCAAAGCCTGGGTGAGATCATTAGGGAAAGAATTTCTGAATAAATCTATATAAAAGTGTCTGAAAAGGTTAATGTTCTTGCTGGCTAAGACCTCCAAAATTAATTTTTCTACACTAGTCTCCTTTGAACCCATATGGCCACAAATACATGCAATAAATACCTTACCCCACTTTCTGTCAATCTTAGTCCTGTCTTTAGATATTCAAAATTTTAACAGTCATAAAATATCCAAATGTGTAGAAGTTTCTGCAGTTAACTGAGACTGACTTTCAAAGCTACGAGCTTTTTGATCTCCTAAAGATCTGAGAGCATTTTGTAGTTTACACTTGCATAGAGGTGTTTCAAAAGAGATATGATTATCTCATGTTCATAAAAAAGCATAATGAGTTATTTTTATTTTTTAAAATATACAAAGCATTTATTTGTGTGAATATTTTTCCAGAAAACCCCAAAGGTTTATGAGACAAAAGATTCAAAGAGCATTGACTTTGAAAGAACATAAGAGCACGTGAATTTTTTATTCATATTCTTTTTTTTCATATAAAAAGTATAAGTGTTCCCTTAAACTGAAGAAATCCAGCACAATGACTTTTCTGAATCAGTTTTCTGTCATCTTTAGTGGAAGAAAATACATAGAAAATTTAATGGGCATGAACTGACTGGTAAGAGAAAGGTTGCAAACTAAAAAGAAATACTGAAAATTTGTCAGATCTCTATTTTCTGGGTCTTGTATGATTTTGGAACAATCTGAGTATCATTTAAGCAAGTAGAGATCATAATCAAGAGAAAAACTATTTTAAATAATTCTGTAAATAAAATGTCTATTTTCCTACGTAATTTCTAGTTTGCATGAATAATCTAGATTACTTGAACTCATCAATGAAGGTTAGCATACGTGCATTTGGAAAAAAATTGAACTTTGCTGAACTGTCAAACATATAATTTCCACTTAACTAATTGTTTTTATTGATTTATTTTTTTCCAAAAGAATAAGCAGGTCAGTCAGTTATGCAATGTCTGATAAGGAAAAAAGATACATTCTTAAACATTCTCCACACAACGATTTTCTCCTCGAGAAGTGAAGGAAAAGCAATGTTGCCTTAAAATGTCTGTGCAGAATTGACAATAATTTCTTATTGTTTTGGCAAAAGAATGTGGATAATATTGGTTACACTCGAACTGAGTACTGTGATTTATTTTAGAGTCAGTGTTATTCAATTTGGTGTTTAGCTGCCTTTTCATCATCTCTGTACTTATATCCACTGAGAGCAGAAGTTGCTGGGCACTGCTTATGATTGTTTGGTATTTCCTACTGGTATACTATGTGTGTTCCTTTGAGATAGGAAATATGAATCTTTCCTGGAGCATATGTGGCCCCAAAATGAAAAACCCAAACCTCCAAACTCCCTCCTCCTAACCTCTCCAACAACTATTTTCAAAGGATCTCTCCAGCTCCCTTATCTCATTAGTACACCTGATGGCTCTGCCCAACAGCTTTCCCATCTCTCTTCAGGGCCCTAGAAATGTCCAAATTGACTGCTATAAGCAATGTGTTTGGCTGTTGTTTCAAGTGAAAAATGGATAGAATGTAATTTTCTTTGTTTCGGTATCATATTTTTTAACTACACACTGTTGTCTGCCCAGAACACGTCTGATGAAACTGGAGAGCCTCATGCCTTCCTGAATTTCTAAGCACCACTATACTCATGTAAAGCTATTAAACAGAATATGATGATTAATGTATATAATGAGTGATCAGCTCAACTAAATTTCCATGAAAACCAGCACAGAAAGAAAAAATGAAAAAAATGGAGTAGAGATGGTATAGGTCTGAAACTTGTTCCCTCATATCACTGCTGTGTGAAGGAGACATACAAGTATAAAATTCACATGCAGCCACAGGGATATGTGATGTGTTAAAAAAAATACTACGGGCCTTCCATCTGACTTTCTTAGGTAGCCAAATATTGCAGAAATTGTGCCTTATATGTGTAATGAATTTATTATCGAAATTCCCATTAGGTAATGTAAGAAGATAATCTCCGTTTGCATATAAGCAAGATGTGTATCAAAGTAGCTGCAGCATAAACTTTCAAACATTCTACTACAAAATATTGATTTTTCACAGAATTTAGCATACTTAAAGCATTTTCTATGTGTCTTTCCCATGGCTTTAATTACAGATATAACTATTAGGACCTTTGAAAAACAAGCTCTATGTTTTTAAGATGGTTACTCAGAAAATTAGAAATTTATGAATGAATAAATGAAAAGCTTAATATGAGTCACTTCACTTATCTGACACAGGAGTCTGTTGACAAAATCAGAGATGAAATTCAGTTCTTTGGGGTGAAGGTCCAAATAACACAAAGTTTCGTTCTTTTTTCTTTTTTTTTTTTTTTTGGTACAAATATACTAACTTTTAGTACAAATGTTACTGGGGATCTACCATTACGAGCTGTACCACACCTCTTCATGTGCAGAATACTGCTCTCTGCACCTCATTGGCATTCCAGCCTTCAGATCATGTTGTGCCTTTTCCTGCTAAGTTAAAAATCATTGTACTATCAGAAAATTTCTAATTATATTTGTATCAATGGTATTTAGAACTTGAAAAGAAGTAATAAATTTAATATCAAATTCAAGTGGAAGGAAAAATTTGACTCCACTTTACCTGTAAACATGTGATGTCTTGATCTGTCTCCATCTGCAATGAACTGCACATTTACAGTTCTCTTTTTTAAGAGAACTGGAAAGCTAATCCAAAGCTATATTCACAGAAAAGATGTATAGTGGGCATGCACTTCCTAGGAGCACAATTAAAATGGAGAAGACTGCATTGGATTTGGGACTGCAAGATTACATTTTCATTTTTTAAAATTAGTGTCTGGCTCAACATGTACTACTTAGTCAGGGCCCTGCATTAGCAGGACAGCATTTGCTTTCAATACCTAGTTTGCATCTTTGTATCATGCTGACCCAAAATGTGTGGATGTAGAAATCTGACCACTATTAGCTTGATGAGTCTGCCTGGCCCTTGCACAGTCTAGATGAATTCCAAGGTGACTAAAGGTTCTTTTGTGTTTGACTGGCATTTACATCTCCATTCACCCCTTAAGTATCCAGGTGCACCTTAAATTCTGCTTGCAATTTTTCCTCATGTGATTTTTTTGGGTATGCTCATAATGAGCCAAGTGCAAATACAGGCAGCTCAGTTCCAACTTCCCAGCTATCTCCTGGAACAAAGGAGATAATGCTTTGTGCTCTCTCTGACGCAGTATGAGCTCTCTGAGGAGAATGAGGACAGCCAGCAAGGGGAGGGAAAGCAAACCGAAGAGAGCCATCTGAGCCAGAGCTCCCACCTCCCCAAGGACTCCTCTAGCCAACAGTGAAGCCCTGTCTCCAAGGCACTCTGATATTCACAACTGCAGCAGAAGCATGGGAGCTGTTAGAATTGCTTGGCTTTTGTTCAGTTTCCTACTTAAATGCAGTGTGCTGTGCTCTCTATCATTATGTCTGGGCGGAAGGTTACCTGACCAATTTTTTCTGAATATTTTTAGTTTATGCTGCTTCTTGTCCCTCAGAGTTTAGTGAAAGAACTAGAAAGAATAACATGGATTTTGGAAAATATTTCTCTTTTTCAGTTTTTGATATCAAATTTCGTCATTATTTCATCCACAGGTTTTCCACTAGAGAAAGGGTTGTTCAGTCTGGCCCTCAGTTTTATCGTATCACACAGAAAAGAATCTTACTGGCAACAAACATAAACTTATTTGATTGAGAGAGACTGAAAAGTGGTATCAAATTCATTTCTACATTTAAAAAAATTATTTTATTCTGCTGTGCTCTTTTTAGTTCCAGCAATGACTGTATTCAGTTTATTATTCCAGACATTTCTTCCTGTAAACTTCCTCACCAGGTTTTGAAAATCCTTTTTTTTAAGGGAGAACTGTTTCACACACCCTCTCACTTTGTCTGAGAAACACAGTTATGTGGGAACTGATTGCTATCCCCTGAAAGGATGTTTTCACTTAGAATTAATACAGCTTTATTTAATTTATGACATCACATGACATGATAAATTATGAATTAAAAATATCATTATTTTCTGTGTGAATGCTTGTCACTCATTTGGATAACAAATTAATCCTGAAGCTTTTGAAAAAAAGCTTCCAGCAGCACATAGTAACATCATTAGTAGCACAAGCTCAGAAAGGTCCTTTTGCAAATGGGGAGTCCTAGAATGTGCACTGCTCTGCTTTGTCTGGCTTCTATAATTTACTAGATTTTCATGTATAGTGTATTGTGTTCAAAGCTAAATAGAATGAATTGTTTACACTCAAACAATAGTTTATAGATAGCAGGATTTAAATATGACACATGTACTGCCCATCAGTTCTAGCAAGGAAAGAGGTATGGATCCAGCTGCCAGTACTCTATCGAGGAGCTTGTTTGCAAATTACTAATTTGCATATCTGCCCCAGAATATGATTTTAATTTTTTTAAAAAAATATTTCTTATCATTTTCAATTCTGCATTAATTTGCTTTCAAACTCAGCCAGACATGAAAAAACATTCTGCATACTGTTAGGTATATGTCTAAAAAGAACCTCTAGGTTTTTTCAAAAAACACGAGAATATTTTTGCTGTTATTTTAGTATTTTGATTTCACTAGAAAAGATTAAGTGATGGGCTAGAAATAATAACACAAAGCTAACAAAACCCCTTTTTATCCTAGAACATTTGAAATTGTTTGGCTGAAGTTTCAGTCAAAGATTTGTGCTGTTTCTTCTTTAATCTGAACTGATTGACCCATTCCCGTGAAGCTAAGAATAGATTTTCTGTCTTTGTATGATTCCTGACTGTCTGTAATCTGAGGAAATTAAAAAGGAATGAAATTACTTTTACATTTGCTATGGGACAGTACTTGGCAGAAATTCTTTCTTTGGTACTCAGTTTTTAAACAAAGAATCTTGAGAACAGCTTCCAGCTTATTCAGCATCAGACATAAACTGAATCAACAGCACTTCTCGGTTGAGTTTCTAGCTGTGCTGCATGACTGAAATATCTCACACAGCATCTGATTTTCTCTTTTTACTGATCATGGCTTTTATGGCTTCTGTTTAACCTAGGCTACATTTTCAGTTAAGGGGAAAAGAAATGAAAGTAGGGGGCAAAGATCCCCTTGAATGCACTACACGTTTCACATCATAAATCCCAGTAAGATGAACCAGATAAATATGGCTCAGAGAAACATGGTTAAACTGCATTGGTGAGTTTGCCTTTAATATGCTTTGCAGAACTTTAACAGCAGCCAGTTTTGGTTGTTGTTCATTTCAGACAAGAAAGGTGAAATGTGATGGGAGCTACAGACAGTTTGGGTGGTCTATACGTGGCTACGAGTCAGTGTCTGTCCGTCTGCCTTATTTACAAATATGACAAGCTGTTTGTGATGGGTGAGCTGTATATTAGGAAGAGAGGCAGCTGCAAAGAAAGAAAAAGCAATAGCAAAGGGAAAAGCTTATTCAGAGGTTTCTGCCAGGGGAAAAAATAATCAAGGAAAGGTCAAGCTAGAGAAGGTTCTAAGGGTAACCTGACAGTGCCCAAGGCTGAACATGTAAAATAAAATGCATTCACTGTAAACACACTTAGGTTGTTGCTTATTCTAGTGCAAATCATGTCAATTGCACCAGTGTCTGGTGGGAAACTTGAGGGCAATGTGTTTCCTTCACTGAAATTTAAAGAAGTTGGTTTAGAGCTGAGCACAGACAATGGGATGGGAGAAAATAACTGAGAGAAGTTAAAGTCCTGGGAAGTTTGCTGGGGTGATATATGGGTAAACAAACACCTAGACAATCTTTGATGATAATTAGAGTTTGTCACTGCAAAAGTCTTTGGCATCTCTCTCTAAGTCATGCATTCAACCAAGTCTTCGAGCACAGACAATTTCACAGTTACAGGTAGAGCTGTGAAAGACGCTGTGACAATTTCCATAGTTAAATAAGTGCATATGTTTAGGTAGCTCGCACTGAACCATTGTGTGACATTCAAACAGCTGTTTATAAAATCTAGACTCTAAAGAGCAGCAGCACATCAAATGTGCTAAAAGCTCAGACAAAATAAAGGTTATTGAAGGAAAGATTATTCTTTTGATAGACATCTGAGCTGTATAAATGTAGCCCTTTAGAGCAGAAGAAAAGAGAGAATGATCAATAGAGCAGTTGCTCCAATGACAGTTCAGTGAAACTTTGAAAACATTTATTAGATATGTATTGCTATTTTCTTAACTGGATTATCAGAAGCAGCACACAATATGCCATTAATTTAGTCAGTTTAATGATTTTTTAAACAAAAGGTGTGTAAATTGATCTTGGCCTTGCTTAACAAACAATGGGTTACATTGCCAATAGTTAGCAGAAAGAACATTTTTTAAAGACTCCAAGTAAATCAAAGGAAACAAGTTGGAGCAAATACTTTTCTTTAAATGATATGTGCCAGACACTTGGAAGTATTTTAAATTTTACATTCTCTAGACCACAGCAAAAACAGTCTTTTGATTGTTAAATTTGTAAGGGAGAAAAGAAAAATAAAGCATCATTCCCAAAGCAAAGACTCCTAATTTTTTTAAAATTTATTTTTATTTTTTTTTCCCTTCACCATTTTAACATGTCTTTAGGTTCATACAAGGAGTGGTTTCTGGTCCTGTCAATGTAAAACAGGAGGACATAATTTATTATTAAGAAACACACAATACCAAAGATATACTTTTAAAACAAGAAGCCCTAAAATCTCCAAAACACTAACACTAAAAAAGGCAGAGCGACATTTTAATGGCAGACTTAATTCTGTTTCTGTTCCAGCAGCCATTCTCTGTGCACTGTATGTAGAAATATACATATCTTTTTACTATAAAGAAAAAGTTATTTTCAGGTGTAAAAATCGAGTACTCATTCCTTTATCTTTGATCATCACTAAAGAATCAGAAAAGACACAGGTTTCCTATGAAGAAGGTAGAAGGAAATTCAAGGTGGAAAACTCTCTATTACATCGATTATGGATTCCCTTGGGTTTTCTATACCTAGGCCAAAAGTCCACCAAAAAACTTGGAAACCATCACAACACTGAGTTTTAACAGAGTCATGACTATTTTGAAATTTACAGTTTTTTCTGTTACTACCCCACTCAGGGCTAAATAAGGTGCTAAGGGTCTGACATTTTGTTAGAAATTGTGCCATAAAAGTCCTGTGATTCAGATCCAGACTTGAGCTCCCAATCAGCTCACTAGAGATGCTGACTAAGACAACAGTTCAGTATGACTTCAGTTATTTTAAACTTTGATATGCTTACTCAAAATTGCTGCTGCATTAATGTCTATGCTTGCCATACCTCAAGGCCTGCTGCTGGAGTCAAAGCTTTGGCATCAGAAGGACAATCACAAACTGGCAGTCCAAGTACCTGCCTCAGGTTTTTAACATTTTCATACATTTAATTATAAATATGTTTTCCACTATCTAAACTGCAAAGTAGAATTGCAAAGCCTTATGTTTACCTCCTCCATCATTATCCAGATGGGAGGGTATGGTTTTTATTCTAAAATCTTTATCACTGAAAAAGAGAGGAGAAGAATATTGTCTGCTTTCCAAGTAACTTGTGGAACTGCAGTATTGGCAGTCAGAAGGATCTTGTTTTGACTTGCAAAATGAGCGCAATTGATAAAGAAGTCACTGAGGGAGAATAAAAGTGAGATATTAGACACCATTTTTATAACATCCTTTTTCTGATTATAACAGCCACTTTTAGGAAAAGCAACCTTGGCAATAATTTTATTTATTGTTTACATCCACTTTGAATAAAGTTGAGATAAGGGAATGCAAAAAAATATTACCAACAACATTTCTGAACAAGCTACAAAAACCTGTATTTATATTCTGCTGCATAGGAAAAATGCAAGGGATAACACAGAGTTTATTCTCTTCAAGTGTACATGTGGTCTTTATTTTTTTCATTAAATCAGAGCATTTTACATTTTCACATATAATTGGCTTAATATATTAAACATGGTACAGATGGAAAATGTAAAAAAAAGGCACAAAACCAGCTTGAATTATTATAAAAATAGATTTGGAAACCTGACTTTGATATCTTCTGTAACTTAGGGACCTGAGGGGATGCAGTAATAAAACACAGTTCTGGGACAGTGTAAAAATCAGAGTAACTTTGCCCCTGGCCTGTTCCTGGTGTGGAAGTTTTAATGGTTGAATTACAACAATGCAGTAAGTTCCATTCCAAAGGGAAATGCAAAAACAGACTCCAAAAACTTTTGGAATAGCTGTAAGTTTTCATTAAGAAACAAGTATTTTAGGAGAAGCAAAAACTTTTAACAACTTTTTGAAAACCCAGTCTTTCTGTTGTTTGCTTTACTTACTCTTTCTTGTTTCTTCTCCTCCCAAACTCAACTACAATAGATCAGATCAACTTATCTTTTCAATTACATTAAATTGATAATAGTTACTATATTACACTTATGTATTATGTTGTGATTGATAAAAATGGTTTTCTGGTTTTGGCTGGAATAGAGCTAATTTTCTTCCTAGTAGTTGCTATAGCGTTATATTTTAGATTTAGGACCAGAATATTGACCAAATAAAAAAGATATTTTAGTTATTGTTAAGCAGTTTTTACACTAAATCAAGGACTTTTCCTTTTTTTCATACCACCTGACCAGTGAGGAGGCTGGGGGAGCACAAGAAGCTGGGAGGGGACACAGCTGGAACAGCTGACACAAACTGGATGAAGGTATATTCCACACCATATGACATAATCCTCAGTATATAAACCAGGAGGAAAGGCAGCTTTGGGGTGATGTTTTGGAACTGACTGGGCATTGGTCAACAGGTCATGAGCAATTGCATTGTGCATCACTTCTTTGGTATATAGGATTGTTATTATTGTTATTATTGTTATTGTTATTATTATTATTGCTTCCTTTCTGTCCTGTCATAGTGTTTTTGTCTCAAGCCATGAGTTCTACTTTTTTTCCCCCCATTTGTCTCCCCTATCCCCATGGGGGGCTCTGAGTAAGTGAATGACTGTATGGTATTTAAGCACCTGCTTGGTTAAACAACAATGGTCCCAGCATGGGACTTCTTTAACACTTGTCACCTCTTTCTCTAGTGATATTATGAAATCTTTGCCTTCTGGATAGTCCATGATCACTTCCAAAATTCCTGAATGGCTGGGGTTTTCTATTCAAGCTAGTTGTGTGATCAGTGTGACCCCTTGTAGAATCAGATGCATGATGTGTAGAGGTGACCCTTCCTTTAAAACATCCAGCCCAGCACTGGCAGACAGTGTGCTAGCAGGAGCTGTACTTCAGCTCAAATCATTTCTGAAGCAGCTCAAACCGCTATTTTTTTTTTTTAAGTTGGAGTATAGCAGGCCTCAGATCCTCTGTATCCCAGACACAAAAACATAAAGGGTTGACCTGGAGTCTCACCTGGTGCTTTCTGCCAGAGGTTCCGGGCAGAGACATTTCTCTTGGTTGTGTTGTAGAGCACATTTTTTATGTCTTGCTCTGGCCAAAGTGGCCTAAGATCTTCTGCATGAGCTACCTCCTGTTTGATTTTTTTTCAAAGGCTTGTCATTGCTCAGGGCCCGATTTGAAATCGTTCTTCTTCTGAGTCACTTGATAGAGAGGATTGACAATCATACTGTAATTTGGAATATACATTCTACAAAACTCACAATGCCTAAGAAAGCATAGCTGTTATTTTATTGGTCACATCCATTGATCCACTGGCATCTGACGATGTCCATCTTGCCCTTTTTGTTTTCTAAAAATTGATTATTTCACGCAGGTTCCATGACTTTACTTTGTTCTATGGCAACACACTTTTCAGAAGGATTTGGACCATTTTCTTCCCTTTCTCAAAAACCTCTTCTGCTATATAGCATGGCACAATAATATCATCAATGTAGCTCAGATTTCTGGAGCTCCACTTACTTCCAGTGCAGGCTGGATCAGTCTGTGGCAGATGGTAATGCTGTGTTTCCATCCCTGGGGCAGCTGATTCCAGGTGTACTGGACACCTTTCTGAGTGAAAGCAAATTTTGACCTGCACTCTTCTACCAAAGGGATGGAAAAAAATGAGATATCATTTGTGGCATAACAATCGTTGCTGGGGGACAGGATGGGCATCAGTCAGTGGGCAGTGAGCAATTGCATTGTGCATTAATTGGATCTATTTTTGTTTTATTCCTCTCTCTCTTTTTAAATATTACAATTATTATTATATTTTATTCCAATTATTAATTGTTATCTGAACGCACAAGTTTTTACTTTTATCTGATCCTCCTCTCCATCCCACCAGGGTTGTGGAGATGGAAGCAGTGAATGAGCAGCTGCATGGTACTTAGTGTGTCTGGGGTTAAACCACAACAGAAATATGAATAATTCACCCTTACGTTGCCAGCCCAGATCCACCGCAGCCACTTCAACCTTAGCAGCCTGATCCACCTTCTGGATGTTGTTTTGTTCTTCAGTATCCAGGGTTAACCCACAACCATGCTGAGTGTTTAATCACTTTTATGGGCTTCAATTCTAAAAGTTAATCCTTGCAACCCAGTGAAATGGTGAAAGGGGTTCACAAGCCTCACACCTTGTCAGCTGGCTATTACTGCCCTCCTGCTGGAGAGTAGCACCCCTCTTACACAGCTGCAGGAGGGAACATTCATCCACACCCACCTTGCTCCAGTTTAGCTAAGAAATGTACATTGAAGGCTTCTATTGTTTTAGCTCTACCAAGATTTGCGATGTTTTTTCCTTCTCTGTCCCCTGGAGGAGTCACAGGCTGGCAGCTCCAGATGTAGTTAGTAAGGGTGAAGAATCTGGCCTATTAATGGTTTATACTGGAGCCATGAGACTCTTTCTGAGACTGTGGCTGGAAGGCAATCAAATGCTTAAAGACATCCTCAGTTCTTGCATTTGCTAAAACCGAGTCCCGACAACCTTGTTCTTTAATTCTGAGCTTTCATATAGCATGTATTTTCCTTCTTCTGCACACACATTTTTTATTCCATATTTTTTCCTGCAATAATCTAAGCATTTTATCATTTAAAAATATTTTTATTGCTAAATCCAAGGTATTTTTCTTGTCTGGGATTTTAACTACTGCTATGACATAAACCTTCCTAGTGTTTGCTGTTTGTTTACTTTCCAAGGACGCTCTATTACTGCATAAAGAAAGAAAATTCTGTAATTTGTTTATGTCCCGCACAGCTTCCTATCTTACAAAAATGAGCCATTTAATTTCTATCACACTGATTTAGGCCTACTTATATTCACCTTGACTGGTAATTGCTCTTTTTTTTTTCTTTTGTTTTATGCCTTAATCTGTGCTCTCTAGCCATAACCAGTTTTCCAGAAAGAAAAATATGGGCTGATGAGGTGTTATTTTCTCCTAGGGGACTAATCTCTCTACAGACCATTTTCACTCAGGGGTAATCTCACAAAAGTCAATGAAATTGCAGTAGGGCCACATCTGGCCCCACAAGTCAATGAAAGTACTCGTTACATGGGTCTGCTTCTGCTTTCCTTCCTCTTAAACCTCGTAAGTTTGCTGAGTGAACACTAATGACCAGACATGTTGTACCTATTGCTTGATGCATTCCCCTTAGTTTCACAACTAAATGGCAGAAGAGAGGAAGAGAAAAGAATAATCTTTCTTGTTCTGTGATCCTGCTGGCTATGCTTTGTGGGATGAATGTGGGATGAGTGTGAGCCTGTCCTCTTCTTACATCCTGCTTGACGAGAATAGGAGGAGAAAGTGGTAAAGTGAGTGGAGATCTGCGGGAAAGGATGAGTTTGTGGATGATGAAATCATGCAACTGCACAGCAGAGCCCAGATCCCCAGAACTATGTACATTTCCTTTCTAAATCTCAACTTACCCTTGTGACCTTGGTTAAGTTAGGCAATCACAAGGCAAAGGAAAGCTAAACTGTTAATTTCTGTAAAAAAAACCCCACACATCAAACCAAATGAAAACAGACCCTGAGTAGTCTTTGCTTCTATGTATTACAATTATAAAATAGATTTCTGAGCTCATAAAAACAAACTTCCCACATTACTGAGGAAAAGATTGATGGATGGGAAGAAATTTCAGCAAAAAGTCTTCCATTGCAAACATTACACTAACTTCTTTTCCCAGAGAGAGGCAATTAAATTTGGAAACAAGTAACTACTATACTCACATATTTACACAAGTGATCTGTGGTATTCCATCCTGCCTCATTTGACCCACTAAAACCTCTTATAAAATTTAGAATGTTCAGCTCCCCTTGTTATCTTAATTCAGCTGCAGCCACTCAGAAGTCATTCTTGTATGATAACAGGGTTAATTCTTTAGCATAAGCACTATATGGGAGTATAACTGGGATGACCACCCTGGAGAAAAGTAGCATTAGGCTCATTTTCAGGGGTCTTCAAACACACGTTTAGAATTGCCTGCAGACCTTGGGCAAAGCTGATCTTCGAAGTACGGGGCTTGTCTGAGGATGAAAGTGGGCATTGTTATATGTAATTAAAGAGAAAGTTGAAATTGTTTAAATATTTGTTTCAATGGGAAAAGTATCACTTGAATATATTTTTTTATTCACTACAAAGAAACCTTCAGACTGTGTGCTAAAAGTGGTGCTTTCATCAACATTCACATAAAACTAGGAACAGATCCGATCTACAGCTAAAAATACTAGGTATAATTGATCTAGCTGCAAATAATAAAAATAATGCTTCAAATTGAGCCATGTGAGGTTATGCTGTTATTTTTTCTCCTGAGTATTGGTTTTATCTGTCTGCTGTCACCTCAGCAACATGAGCTTCTTTCTTTGTAGTTGGGAGAATTCCTAGGGACTTCAAACTACACAGATTTCCTTTTATACACTTAAAACTGAAACTGAGAAACAACAGGAGAGAGGAGTGTCAGCTCTTCAACTGCATGAGTTTTTTTTTTGTCTGTAAATTCATTGTCTTCTAAAGAAAAATTCAGACTCATTTTATTGGAAACGTTCCAGAGGCTGTGCGTAGAAAGACCACCGCAATGTTGTGGAGCACCTCAGTAATAAGCCTGGAGTGGAAGAATACTGATGGTGACTTATGCTGAACAAAGATATTGGAAGAGAATTTTCTTGTGGGAGTTGCAATCCTGCTGGTTTTGTTAACCTAAACTCCGTATGTGCACTTGCCTGGACATGACAGTATAACTGACATGTGCTATTAAGCTTGATATGGAACTGGGAAAAAACAAGCATAGTTTTGCTATTATTCTTTAAAATGAAAGCTCTAGATAAACCATACAGACCCCAGTGTGGTCATGAAGAACTGAGAGGGAAGCGTAGGTACAAAAAGCGTCATCACAAGGTTGTGACTTTAGATCTGCTCCTGTTATTTTACACTCAAATATGTGTTAGTGTGATACTAACCCAGCAAAGAAAACAAAGAAAGTAAAAGCAACCTCTGCTGGGACAGAGTGGCTGCTGCCAAAAGGGAGAAGTAGAACCTGACTCTCGAGTACCTGATGGGCTGTGCCACATCAAATCAGGCAGTAACACAACTAGATGTGTCAGTCTGATAAACTGCTGGGTACAATGTTGTTCTTCAAAAGTTAAAAAGAAAAAGAAAAGAAGCAAATGTTGCTGCCCCATCTTCTTGCGTCCAGCTCCCTTCTTGTATGTAGGAAGTTTGTTTTTCTTCAAGAAAGTGTTGAATTAACACAAGTACAGAGTAGCCAGAATAGAGAGGTAAATGAATCTAATGGCTCCCAGTAGATTTTTTCATGGTGTGGGTGATTAGCAGTTCACAGAATCACAGAATATGCTGAGTTGGAAAAGACCCACAAGGATCACTGGGTCCACCTCTTCGCCCTGCACAGCACCATCTCAGGAGTCACTCCAAGTGACACTATAAAAACTATTTACTCCCTGAGTGAACTGACAAGCTATATTTGTGCCTGTGGGATATTCAAACAACCTTTTTGAATGCGTGAAGGGTCACAAGCCATCCCTCAGAGTCAGGATCATTCATAGGGCTTCCGATTCATTCGGTGGTGTATATAATGAAAAGCTGTAATGTATGGCATTCTCCCCTTCCATTATATGAAAGCGCAACATTTACTAGTTTGCTTGCATCCTTTGAATAAACCCAGTATGCTGAGTGTGTTAATCACACCAAAAATTAAATTGAATGATTTGGTTCAGTAAATGGCAACAAAACAACACGGACATCTACAACCCCTTGTGAACTGCTATAGATACTGACCTGCAGATTTTGGAACGTTTTTGATTTACTTTACACAGATCACATCCTGTTTCTAAATACCTATCACAATAAATGTTTCTGGAAAACTGTCTTTTACCTTCAAAGTTCTGTCAGGATGCTCAGTCTTTAAACAGAGCCTTCCATTACCTTTATACAAAGAACAGGTCTTTGTTTGTTTTAGATAATGAACAGTTGCCAGGAGCAATGGCACATGCTTATTCGTCGTTGTGTATTTTTCTGTCTGATCATTATTTCTGCTCTTTGGCCATCTCTAACCCAGCAGGTACAAATAAAACCTCAGGGCTTAAAACCTTCCTACAAGTTATTTTCTCTGGTCACCTGTCAACAGCATATTTTTTCCTTTCTTTTTTAAAAATATTTTTTAAATTTGTTTTTGGTTTTGTTTTGAAATACAGTGATTTTGGTTTTGTTTTGTTTTTTTGGTTTTTTTTCCATAAAACAGATCAAGATGTTGACATCCAGTGACTTTATTTCTGTCTTTTACTATAATTTCTGTGAATATAACTTGGTGCTCTACAGCTAGGAGAGTTGAAACATCCATAGGAAAAAAAAGCACATTGCTCAGTATTCTTAAGAACAGACAAAAAGGAATAGCATAGAAGTTAGATGGCTACTTCCTTTAATTTTTCATCTTTCTAAATACCATGGCAGTGAAGAGGAAAGGGTATATACATCAGTGATGAACAATAAAAAAAACATGTCCTATGTAAACACTGTCTAATAATGACATTTTACATGTCCCAAACCTGATTTTCAGTTGGTGCAAATAAGAATAGTTCAACTGAAATCAGCACATCATTTGCGTTCCTTGCAGAAATAGCACATTCCATGAGTCAGTGGTAGATTTTGTATACTTCAATAAAGACTTCTCATTATACAACTTTTACTGCTACCATATTTATACTCTGAGTGGATATTAAAATATTGAAACTGGGGGAACAAATTTTGCAGATCCAATCTAAGAGTGTGCCTCCACCACTCTCCTAGGAATTGATCCCATGTGTCTGGGATTCTCACTGGATGGGACAGCAGAGTCATTAACAGGCTTAATGCATATTTAGTAAGTATTAGAAGGAGCAGCTCTGTCTCAAATAACAAGCTTCTTCTGTACCTGGGAAGTTATGGTTGTGTGGTGTGATGGTTTATTAAAATAGAAAGTCCTAAGGAAAATTCTTTTTCTTTGGCTTTCATCAGTAAAGTTAATGAGAACGGAAGGCAAAAACATGTAGAAAACAGTCCATAGAATCTGAGAACGGCAGGCATCAGTCTGCTGCTCTGAAGGGACTTTCATGTCCCTGGTTCTGAGCTCTAAAAGACACTTATCAATGTAGGTTCCTTCTTTTGTTACACTTTAAGTTTTATTTTAGAGGAAATGATGGAATTGCAAAATATTAACCAGATTAATTGCTTCAATTTCAGAGAAGCAAAACTGCAAAGGATCTTTTCATCAGCAATTGCTGCACTGCTGCAGAACACACAAATTAGTTGCTTCTTAAACCAATAAATTTGCCTTTCATTTGGATGCAGTAGACGTTCTGTGAGATTATGGCATTTGATTTTCTCCTATAATCTGAGAAGCCTGCTAGTGTGTTTTCTTTAAAGTTAACCTTTCACTGTTGTTTCAAAAACCCGCAGAATTCAAGATCCAGAGAGTTTGTCACACAAAGCATGACATAACATGAATCGAATTCTGGAAGTTATGGATCTCTTTTCCAGCAATTCATCTCTGTGTGCTTAGAGTGATTTTCTTTGTAATTAGATCCCATAAGCCGACTTTTCCCTGAAAATTTGGTGGTGACACAGCAAATTCATTAAAAATCTAAATATCCTACACATATTTGAAATCCACCAAGTGATTGTATATCTCAATTGGAGCCTTTAAACCTTTGGAATGGCTCAATATATATCAATTATATCAATTCATGAGTACTATGATTTATGCTTGACAGAATATGATATTTTTTATATGATCAGGTTTGATTTAACAAGAAAAAAAACTTCTTGGAAGTAAACTAGGATGGTTAGAAACACATTAAATTAAAAGTCAATTTTCACCAGAAATAAGGAAATATTAAATCAGTCCCATTATACAACTAGTTCAATATAATTGATTATTCAGATAACTGTCTGGCAGTTTTGAAAATGTGCAAAGATAAAAATCTTTCAGGAGTGTATGCAAAAATCAATATTACTCTTAAAAATTCCCCTAGAAGTATCATAAGCTATATATCACAACCCTCTGGTCTTTATTCTCTGTCTTTATTGTTTTAGCTATCCAGGTACAAGAAGAAGGTGTATTATCATGCAACCAAGCCACTGATTATAATAACTACTTAATAATAAAAAAAGAAAGAGATACTATGTCAAGTATTGTTTACCTGAGAAGTGTACTTATTGAGATCAATGTTGACTATGACAATTTGTGACTAAGCAGCATTTAAAATCACATAGATTGATCTGAAATTTCATAATCTGGGTTGCTGTAACTGTTCCTTAGTAAAGTAGAAAACAAATTACAGGAGGCCTATATTTTGGAGGAAAAAAAAAGAAGTGGGACAAAACCCCACTTTATTCTTTTAATATTAAGGCAACTGAGTAAGGTTTATGGGAGTGCATGTGTCTCAATAATCAAGTTACGCCTTCATATAGCTTGTAGTAATTTCACTGAGTATGTTGGGAAAAACTTGATGTTTCCTTTTCTGCTGGGTCATGTGAAAGCTCTTCACATTAAAGTGTCATTTCAGGCAAAACCATTCCAGATCTAACCTACTCTAGCTTTCTTAAAGTGTCACCTTCATTGCTCTCTGTTTTGAAGCGTCAGATTTTGCTCTGGAAGAAAAAAAGGCCCAGATCTTGAGAATAGAAGACAAAATGCATGAACAAAAGAAAGAAACAGGGTATTTCTCTTCCTGATGATACTTAGGAGATATGGGAGATTATTTTTAAATTTTGAAAGTTTCAGACAAAAATTTTGTTGATAGGAACATGCTACCTCATATTTTCCTTAATGAAAAAGCAAAACAACCCAAGCAAAACAAACAAACAAACAGACAAACAAACAAAAAAAACCCCCACAACATCATTTGGCCTGAAAAAATCTAGCAGAAATAAATGACGCTATTACTGAGTTAACAGTCAGAAAAGTGCCATTTAATTGCAACTGGGGAATCTAGTTCTCTACAGCTACTGAGAACATGGTATTGGAATAAGCATATCAAGAATGTCCTTGTTGTGTTGGAAGCTATAGACAGTCACTTAATATGGGCTGTACAAAAGTGGGAATAGTTTCCAAAGGGTAGGCCATTTAATGTTCTTCCTTTTAGTCACCTAATTCTTTGAATGCAACTCATCGCAGCATATACATATATCAGGAAGGGATCAAGTGTGTTTTTCTCTACATCCAATCAAAGACCATTGCTTCTGTTAGAGCTGGATAACAGATTAGGCCTGTGAATGATTACTGGCAAAAGAATGTTAATAAATGGTAGCCAGGATTAAAAACTGCCTGGATGACTAGTCCAGACCTAACAAGTTAAAAATTCAATCTATAATTTATTTTCCTGTCTTATATAGAATTAAGGCAATATTCAAGAACAATTTCACAGTTCTTCTCTGTGCTCTCTTCTCCCTACAGGGTTGTGCAAGCTCTTTATCTCATGCATTAAAATCAAAAGCTGCAAAATAACCTATTTCTAGGTTAGACATGAATGAATGAATTAATTAATGAATTAACTAACCAACATCAGGAAATTAAAAAAAAAATAAAAGGAAAAGAAGCCAAGAAGGATTGAAAAACAAAATCTGTAAACTTACTGCCTTACATTGGTTAAAAAATTAAGAAATATGTCAAGAAATAACTGTCCAGCTCTTGTCTTCTGCCTCCAAGTGACTATTCCATTTCCTACAAATACTGTTTAAAATGCTGAGCGTTAAGAACTTCATTTCAAGTTGAAGATGTATCATAATATAAATAAATAAAATTGTACAGATCCTGCTAAAGAAAGCAAATGCCTCTATTATTTGAGTTAGACTTGCAACTGATTTTTACCAAGCATAGACCTTTCCTCACTTTTCTTATTCCTCTTCCAGGTTAATGTTTCTCTTGACCAGATATACATCACACCATCTGACATAATTTATGACTATGTCAGATAAAGCCAGACATTTCAGCACATGTAAAGGGGCAGGGTATTTTTTCATTTTTTCATTTGTTAAAGGTGCTGGAAGTTTTCACTCCAACAATAACTTAGAGTAGTTAGTTGTTTGATGAGCAATCACATCTAATGGCCTTTTTTGTTAAATTATTTGCAGTTCCTATGAAAATATTCACCACCTTGGTGAGTCAACCGTCTTGTCAAATTATGTAAACCAAGTCTCCTGTAGACAGTGTTTGGTTCTCTGGATGGGGAGTAACTCACAGCCACAGATTTCTGAATCTACATAATTCTGATGTCCTTATCTCAAAAGCTGATAGAAAGGTGTCAGGACTGCAAGATCCAGGCTCGGAAACCACTTCAAGCCTGCCCTCTTGCATGACAGCTTCTGAAAGCTGTAACCCTTGGATTTTCATGCCATTTGAACTGGGAGGGTGACAGTGACTGGATGTGGACTGATGTCAGCCCCCATTAAATCGTTATCGGGGAAGACGAGTGTCCCTGCGAAAATGAGATGACAGCTGAGCTTTCCTCCAGAGTGTGAGAGTTATTACTCCATTCGGAGCCACTGAGTGTGCGATGTGCAGGTACTGAAAGAATTCACTGTAGCGTGGTACACGGTACACGGAGCTGCAAATAGGGTCATTCTTCTGTTCAGAGCCCCAATGCCCAGAGTAATTAACTTCACATGCCATGGCTCAATGCTGAGGCTGAGTTCAAGTGAAGTGGTGAGGAGCCCAGCCCTGAAGGGCATGGTTGCTTGAGTTCTTTATTACAAACACAATGAAAAAAGTAATAGTTTTTGCTACATAGTGTTTCAGTGCTTCTGCTCAGGAAATGAATTTTGATGTGTTTTGTATCTCATGAATTCTGCATATTTTATTCCCTGGAGTTTAGTGTAAAAAGCACTTTTTGTACTGCTAAGTAACATGACTAATTGCACAAACAAAATAAAATCAGCCTTGTACATTACGAGGTTGAAATGTCAGGAGCCATCAGGAGGTCCCCAGGAAAGAATGCCTATGTCATTTTAAATATTCTTTACACAGCATTATCTTAAAGCAAACACAGACTCTTAGCCATTTTGGGTTTTAAGACTAATAAGAGCAAAAACTATTTCAGTTTACCTCTATTTTTAACCATCCCAGGCAAAAAGATTTTCAGCACTGCAGGTATAAGATTTTCATGTAATAATTTGTACATATAAGTATAAATAGAGTACAAGGTAAATAATAAATGCTGAGAACTAACTACCTTCTTTAAACAAACCAGAAATCCTACCCTCAGTACCAAACCATCTGGAATGCCTTGATTTGACTGAATTATAGCAGTCTAGTCTGGATAATAAAACACTTTCCTTCCCCTCTCTTTTGAATTTTGGTACTGATTTTCATCCTTGGTTTTGAACTATTTCTTTTTAATTGGTTTGGGAAGGCACAGGGAAGGCAGTTGCCACAGTGGGTATTTATTGAGCCTGAGGTGTGTTTTGTTTTTTCTTCTCCTGTACTCATTCTGCTGCCTACCTAAAGCAGGTCATCTTTGTGTTTCCTTTCATTTTGTGCACTGATAATCACATCTGTGGGTGGATAAAGTGTTTGAGCTGGTTGCTCCCTGCATTGAAGCTTCAGAAACAGACAATTTAGAAATCCAGAGGTCTAATACCCTGGCTTTTGTGAAACTTTCCCTGGCCTCCTTCCCTGTAATCTAGGAGTTCCACTTACATACCAGAGGGGAGTGTGTGGGGAAATGGGTGAGAAAGAAAAGGGAAGTTTTCTGGACTCCTTTAACAAGCTGTTTGTTGTAAGCTATTTTGTTGTGCTGCATCTCTCCCACAGGTTTTGGTGAATTGATGTAGACAATCAGCATGCACGTAGGCATACCTGTTATTTCATCTCCTAGGGAAGTTTTTGATCAAAAGAAATAGAAGTGGCTCACAGCAGAAGCCATCTACAGTGAGTGGTGAATGCATGAGGGTTTGTCTTGTACATTATCTTTATTGTAGGCTTCAAACCTCTGGTTAACAAGTTCCCATGAGTGTGATAGGTGGGTAACATCCTCCAGTTTGATAGAAAGCTGCCTGAAGAATACTTCTACTACTGGGGAATTGTAGTCTTTGAAGTCATGTATTTGCAAAATATACAGGATAAAAAAGGAGTAAATATTCTAAAGGAATCCTAAAAAAGACCTTCAAGAGTCTATCATGTCCAGCCTTTGCTCAATGATAGAGTAAACTGTGTCTGTATTTTTTTTCTGACAATCCTTCATTCCTGTGGAGAACTACTTCACATACTGTGAGTTATGATTAAAAAGCTGTGGTGAATTACTGAATAGTCTGTGTGTGTTGGGGAATTTAATTTGTAACCTACTGACAAGAAACCTGTATCTATAAAACAGATTGAAGGACAAAACTCATTGTCACTACTCAACTAGTAGCCTCTGAAAAACTCTGAAAATCAGAAATTTCAAGACAAATGTCTTTGAGGTTTTAAGGGAAGGGGATACAGTCACTACTCTCTGCAGCAGGAGTAAAGTGACCTGGGGAGTTCTGTGAGTCTAAGTGAAATTCACTCTGATCTAGGATTGATCACCACATGGAGGTGGCTGTGAACATTTCACAGAAAAAAAAAATCATTGCCTCTTCCTCGAAACTTCTTATAAAATCCCAGAGTCATGGGATGTGTTTCAAACCCTTGGCTCAAACCCTCCAGTCTTCTGTTGTACAAGTGGATTTACAGAGCTGCAATATGGACACAGCTGCTAACCTGTTACTTTCATCCTCCGGTCATTAAAAACATGCTGCTTTGACCTGCAAATGGGATCAAGACTTGAAAAAGGGTTTCTGTAAGCACTGGAACCAACAGACAGCATTAGTCTGGTGGGCAATGCATATCTAATAACAGAGCTCCACGTGTATATCATGTAAATAACCAGGCAAATTATTAAGACTAGTCAGACCACTACAGATACTATTGTGCAAACTGAAAAATGGTGCAGTGATGGTTATAAAAAATAGGAAAAGATCAAGGAAAAAACCCTGCAGCTTGACAGGTATGAAGGGGCAAGGAGAGGAGAAAGAGAAGAAATAAGCTAGTATTGCAGACAGAGGTATGAGGTGCCTTATAGGTGAATACATAAAATTTGAGCTTGATTTGGTTGATCAAGCAGAGGGAATTTTAAAGGGTCTATATTTTCACCATTATTTAAAGATAATAATGCCTTTTGAATGCATTAGAGGGGAGCAATTAAAATATCAGAGGACACATCTTCAGTAGCATATTCATTCAAACACTGCTGACCTTCGCTTACATTTACTTATTTACTGCTTGATAGGTACTTCGTATAATTTATAAGGCACAAATTAGTACTCCCTAGAACATCAGAGAAATATGTACTCCCAAAATCAGTTGCCAAGCCCAAGCTGTTTCTCCTGAACGAATGAGCTCACTGAAGATATGAAGAGTGATTTGAAATTCTCTGACAGGCGAGTATGTGAAGTTAAGCCAAACTGCTGCTTCCCTGCCAGATTGGTTTTTGTCTTTGGAACAAATGGCAGCCTCATTGAGCAGCAATACAGATAGCACAGTACTACCTAAAATGTTAGATACTTATTAGATTAGTTACAATGAGAGAAAGATTCTATCAAATCATCATTCTCCTCATTAAATGACCTCTGAAATAATGGAGAACTGAAAGAAATTATTTTCACCTACAAAGAGATGTCTCCCTATATATTAATTTAAAGAAGGGAGAGCAGACATTACATGTGGTGTCAGATTTGTAAATCTCAAAGGGTAATGTATGATTTCATTATCCTAGATATATTCTCACTAGATGATAAAAAAGTTACCAACAGTACAATTTTCGACAGCTGAACTATGCCTAATGGAAGAGATACAGTACAGTATATCTTTTTATAATTTACAATGTAGTGTTAAGAAAGCTCTGGCCCAGTTGGGAGATTCTCACTTATTCAAGTGGGTCTATTTAAGTCAATGGAATGACTAGTGCCAGGGTTTCTTTGCCTTTTCATGGGAAAGGACCTCTTGAATTCAGCTGATTAGCACATTTGGATTTCAGGGATAATGGTCTGATTATTTTTTTTTTCCTCAGAACGGGAATAGTCTTATGAATATCAACATACTTTTTTGTGTGTGTGTGTGTGTGTGTGTGTCATTCTATACCAGAAGTGGGACACTACTTTATTTTAGAAGTGAAAGATTGAAGAGACTAATTTATTATTTGCTTTATGCAGTTTATATCAAAGCTTAACAAAATCTCACTGGACTAAATTCTGTAAATTTCCCAATCCAAAGTTTATTTGAGACTGTTACCAATGTTAATTGCCTTTCTGAATTGCTGTATTTTTTTTTCCCCAGCTTCACATATTTTTTTAAAAGTTCATTTCATATTTTCTCAGGGCTTTGCTACCTACTGGGAATCATAGCATGTGTGATAGAGGTGCCAAGATTTATATATTAAAAAACCAGGAGAATTCATAAATTTAACAACTGAAACCACTATATTTGGAAAGCATGATAATAGCTCTTGAGAGACAACACAGTACTACGTTTATGCTAATCAGCCAATTTGCTATTGCTTTCCTTAATGGTGAAAGGTGCTTTTAATGCACAGAGTTCTGCTCAATGAATGATAGATTGAACATTAGGATATTACCTCATGTCAGCTTTTCTGCTGAAATTTGGGCTGTGTCCCTATACACAAGTAGATCCATGTTATACACAGTAAGTAACTGAGCACGTTACTAAGTTAATGCAGGACACAATTTTAATTTGTATTTACTTTCTTTTATTATTTCTAGTGCTTCCTCTAGTGGAATTTCTGTTACTCTATTTACACCATTAAGAGGACTCTCAAATTTAGTGACTAACCTGTTTTGGGATATATGGTTGCACAGCACAGAAACAGGTGGCAGCACTGTGGCAGAATAGCCCACAGGTGTCTCACACCTGTATGGTGCTTGTATAAATGCAGAAGCAAGCACTTTAAAATGAGGGGACTGCAGACATGAGTCACAGGTGGTTTGAAAAAGTCCCAGTTCAGCACTGAACTCAAATGAAGTGAGACTATTGTCGGCTTTCTGAAGGTCTACTGGTTTGCCTTTATAAGACTTGGCTTTCTACACCTTGTTCCTTACTCAACCATGACTGTAGCTTCAGACTGAATAGCTGTAATAATAAGAAAGGACATAGCCAGGACCTCTGGCTTATCTTGGCTATTTTACTGGCCTTAGGGTGATGATGTGATGGTTGCTCCAGAAGAGCAGGGAGAATATAAGGCGAACATCTCTCACAACCTACTGTCTGTGCTGGAGGTAATTACATGTCATGGGTGTTGCTGCTCTCACTTGGATCCTCTGAAGTCACCTGCTCCCTAGTAAAATGTTTGTCTTTCCCAGATATGTCTGTTTATGCCTGCTCCTTGCTCCTGATAGCATCAAAATACAACTATAATAGTGAGGAGCTACCACTTAAAATGACCATTTTCAGAGAGATTAGTAATCAGGTATTATGGAATTGGAGAAGTAGATTTACTAAGCAAACACAGCTTAGTAAGATAAATAGCCACAAAAAATAATGGCTCCCTCTTAAACTATGTTGAAGATTAACTAACATAATTTAACTAATCTCACATTTAGAAATGTCATTGCACTTTTAAAGAGCAATGCATGCATTGCTCATTATATTTATAAGAAAATAGCACTAGTAAGTGGTGAGATTATTTGCAGTAGAAAGTAGTGATAAAAGTTTTACAATATGTCTACTATCTTCTACACCAGGAATCTATCTTCTGGGTTTCCTGCTTAGCCTTAAGCAGAGCAAACATGCTCTTTATTTTAATATGACTTGCTTTCAGCCATGCCTGACATGTGCCTTTCTGTGTGGGAAAAAGGAAGCCAAAACCCAACATCCCTTTCTCCATTTTCCATGCTCTCTACACTAAAGTTGCAGATGCTCAGGGAGTAAAGACTTGCTCCTGACTCCAGATATTTGTCATTTCTCTCACCAATAGATGGGGCTGGGACTTGTGAGAAGCTTAGTACTATCAGCTTTTAGGAAAAGTGGTTATTATGTCACACCAGTCGATAGACTGACAGCATCATAAGTGCTATACTTTTAAAAGACATTTTACTAACCCTACAGCATTATATTGTGTTGCACTAATCTTTAATAGGCCACTGCATACAGTACACCTGCTGTGACAGTTGCAAACGTATGTTTTGCTCAGGTTCCTGCACTAAAATTTTAATGCAAGCTGAAAAAATGATGGTTACAGTCTGGCCTTTCACTGGCATGAGGTAATTGTTTCCATCTAGTATACAATGCAGTTTTACTGAAATAAGAATATTGGACAGAAAAGAAAAGCAAGTATTTCAGCATGTTTTGTTTTTTCCTTGCTGTATAGATTGCAAGCTTTTAGGAGAAGGCAAACATAATTGTATAAGTGCCGCTTCCATTGAAGAACAGCTGGTAAGGCTAATACTTTTGAAAATGTGTAATAGGAGTTTGTAACATCTAAAGATAGTGGCATCTTTTAAGGACTTGATTTTTAACTCTTGGAATACTCAGTAGTTTGTGAGAAATCTCTTCTGGACAAATAGTTTGAGTTCTGAAGAAGAGATAAACACCTGAACTTTGCTTTGTACCAGGTGATGTCTTGCATGATACCGTCTGGGATATTCTGGAATCTGCCAAAGAAGGAAACAGAAAAGATTCCTTCTTTGGCAGAAAGACATAAGGAAGAAGTCAGCGTAAGGGAAAGATTAAAGACATAAGGAAGGAGTCAGCATTTACATGGCTATTCAGGAAACAAATATTTTTCTGCTTGAAGTTACAGCTGTAATGATATAAAGGATTTTATGTCATTAGAGTGATGTTGGATGGATTGGTTAAACATTGAGCTATCTCGGGAAAAACTACTTCCTTTCTATTTGGAAGCATCTGAGATTTCTTCCATCCGATCAACATAAATTTATTGTAGACTTCAGTACAACAATTTTTATCCTGAGCCCGGTCAAAATTCATGCTGCAATAAATTAGACAGGATTCCTCTCAAAGTCCAGCTTCAAATGCTTTGCCTTTTAGGCAGGAAGTTTGGATTTTGAATGTGAATGTTTTGTATAACCCATTCTTCCATTCAGATATTCATTCATCTGTCTCAAGAATGTGTTTGTTCCAATAATCTGCAGACAACCCTTGACATTAAGTCTAGTGCTTTACATCAAACTATACATCAGCATACATCTGGTCAACTCCTTTTCTCTTGGTGTGGAAGAGACCTGCCCCATTCCCATCATGTAAGTTCTGCAACCACTCTAATCTCTTCAAATATTTGAATACTATTGAGCAGTTCATTTAGCTGGGGACAACTTTGTGCTACAGGTAAAATTGTTTTTCTTATTCTCTTCCCAAAAACAGAATGCAAGCAATTGCTATTTTGTTTTTAATTTTTTAATTAGAGAATGTTCCTTTCTCATGCACATTCACGTGCACTTCCTTCATTAGTGCAGGTGTTGGTAATTTTTTATTTTTTCATGTAAGAATATGAAAAAGGGCTGAAGAATATACCTTTCACAAGGAGAGGCAGATCTGGATAAAACAATAATGAGTGACAATATATTTAGATAAGTCATCAAAACTACAGCTAAATGAAGATGCAAATTAGCCACAAGTTGTGGGATAGTAATGTCCTTTACAATTACTGACACAGGCTTTAATCCTGTAATAGATTTATGTGAAGCACCTATGTTTTTTCAAGTCCTATTTAGTTTGTTTTGGGGCAGAGGGTAAAGACTCATATGCTGTTTATTTAGGAATTAACATTCTTCTTATTATGTGTTAACCAGCTATACACAACACTTCTGGTTTGAAAATATGCTGTTTACAAAAAATATGTAATCTATTTTCTGCAATTAAATATGGACTGATATAATCCTTTGAAAAGAGGCATGTGGCATCAATGTGGCAGGGTTGGCACATGATAGGACGTTATCAAAAAGATATTTTTCTTTTTCTGGCAAAGCCATTTATGCAAATCCACTACATTTTATGTTAGGGATAGGATCTGAGAAGCCCCTGAGAAGGTACCTTGCCACTACTACAAATGAACTGGAAACTGTGCATGTCTATCAACTATTTCTGTAAATATCATAGCTATTTTTCAGGGTCATTAAACTGGACTATCCATTGTGATTATGTCTAAGAGCCAAAGGTATTTAAGGAGAGGTGACAATAAATATTTCTGGTACTGTGATTCACAGTGTTTCTTCATATAGATTTGAAAGGTTTATGCAATTAATTGCACTTTACACTTTGTCCAGCAAGTTGGGTAATGCTAGTTTGGAAAACTTGTAAGTTAAGAACAATGAGCTGGGCATTTAAGTAATGCTGATAATGTCAGTTGTCAAAGAACATTATAACGGTATTACAGGGAGAGCCAGAAGGCTCATAAAAAAGAAATGTATTCTTGAGGAAAATCTGAGGGACTTGAAAAAAAACTAAATCAGGACAGCTGTTTGACAAGGAATGTAATTTTTCTTTATGAATTATGCGGTGCAAAGAAATTAATTAGCTTAGTTAACCCACTTGCAACCCTAAAATGCTGAGAGCACTCCAAAAGCCTCAAGTGCCTGTTAGCATAGGTGATCTTTAAAGCAAACTGTGTGAGTGGTTTTTGCCTTCAGACAGTGTCACGCTGCTATGACAAGATTCTAAGAAAAGCACTGGCTCATAGCATGCTACATGTCCAAGTTAATATTTCAGCACCTGGTAGGTGAGTTTTCTATGGTATGCATTCCCCAGCAATGCTTTCCACAGTGTGCATGCAGAAAAGATTATTCTCCTCCAGTATTTCATACTTTTCTCGCTTTTGCTACAGAGTTGCCAAAGAAATGCTGTTTAATTTAAAACCACCTCACAGTGGATTGCAGGGCCATTAGAGCAATCCCTGAAGAATCTCTTGGAACTCACATTGTCTGGGGGAAAACAGAGCCAGGAATAGCTTCCACTGTGGGGACCAGCTCCAAAGCATGGAGGAGTCTGTGATGAAGCTGTCAACTTTCTGGAAAGCATAGTCAGTAGGGACTAAATCCCCAACTTTCCTCCACAGTATAGTCTTCCAGAGGAATGAAACTTTTCTGTGACTTGGGACCAAGAGTGAAATGCAGGCAGTAAGTGAAAGGCAGGAGCTAAAGCATTGGTCAGAAGATGGCAATGCCATTCTCCAGTAACCTAGCACAATCCCACACTTTCCAAGAAATATAGCCGCATTTATAATAAAGCTGGTCTCAGGAAGTGACATGAGCTCTTAAAGGCCACAGAGAATGTTAGGACATGCCTCAGAATGTACTAAATCAAGGGAAATGCAAGATACACTGACCTTGTTTGCATGACTGTGACTTGCTTTTCACAGCAACTATAACCCACTACTTTCTTATCTCTTACAATATTCTTTAATTCAGCTGGTAGGAGGTGGGTTTTGGAGGTAAAAGTTCAATCATGGCTTGGGACCAGAGGCTGTCAGTAACTGTAGCTGCTGACAGGTTGCAAGTGTTAGTGGCCAGTGTCTGTTGAACCTAAATAGCCTGATTAAGCTGAAAAAAATAGGGGAAGTGGTGCAACACAAGTATGTGTAAGAGGAGGAGGAAATTGCCATCAGGCTCAAAGTTAATCTAGGAGAAGTTAAATGTTAGTCAGCCCAAGTTCCATTGATGCAATTGTTAAATGGGGAATTGTATAGTATTTGTTGCAGAAATCAGTACTTTCTCATTAAGGTTGCATTTTTGGAAAATCATCCTAGAAGCATATTTTGATTTTTATTTACTTGTCCCTTGAAAATACTAATGGAAACTGTCCCGACCAAGAGAGTACTGTAAGAAATAAATATGTAATAAATAAGTTGCTTACGTTTAATAAGTTACTTCTTCTCCAACATATTTTGTACAGATGTAAACATTACATTATTTCAGATGGATAAATATAAAAGGAAATTGGAGCAGAAAATATAATAATACTAGTAGAGAAGAAAGTCATGTCATACAAAATCTTTCTATTAAGAAGCCTGATATTGCAAATCCTGTAAATCAAAGGACCTAGAATTTTGGAATGGGTTTTGAAAATGAAACACACAAGTTTCTTCCACAATTTAATAATCAAAGTGGCAATTTGAAATTAAATATATATCCTACTTCCAAATACAATAATGTTGGACATGCCATAATTGTTCCAATTTGTGCATACTACAAATTGAACCGTACCAAGTGTTTTAATGACAACTCCAAGAACTTTCAGTGGTCAAAAACATTCTTATAGGGAAGCTTTCTTTTTTTGTCCTAATCAGTCATGTCACAACTGGTGCTTAGAAGCCTGAGGATTAGTAAGAAAACACTAAGGTAGATATGGCAGTCTCCATTAACTGGAAATGCAGCTGTTCATTGTCTTCTTGGTAATGCTCAGTCCTGGCTGAATTGTCACCCTTGCAGGTGAATTTTGAGTACATGGAGGATTTCCTTTCAATATTTAAAAAAATGCCCTCTTTCCAGTTTCACTGGATGCTTCATTGCTGGTTTAGCAGACCCCTTTATGAAAAAGGAATACTAGAAGTGTTTCTCCTATACTACAGACTGTATTAGTACATTTATCATGATCTTTCTTTCATTTCCTTTTAAATAAGGCTTTTCAGTGAACGTCTCTGGGCATTTTTTCATGGTTACTAGCATCCTTGTTTTCTGTTTTCAGAAACTGCCTAGTTACAATGCTATTTACAGGAAAGGATTAAATTCTGTAAACTAGAGGATGAGGAGAAAATGTCATAAATCTGATGTTAAAATAAGTTATACATTATGTACATGCAAATGGGGAATATATACATTTTGCATCTATAAAAATATATTCAATATTTCCCCCTCTTTTTGTATAACTTTACTCTTTTGATTTTTAATGGTTATAATTTCAACAATAATTATGGGTCCTCTCACTCTTCTTAAGATGCAAGGAAAATACCATTGAGCTATCCCCAGCAATTCCTTTTCTGTTCCCTGACACATTGCAATTAATTTGATGTGTATTAAATTTTATGAGCTGTAGATACAAGTCAATTCAATCCAGATCCACTAAAACATTTGGATGTCAGGTATAACAGGAAATCTGTTGCAGAGCATGGATTTGCATCCAGCTTAGTACTAGCTCTATCTCTTTGATTTGAAAGGAATGTGCCAATGATCTCTAGTTGGAATCTTATGACACAAATATATAAGGACATGCAACAGGCAAGGAAACTTAATCAATTTTCACTAAGCATAGAAATATTGGACTGGTTCTTTTAGGATGATGTTCCTTAAAAAAAAAGAAGAAAAGTTCCCACCCCATCCTCAACACTCCAACAAAGAAATCAATAAAGTAATTAGAAAAAAGTGAACTGTATTAAGGTTAAATAGAAGTTCAGCTCACTTATTTGAGGAATTGTCAATACTTTCTTATCAGAAAAAATATAAATGCATTGGATTTGCTGATTATATTGATTATATTAACAGACACCATCTGCTACACAATTCTGCAGCCTAGGGCTTTGTTTTCCAGTGATGGCTCCTGAAGGAACAAAGAGAAATAACTGGCCAAAATATTTCTGAAAATCTTTGTTAGTTTATAATCTACCTTAAAATTGCATTCTTGCTTCTTCTACAGAAGCAATACTGTTAAACATATCTACTTCAATTATTAGTCAGGAGAAAAATCTTCATTGATATGTGATGATATTTGACAGTCTCAGTGTCAGTATCAGGTAGAGAATGATGAATTACTGAACAATAAGAAGTGAGGTTTAGGAGAATGGGTATCAATTTATCTGTTGCTGAACATCTTAGAAAAGAATTTAGTCCTGACAATGTTTCAGGAGGAACAGATCAGTTTCACAGAATTCACAGAATTCACAGAATCACAGAATGTCTAGGTTGTAAAAGAGACCTTCATGATCATCGAGTCCAACCCGTGCCCTAACACTTCAACTAGATCACGGCACTGAGTGCCACATCCCGTGTTTTTTTAAACACATCCAGGGATGGGGACACCACCACCTCCCCAGGCAGACAGTTCCAGTACTTGAACACTCTTTCTGTGAAAAAACTTTTTCCTAATATCCAACCTATATTTCCCCTGACACAGCTCGAGACTGTGTCCTCTTTTTCTGTCTGTTGCTGCCCGGAGAAAGAGACCAACCCCCACCTGACTACAGCCACCTTTCAGGGAGCTGTAGAGAATGACAAAGGTCACCCCTGAGTCTCCTTTTCTCCAGGCTAAACAACCCCCTTGGAGGATAACTTTCTTTTATAGAAGATGTTTAGCCTTAGATTTCTTGTAGTCTCCCTCACAGACCTGAAACTGCTTTTTTTCCATTGATGGGTTGTCTTACCAACCAGTTCTGTTTCTCTTTTTCTCCCCCTTGCATTTCTGTCTCTCAGGTTTAGCCTGGTGGACAATCATTTCAGCACTGAAATTTCTGGAGTAGGAAAGGGGTTTTACCTTATCATGTCCATATCTCGAATTCCCTTTGGTAATAACTTCCCACTTATAAAAATTTCTGAGACGTTGAATGAAAAACCAGAATTAAAAAGCTAAATTATTTAAGGAATTCAGATACTTGTCCATAACTGAGGCCACAGACAATGCAAGTACATCACTGGTGTTGTATATAATGGATGAAGTTTGTTTCCCTCATGTGTCAGGATTTTTGGTTTGATTTTGTTCGCAAAGCTATTGATGTTTCTGTTTTGTTGACTTGACTAAGTACTACTTCAGGTAGAAAAGATTCTTTTGCTCATCACAGCTATGATTATGGTGCTAATGCTTGACTATGGCATAACCAATATACTAAATATTATTGACATGCTTTTGCATTTTTATTCTTCTATTTTTAGTTTTTATTTGGGAAATAGTTTGCTCTGAGACTTTGTGTTCTTTCCTCTTCTCCACTCATTGTCAAACTTTCTGTGTAAGAGTTAAGATGTCTGAAGAAACTGGCAAGACCTTAAATAGGTTTGCTGTTATGGTAATACAAATATTACGGGATAACAAACCCCAACTATTCTGAATACACTAACAAAAAGCATAAGAAATTTTCCACTGTAAATAGATCAACCTTGATGCACTTCTATCAGCTTAGTCTTGCACTGGAACCTATAAACTGCAATATAACACTGAGAAAAATTTCAGGAAAAATCAGTGTGTGGGGCAAGAAAAAGGAACTACTAGAGTTTGACCTTCCTGATTATAACACAAGTTGAAGGGAAAGAAAATAAGATATACTGTTCACCCAGATTTTCACTGGCATCCTCAGCTCATTAATACCTTTGTGGTGCAGAGATTGTTATGAGCCAGTTACTATATTTTGTCAGTTAAGCAAACCAGCAGAAGTAAACAAATTAGAAAAATTCAATGTTGCTTATCTGAATTCAAAACAAGAAATTAAATTGAATGTGGGCAATCTTAAATTTGATCATAATGTAGATAAACAAGAATAAGTAAATTGGTACAACATTTGCAAATATATGCAATATTTTAAAACATTTTGTTTTAAAAAACCAAATATTTGCTCTATTTAATAGCTATCTGTTTATTTTTGCAGAAATAATTGCTCTACTCTTTGTCTTTATTAAACACTGGGTTTAGAAAAGAAGAGTTCATACAAACAAGAACTCAGCTTTGCCTATGCCACACCAAATTCTTTAAAAAGTAACAATGTCATTATTGTAATCTGGTGGCTTGTGTTTTGGTTTTCAGTACGTAGACAAGCATATCGATACGGTTTAGAAATAGCTGATGCTGTTGAAGTGTATTGCATAAATTTAAAAAATATTTTGGCACAAGACTTTATTCTCATTTTTATTTGATGTTTTCCAAGAATTTTATTTCCCTCTTCCCCCTAAAGAAGAGCCATTGAGAATCAGTGGATTATTGAAGAGAACTTATGCAATAGAGAAGTCACATTTTGAAGCTACCTGAAGAAATAACTGGTACCTTGAAAGGTCACTTTCAACTAAAAATAAAAATACATTCCATCTGCCTGTTTTCAGATCTTAAAACAGTGTGTCCTGAGCTACCACATCAGTCAAAAGTATACCTTTTTTTCCTTTGCAGGCATCTCTAAGGTAAGTACTGACTCATTTATGTGGGAAATGTGTCTGACTTCCAAAGGACAATGAGACAGCTGAAGGTACTTTGTAAAGAGGTGTGCTCACTTGAGTAATACAGCAAAATACTGAAATAGAAACTTCATCTCTTGGGACACATACTTCTTATGAAAAACAAATACATTAGGCTGTTCAGTCAGATTCATACACTTTCAGTTTCCTGGAATTGCCAAGACATGTCAAGCTGTTAATCATGTTCTGAAGATCATCTGCTGACTCCAACACTTCATTTTAGTAGGAAGTGTCATTGCTGAGGGCTGAGTTCTGCATTCCTTTCTCCAGCAAAACTTTCAGCAGAGGATTTTGCTAAGCAAAGTTAACAGGATATTATACAATACTGCATATTCATATGGTAAATCCTTTCTCTTCACTCTTGACACAAAAGAATATTGAATGTAGTGGGAAAGAAAAAAGTACTGCAAAAGAGAATAGCATGGCAGTGATGGTACAACATACTGTATCAATGGGCAAGAGTTGATTTCTGTATTGATAGCTTGGTGTCATAACTTAGTGAGGTGTACCTTTTTTTTCCACACTACACAGACACAGAAAGGTGGAAAATACAGTACATTTTACCTGTGATAAAGGGGGAGCATTCTTTTTCCGTGAAAGGTTAATTCCCTTCCCTGAGATTTTGTGGATACTGAAATGTACGTTTACACATTATGTTTGTCAAGCCTGAAGATGCATTACAAAAAAAAAAGGCACTTTGACAAAGAACTTTTATTGATTGAATCTATGATTTTTTCTAAAAGATACTGGATATATATCTACATATTCCCTGGTCTGATTATCAATATAAAATTTACTAAGACTCCTTGTTTAGCACAACATTTGTGTTTAACGTTCAATTGGAAATTTAATCACCTGTTAAATCTGAGAAACTTCAAAGGGGTTGGTAGGTGTGAAAGAAACCCCCAAACAAACTAAAAGGAGCATTGTTTAACCCCTTTAATGACCTAGCTGGGGAATGTCCCTCAAACAAGATGAATGGAGTAACATGGACGTTGTGAGCCTCTGAGTGATCATGGCAATCTGGTATATTCCGTGCTAATTACAGCTCAGAGCAATCAACAGTCATCTGATTTTACAGCTGGTAGTAAATGTTCTTATGCACCTACAAGGGATGGGAAGACTAGGAATTCAAAGCTGTGCAGTCAAGGTGCTTCTACTTTGTCCTAAAATGGTAGCCATGAGGTACCTCCCAAAAAGAAAGGATGGTTTCTATATCCATTTCTATATCCATTTAAATCCCTGTCAAGGGAGCACAGAAGGATGCCTTTTTTTTACCACGACCTAGAGCAGAGATAGATTTGGATTTTGTAATTTTAAAATATTGAGATAAGATTAGTAGGCAGAATGTAGATACATGCAACAGAAAAGGCATGCCTGTTGTATGCTTTATGTCTCTAGAGATTACAAGCATGTGGAATGATATGTATGTTTACAGTGGAACCATTTTCTTCTTTGACGTTCATAGTATGTTATAGAAAAACAAAGTATTGCTTTGTATGCAGAAATCACTTTGTGGCATAGCTTTGGGAATCTCTGTACATTTAATAAGCCTTGCTGTGAGAAAGAATCACTTTGGCTCTCTGGGGGAGGGGGAAATAAATAATTAAAAGGGGCTGATTATATAGCTAATACTACATTATGCAAATATGCAACCCAGCGAGGTTTGACACACAATGCATTGATTTATATGCCATTTAAGGGCACCTTAGCTTTCTGTTTCTGTATTTATAAGCTGGACTGTGTCTATGCATATCCAGAGAGAACTGAGGAGCTGCTACTTGCCTTGGTGTCTCAGCCCACAATTTGGAACAGGATGAAATGGGGATCCAATTAGAGAACAGGGCTTGGTATGTATCCATGAATACCATGAACTTCGGCCTAAGCTATGAGCCCTTGGGCAACTGCAAGAAGAGGGAATAAATATTTCCCTCTTGGAAGTTTTTTTTTGTTCTTTGGGTGATGGGTCAAGTGAAAGAATGTTTGACAAGGGTGACTTTACAATAGATTCCTGTTAAATTATGGTGGTGAATCACCGTATCTATTTACAGAAAAAAAGGATAAATAGAGGTATTTTTCAATGCAGAATCTCTCTAACAAAGAGGGCTGGATTTAAAAGAGAAGGAAGTTCTTATTTAGAAGGATGTCAGAAAATATTAACTAATACGAATTCTTAAGCCATGAGTCTGCATCAGTGGTTTGTTGAATACAAGAAGATTGAAGCATATAAGTTCCACCATAGATTTGGCTTACACACCTTCTTTTTTGCTAGGTATAAGCAGGGAGTCCCACAGAAGCCTAATTCTGGAAACACACAGAATTAATGAGTACTTCTGGTGGTAGCCCTGGAGGCTAGCTATGCATTTTTGATCTTGCCTTTGATTTGCTAAATTTTTAAAATGTAGTTTTCATCCTAGTTCACACTAGTGTCAGTGCGTGTGAGAACTAAATTAACATTTGTTCATCCAGTGTTGCTTCCACCAGATGGAAACAGTGATGTTCAGCCTGTCCTGGGGATATAGCTGTCAGAGAAACAGTTAAGAGCCATCAGCTGGTGATAGCTTTTGGATATATAATGCACTGATGTGGATTAGAGTTGATCTATGAATTGGAGTCTTATATTTAGTATCATTAATTTGTGAGAAGCTACTGTTTTGGCTTTTGTTTAAATTATATTAATCGAAGTTATTAATGATGCAAACTTTTTTACACATATATTACCCTTCTGCATATATTCAGAGAAACGTAAAAATGTAATACTAAAGTAAATTAATCATAAATCTAGCTCTGTAGCTTTAGGAAAGACAGCTATCACTATATCTTCCCATTAGAAAAAGAGAATAGTTAAGATTTATCAGACTATCTTTCACAAGTGTAGATGTCATAGTACAGTGGACTGAGATGCCAGCAAAATGTAACTAGATCTACTATCTTAGCATATGTTTCTGAAATGCTTTTTCCTATCAAACATGGCCCATGAGCTGTTGTGAAGCCACTGATGGATTATCTATCAACCCCTCTACCATGATGAGTAAAAGCTCTGTGAAACAGTGACAAGTTACATGACAGTTTCCTTAAAATTCTGCACCAGCAGATTATCCTTGAAGTGAACTTCCCTGCACATTTTTTCTGATATAATTTGGCTGGGGAGAATTCTCTCTTTATCAAAGGTCTGTTACCCCAGAGCCAAGCTGTTGAAGGCTGATGAAAATGCTACAGTGCCTTGCTACTTTCAGCAGCTTAAAAACCAATAAAACCTAGTTTTTGTCTTGTTGCACTCTTTTCTTCCTTTCCTCTGGAGGTGTTTGGTATAGGCAAGGTAAGCTATTAAGTGCTTCTTTAATCTGAATCAGAAGAGTTTTCACACAAAGTTTAATATTTTCTCTTTAAGTAGCCTGTTATCAGTTGAAGGAAGACTGAAGACTAGAGAGGCTTCATTTATCTTACCAATGACAAGAACTGAGAAAAAAAAATAGCAATTTCAGTGTACTGTTGATGAATGCTGTTCCTGTGATTAAAAGCATGTGGATAGCAGTTGTGGACACTATTCTTTGAGAACAATGGTGATATGAAGTACTTTAATTGAACTGTAAAGGCATGGGTGATCAATATAGGGTAAGAGTTGTTAAAAATTAAGATTTCGAGTGAAAGCCAGGCTGGAAGAAAAGTAACCCTTACATCTTATTTGGGAAGAAACCAACAGTCCTTGGATTTGGGTAATTTCATCACTGTCCTAGGAGATCCACGGTCATCAGCTTTAAACAATGGGATTGGAAATTTTTGTAAGTGGTTTGTTGAGCCACAATTTTGAAAAATACCTCATTGTACATCTCTTTTTCCCTCTTTCATTAAAAACAGTAAATTATGTGGCAGGACATTGCAATCTCAGGACTACTTCCTCTATTTTTCAGGCCTTACATTGCACTGGACCACTGCATGACAAGAGCCTAGAAAATCTTAGGAATCCCTATGGTGACCACATCAATGTCAGCTTTCTAACTTTCCAATTTGAACTCATTTCCCACACTTCCTTACTTCCACTCCTACCTTAAAGAGGACAGATGCGTCTCTGTGACCTGCTTTGACAGACATTTAACTGTTCTTCTTTATTGTTTTTTGTGTGTCTTGCCATTCTTACCAAAGCTGAAATCTCAATATCCCAGTAGAGCAGCTGGAGGCTGATAAGCTATTACAGCAAACGAATGCTGTCATGAAATTAAACTATAGTGCTGAGGTTTATGTGGAGGAATGTGTGATGCAGATTCATCCTATTCAAGTTGTATTAACACTGTTTTCTCCTTGAAAAATACCAGTTTTCTTTCTCTGTTGCTTCTATCCTGAAACAAACCACAAAGGTTTTATCCTGATAAAACCACAAATCTCATTGTTTTCCCAAAGCAATCAGCTTTCAGATGTTTCAGTTACAGCCAAGAAGCTATTATTCCACCAAGTGTCTAAAAAAAGATAAAAAAAGATAAAAGGAAAACTACTTTCTGAAAACTTATATGGTGAAGATATCATTAAATGAATTAACAGCTTCTTAATTTTCCATAATATTTAGACATTATCTGTCACAGCACAAGTTTCTTCTTTCTAAATTTCACCAACACCCTACCTCTCTCAGATAAGGCATAAATTAGTCCTTCTTGACTGATCCTGTGCGTGTTGATGTAAATACACTGCTTTATTTTGTATAGTCTATTAATAAAATGTGTCATTTATGCTCTACCAATGTTCCATTCAAACTTAAACCATGTGTCTTTTAGCCTTTAGTGATTGCAAGTTTAGCTGTAAGTGACCATAGTAATTGGTAATATCAGAGTCTGATTCACTAGCTACCTCTCACTGTATTATTACCCAGAGAAAAAAACCCACATGAAATCTACTCATCAATTTGGAGCCATATTTAAATAATGACAGGGATCTCACTCTCTTCTGAAGGGGCCTTTCAAGTCATTCTGAGCTCAGTAACGTAGTTTTTGCATTCTAATTTTAGGCATTAACCACATGGTTGAGAGGAGAGGCATTTCTTTTTCAGCTCCTCCAGCAGTGTGTGTTTTTTCCCCAAGTACTTCCAGGTGTAGTTATTATCAGTGGAGCTGAACCAGTTGGGATGAGGGGGTGGGAGTGTTGGTGTAGAGCTGATGGTGGCCTGGGTGTTTGCTGCGTGCTGCCGATGAACTGCTGGTGCTCTGAATGCGCGTTGTCTGTTCCTGTTAGCGTCATTTGGGCACCGTGTGGTGGTGACAATGCCAGAGGTCATCAGTGCCAGGTCGAGACTGAGCGCTGTGTCCACCTAATTGCAACAGAGGCCGTTTTGGCTCTGTAGCAGATAGGCCATGACAGGCCTGTGTACTCTTTGGCCTCCTGATTGCAGGTTTTCCAGCTCTCTGAAAACTTGGGTCTTGAGGATAGCATGATTTTCCTTTTTAGCAAATCCACTCATAATGTTTGAATTTGCAGGCTTATTCTTATTGGTTTTTTATTTCAGGGAAATACAAACTGTTATAAGTTATTCAAATAATACATATTGGTTTATGCAGAAGTGCCTATATCACTGAATAAACATTATAAAGTAAATTAATGCCCACAGTTCCTACTTTTGCTGATTTAAAAGTTTCTAGAACTGAAGCGTTGGTATAATTTAAACTAAAAAGAAATGGGACTGTGACAAGAAGGGAGATTACATTTCTGAATGTCACTTATTCAGCTGCTCTAGCTGTAAATGAAATGTAGCATCTTCAAACCTTCAAAACAAGAGCATGCTATATGTAAGTGCACAAGCAAAAGAAAACACACCTATGAGTTGTCTTATCTCACTTATTTTAAGTACTTACATATATAAATGTAAACTCCTGCAAACCAGGGCCTCACATGGGTTTGTGCAAATCCAAATGTCTGTGAAGCAAAGATTTCATTAAACTTAATTTGGATTGTTTTGTAGTATAATAACATTCTTTAGTGTAAAAGTCACTGAAAGTTCAATGAATTTGATTAATATTAGAAATAGACTGAATTTTATTTAAAAATATTTCCAAATATAGGTAAGGAAGGTTTAAATAATCCTGAAAATTGTTTAGAAAAATATTGAAGGATGCATTAATTTTCTTTGCATGTTGGTAAAATTAAAACCCTACCATGAGACCACCCTTCTGAAGAGGTAAACTGTACCTAAAGCCTGCGTACACTTTGGCCTCCTGATTGCAGGTTTTCCAGCTCTCTGAAAGCTTGGGTCTTAAGGATAGCATGATTTGCCTTTTTAGCAAATCTGCTCATAATGTTTGAATTTGCAGACCAGTTCACACTTATTGCAAGCCAGTTCACACTTAAAAGCAAGCTAAAAAGGAAGAAAAGCAAAGCAAACCAAATCCAACCAAACTCTTCCCTCCTATTATGATGCAATGGGATATGAAATTGATGTGTTATGTGGGATTTATGATTGCACCAGTTTTGTTCAAATGTAGAGACAACGACGAATATTATTGTCTGTGTAGTGGGCTTAGATGTGACCCCGTAGGTCTCTGAGCTGTTGGAAGCCATCAAATTGCTGTTCCACAGAAGCAGCTGGGAAGTATCAACTGAAAAGGAGCTCTAAATACCTCTCACTTCATCCTAGTCTGGATGTTATATTGGGAAATATCTTGAAGATATTGAATTTGGACATAAAAAGCAATAAAAGATTCCTAAATTTGTCATATTACAGTGTCCTAAAAACCTAGGTGTCCAACAGCCCAGGGGATGACATGAGCACAATAGTGACCCAATTTCATCCATGTTTTCCAGGGAGATAATGGAAAGGATAAGAAATTGAGTCTGAATAGGCTAGAAATAATGAAATGACACACACAGATTTGAAAAAGTATAGTGAATTATATGTGGACACATTTCAGACAAAGATATGTTCACAAGCTTCTCATTTGTGGTTAAATTTATACACAATCATATACAATTTATACACAAGCATTTGCCAAAATACACACCTGAGTAATATAACGTGTGATATAGCTTATCTTTCCTTTAGGAAGTGTAAGGACTCAGGTGTTTTCTCTGTGTTCCAGCAGTACTAATGTTTGGTAGTATGACAGACAATTCCTGACTTGTATGTCGGAAGAATGGAGGAAAAAAGTGTGAACGAAAATGTTAACTTTTTCTGAAACTCAAAAAGAGCTCAGTGGGATTTCAGATCTGCTCTTATTTTACCAGATCTGATTATCTAAAATGATAATAAAGATGATAATAACAACAACATCACCACCACCATTACATCATCATCATCATCGTCATCATTATTAGTATTTACTAATTTTATTCCTTTGGAGTTCAATGACGGATGTCTGATCCTAAGAACAACAGGCTTTTGTTCTCATTATAGCCATTTCCCTGGAGCTATTCAATGCTCTGGAGCCCCCACACCCCATCTCCCTCCAAGCTTCCTTTAGTCTGTGAGGACTTCCTTATGGTATAGCTTCCTGCCTGAGGAACAGCACTCTTGGGAAGAGCAAGGTTTGACTCCCAGAACTGATGAAAGCTTTAGAAGAAAAATGTAATCTTTGAGAAGACACAGGTTGGATCAATGACTGGGCTTCCTAACAAAGTTGATCCCAGAGGCATAAGTCTGCAGGTGCTTAAGGAGAAGCTTGAGTTAAGCTTGATGAGTCTTGCATTAAATGTTTTGGGCTGATTGAGGAATGGAAAAAGACCTGTGTTTTGGTGTTTTTTTTCCCTTCTCCAACCACAGAGACATTTTCCCACAGTGTGAATAACTACTATTTTCTACCAGAGCAGCTGAGACCTCTGAAATGGCCATTTTTATTTTTAATTTTTTTTCTGCCAGTGACAAAAATCTAGTATTTGGACATAAGGTGAGCTCCCTGCAGGAAAGCCATGAAGCAGAACATATACTACTCAAGTGGAAGATTGCTATGCTCCAGTTTTCTGTCACCTCTACTCTATGGATGCAGGATTTCCTCTGTGGGTAACACAGACACCTTCCAACCCCACTTCACACTCTCTTCATCCACCTTCTGGCTACCACAGAAATGCAAGGAACCTGTGTCCAAAAAATCATGCCATTGGGATGACTTCTGGATTCTAAGATAAGCACATACAACTTTCCTGAACTTGGTACCTTTTGGTTCTTTTCATGGTAAAGATTATATGGATATGCAGGAATAATTTCCCAAGTACAATCACAATTTGGGCCACCTCTGAAATTTCTGCTGTGCCTTTTGGTAACATAGTAGGGTGCAGTGTGTAGCCAAAGAAGGGTTGATTTTTTTTCCTCATGTAGGAGAAATACCAAAAGTCCATATGGTAGATGTCCATCATGTTTTTTAAGAGTTTTTAAGCTCATAAAACATTAAAATAAACACTAAAATAAAGTTTTTTTATTTATCTATACCTATTAAAAGGTACAGATTATTTTAAGATTAAATAATGCCATTTAAAGTTTTATAGAAGGTCTTGTTACTTAGAAAAAATAAGGTCTCATCTAAAAAGAGTGGAAAAATACCCTCAAAAGATTCAGAAACTCTTTATTCATTACATGTCTAGACTGACATTTAAATACATATATATATATATTTAAACATATCTATAAATGTTTTGAGAGTAAACAACAGGAAGATTGTACATCTGGATTGAAAGTTATATCAGCAACAAACAGTTGTGCCACATCCCTTGTGAGACATCCTGGTAAGCATAAGATGTGCTAGGAATTCAAGATGAGGCCCCAGATTTCGTCAGGACACCAATTACTGTGTATGAGTTATGAAGCACTTCTATTGTTTTCCTGTGAAATATTTTTTTGAGTGAGTTTAGCACACATGAAAGATATGAGAATGACAGCTCCAGAGAATGAAGGTTTCTGTTTATCTCTGTAATAGGCGAAAAAGCAGACAACTGAGGAGTGAGTTTCCTCAGCACAGTTCTGGGAGGAAACTTCTAGGACTGGGAGCACAGTAATGTATTTTGACCTTTATTCAGCAGCCTAAAGAAACCATACAGACACTGTCAGTCCAAATAATCACAAATGCTAAACATACCCTGCATGCAAACCTAGTTATGTGTATTCACGGCTGTTTTGACTAATTTTTTTCTTAAAAAAGAATGAACCCACATAGAATAGTCATGTAAAACTAAAAAAGGATATTATCTTCTTTTTTTTTTTTTTTAAACTACCATCTTTTTGTGTTCACGGGCTTTGACCTCTCCATTTACACTGCTACAGCAATATCCATTAGTGGCAAAAGAGGTTTTATTTTTTGTAGATATTTGCAGAAGCAGCAACCTCCACATCAACTCCAGAACTCCAGAAGCACTGCAGCTGAACTACAACTACTGGACTGTAACAATGATACAACAAAGCAACAGAAACTGGGCAATACCTGTATTGTCACAAAAAGCCCATGCCATGATGGCTTAATAGCCTTACTAGCTGTTTTGGTAACAAAACAGCAGGAAGCCAGTACAATGAGCAAGCAAGGCTGCGTTTATTTTTGGGTTTTTTTTCTTTGTTTGTTTGGGTTTTTTTATGGGGTTTTTTGGGTTTTTTTGTTAGCCCTTTTTTCTTTTTTTATTTCTTCCTTTTTTTTTTTTTTCTGTTATTTTGATTTACATCAGCAGCAGACACAGAATGCTGGTGACAAGATCACTCTCTGGTCTCAGTTCCATCACAATTAGGCACATATCTAACTGATAAAATGAATAGTTATCTATTTATGTGTAGGCACTGTCTTAGTGGAATCCAGTCTTTCAGGCAAAGCACTCACCCTTCTTTGTTCCTATTTCAAGGTTTTAATAGAGTACCAGCATCTAGAATGCAAGCTATTGCTCCCTAGAAACCTTTGGATAAATTATAAGACATGAATGCCTCTTAGTGAGATTTTGCAAACAAGAAGAAAAAATTAATGGCCATCAGTGGCTGTATGTTTTCAGTAAAATATGCTCCAGGGTATATTGACATTTGTCAATTAACAATTAATCACTCTGCAACACCCAGTGTGGACAAAGAAGGATTACAGCATTCCCACAGTATAGCTGCTGGAGAAAACTTTAATTATCTATATTATTCTAAATTATCTGGGATGTGAAAGGAAAGGCTTATCCTGCTTCTCTTCAAAATAAGTGCTTTAAGATGACTCACATTTTCCTCCACATCTTTCTAGAAAGACACTCCAGCCTCCCTTCCATCATCCTATTTTGTAATCAGCAGCTTTGTGTTTTGTTATATAGGATTCAGGCATCTTGGGACAGTATTGCTGTAAATCTTGATGGATGACAGAACATCAAATGAATTGCTGTAAATATTAAGTGGATGTATTCTGGCACCGCTGAAGAAATTCAGCAAGCATATAAAATGAGATGGCAAAGTCTAAGTAATATGATAGTAATAAATGAAATCTGAGGGCTAAGTAAATAATAGCCATACTTAGTTTTGTTGCTGAACTTTAGTTTCCCAGACCAAGAAAGGGGAGTGGAGTACAGCTAGAGAGAAATCTTTCCGGCACGGCTGTGTGTTTCTCATATCTCACCAGATTAGTTGCAATAAATTTCTTTCTTCTCTAGGGTTTAGAATTTTTGATTCAGAAGGGTTTTGCAGTCCTGTGTTTCTCTATTCCTTTCATGCTTTCTTTAAGGAAAACAAAGACTATTTTCATTTTAGATAAATTACTTATAAATAAACCTCAAACACAGGTCTTTATTGTCAGCTGTTGTATAAAATTGGACTGATATTCAAACATTCTGACCACTTAGGGCTCATACTAATTTCTAGTTGCCAAGACTTTTTAAAATTAAGCTCTGCATGTGGTTTAGTGTAATATTTGACAGGAATCTTTTGGTGTTCAGGGTGTGATTTAGATGCAGGGGTTTAAAGACTGAGATGATGTGTGTGCTAGTATAGACAAATGTATCTTTAGCTTTAAACACCTAAGTAGTCAATGTATTTTCAAGTCTCGTGCCTGAGTCTAGGGCTGTATTTATGTGGAATAAACAAGGACTTTGTTGGAATGAGGGTCCATGTCACAAGAATGAATGTAGCCTACACCAGTCACAAAATGACACATCATTTACTTCAAAATAATGTATTTAGTGTTTTCTATTAAATGTTTATGACATATCTTGCCTAGGGGTTTTTTGCTTCTGCTTTCCCACTCACTTGGTAAGTTCCTCTGCTCAGGGCCCACCTTCTGTCAAACCTATTATTTGGAAATGTCACTAGAATAATGACATAAGAGGGAGGTGAGAAGCTGACATATGAGGCTCCATGTACAGCAAGACTCTGTTGCTCATCTGTGATAGGAACTTGTGATAGAAACAACAGAAACCCTCTCTTTTGAATAGGGTAGAATCAGTTCACATAAAGGGATAAGCTACTAATTCCAGGCTTGTGGTGGTATATTTTATTGTACCCATAATTCTACATAAAGATTTGGAGTTGATTCGCAGCACATTTATAACTCTCTCAAACTCTGTGGATTACTGCGGCTTGGTCGTATTTCAGATTTGATCACTGTTTTGTAATCTGTTACATTTACAGTTTTACATTAATGTATCAAACCCTAATTCTGAAATGATGTCTGCCATCTTTTCATTCTACTGTACATCACCTGGCAGCTGCATATGTAGCTGCCATGTAATTTATACTTTGCAGGTGTTGGTAACTCCATGTCAGAAAACAGAAAGATGCATGGATGTATTTGGTAATTACTGTGTTACTAACAGGGTAATTGCACACTTATTTCTCTCTACAAATTACATGGTAGTCACACTCAGAATTACCATTAAAGACGTCTTTAATAGTTGCCAGTAAATAATTGCTTTTTAATTACAATATAATTACATGCTTATTACTGTCTGGTAGAATAAAGCACTACTTGATTTTGTATACTTCGTGCCATTGTCACAGCAGCCAAAGGTCCATGGATGTCATTCACATGAGCACTATCAGTGGCAACACACCAAACTTTTTGAAAGTGTGTTTATCTGAGAATAGGAAATGGCTATCTCTAAGGAGGTGATTCCTACTTTGAGGAATCAGTTTATCCTGTTATCAAAGTACCTCTCAGTTAAGGTTAAGTTTGCCATGGTTTTCAAATATCATTGTGACTCCTCCATTTTAAATTGACAGGAATGGTGTCCACAGGTGCCCAAAGCTCCAAATAATTGTATGTCACTTTCCCACTGACAGTGGTGAACTCTCACCCAGTAACTGACTCTAAGCTACCCTACAATAGACTAGCTATGAATTTGCGAACCAAATTAGTATAAAGTTCCTAAGCAGTGGGGAACAGCAGAATATTCCAAAGTCAGATCTGTTTTCAGGGAGGTCCACTCTAATGAATCCCAGGAAATCTAACAGACTCTGTCTACATGTCATACCAGTAGCAAGGACAACTCAAGATCTCATGAAGAAACAAGACTTGCAAATTCTGCAAAATTTTCTAAACTCTCTCAGCCAGGGATACTTTCCTCTCTGAGCCTGGCTTAGACAAGATACAAGCTTTTAGCTACAGGCTCACCTTACAAAGAACCACAGACTTTCTGAGATATGGGTAAGAATGATTGAGTATTTTACTGTAAGATTTTAGACTCTGGTTTATTGCAAATACAATAAGAAAATTACATCAGGTTCAGTTAATCATCAGAATTTGGATAGCCTGAGTTCTGCAGAGTGTTAATCACAGTTAAACAAATAGGTAGCATTTTCAGCCACTTAGAGCATGCTGTGCTGTTCAACATCCTTTACAAATGAATGAAATTCTTCCTGTGATTCTACACAGGAAAACAAAACAAACTAAACAAATCCAGGCACTGAAAAAGCTCAATCTCTGTTTTGACTTCTAAGGTGTAAAAAGCCTTTCTGTTTGCTAGTTTATCATCCTCCCTAGTGGCACTTTCAGGCAGTGCTTATTCTTATACATTGCCACTTTCAATAATGTTCTGATTTGCAGATAATGGGGAAATTTTCTATTTGAAGTTTTAACCTGAATTTGATCTTTCATACGGGCAGAAAGTGAACTGATAAAATGTAATGGAGATGTAGAAGTTTCAGCTAATCATGGATATTGAAATAAGATAAATTCTTTCAATTAACCTTCAGCTACATTTTCATAAAGTCCTCCAGTGTTCCACTCTACCAACATTTTCACCCTCAAGGATAGTTTATATCTTGCTCACAAATTATCTTATCAATAGATTAAGTTGAAATGCAAAAAGCAGTCAACAGCTACTGTGAACAGAGTCACTAAAACAATCATCTTTTTCACCTACTCCTTTGATTTCAGTTCACTTGAATCTATTCTTAAGGGTCAGAAAAATAACAGTAGGCTAAAATAATAAATTTCTTCTTGCTTAACTAATAATACTTTTTTTTTTTTTAAGGTCAGGATTTTCAAAAGTATTTAGCTTGCATGACATATAGGCAGTCTTAATTTTCAAGGACTTTCTTTTTAATCTAAAATATTGCACTTTAGTTTTGAAACTGAATTTCTAGGGTGGAGAACAAACTGCAGACCACTCAATGGTATTGCAAATAATTCAAATGGAAATGCAGTGTCTGAAAGCAGTGTCATTTGCTAAAGGGCATTTCCTAGCCGACAGAAACATGGACAGAACTACTGTCTCAGATGAACTCTGCAGCACAATAAAGTCTTGTCTGTACTGGGATTTAGAAATTAAAGATCTTCTACTGAAATAGTATATTAAGATTTGAGTGTTCATGAAAACAAGGAGCTGCTGGACTCCCAGTATTCCCAGAAACCAATATCAAGTGGGCTAAACAATGGGAACAAACAAGCTTCATGGGCTTTGAGATGTCTAGCGTAATTTCCCTGGAATGTATGCTATCTATATACTGAAAGTTTTCACAAAATTTTTGCTTTTCTAGTGTTGAAAACCTGTTTTGATTTTTTTCCTGCGATCCATCCCCTTCACAAATCAAAATAAATCTGCATCATGGTTTCTATAAGCTTAGAGGGGCTAACAGGAGATTATGACTCTACTGGTAGGGAGAGAAGAACAGTCACAGGAGCTCCCCAATTCAGCATTACATCTCCACTTGGAGGCTACATGATGATACACACCACATTCTTGGAACAAACTTTTTCACCTTCAAAGCTTTTTGCTGAAGCAGCAATATTGAGTCAAGAGCATTGAAGCAGAGGAGTGCTTTATAGAGTGGAGAGGAGTAGCTGATCTGGAAAAAGGGCCATTTCAACTTGATGCATTCATCCCAAAAAAAATCAAGGAAGACTTTAATCCACCATACTCTTGATACATGCATGCTCCATTAGTGGAATGATTGAACCTGGAGTAGTTCCACTAATCAAAAAATCATAATATCAAAATACAGGAGGAAATCAAAGAAGAAGATGGAAAAATCTCATTAGCTGGGGCAAAAGGATATGGAGCAGATATGGGTTTGCAGCTTGTTTGTGTCTTACATTTCAGTGATTTCAATAAATTGTATAAGATTTCAGTATTTTAGTAGGCCAGGTACAACACAGGAATAGCAATCCTTCCTCTGTTTCCCTTTTGCACCCTGTCTATTTAGCCTGTCAGTTGTCTGACACATGGGCTCACCTCAGTGTCTGTTTACAGCATTCCAGTTTTGATGGGGGTGTCTGGCTGACACTCGTAATTGATGGTACTAACACAAATCAGGAGTCTTGCATGGCCCATTCCTGTGTGGCCAGGATTTACAAGTGGTTATACATGGCAAACACAGTGTGTTACCCCCTCGCTCCCTCCCCACACAACCTTTGTTTCCTGTTTCTGTTCCTTTGCTGAACCATCTTACCATGCACTTTTAAGCCTCCTTTTTTAACTGTATTTTGATTTAATCCCTTTGTGCCTTTGAACATAACTATAGGCTTTTTATGCATATAGAATGGATGTTTTACAGACATGTCGCCTTATCTAAGCGCAATATTTTAAGCTTTCCTGTAGCCTCATTAAATGAAATTTAAAAAAAGGAACAACATACAATTAGGCTAGTGTTATGTATAGAGTTTGGACTTTGCTATTAAGAATAATAGAGAGTATTATTTACTTAACAGTGACTGTGTGCTGTATCTGTGCATGGTTTGAACAGAAAGGCTCAGGAGGAAAGGATATTCAAGAAAGTTGGTGTGAATGGAGCTATCCTCAAAATACTAAAGTAGTGCTGCTTGTACCTGTTTTATTTGTCATTTTATGGGAGGAAGATGAAAATGCATTTGGAGATGAAGAGCAGCAGGAAAAAGAGAGAGGTATGAGTAAAGTTTAAACGGTGGAAAAGTCTGAAAAAATGTATGAGGAGCAGCTAGTTTGGTACGTTGTATTGTCTGAGTAATGGGAGGCGAGAGAATAGGTGGGAAAAACTGGAGGTGAGGATGAGTGGTTTTATTTTTAATTGGATGAGGAATCTAGGAGTAAGGTGTCAGCAAGGGACACTCAGGCAGTCATTTACTTTCAGCATTTTCTTCTATCCTTTTTCAAAAAGGTACCCATCTTGACCAAATATTCAGAATTTCTTTTACAGGCATTGACACAAAGACACACATAATCAGTTGTCTATAAACTGAAGCTTGTCTATGATATTTTGCTCTAACTGTGGATTTAGACATTGTAGAGGAAAAAGACATATTGCATACACACACTATAGGCTAACAAACAACTATAGGCTGACTAACAAAGAGTGTTACATCATATCCAGAAAGACAGACTGATTTCAGGCTGACAGCACTATTTTATTTTTATTATAACATGCCCCTGAAATGTGTTGTGACTAACCATCATGGTTAGTTTGATTTGAAAAGTTAACATTTGTTTTTGAATGAGTGGACTTGGGTAGGCATGAGAAAGAATACACTCTCTACTAGCAAATCATTTTTATGTTAGTCAAAGCAAAAGCTTCACAGCAAATGTATGTAAATCACTAACTTTCAGGGCACCGAAGGGAATGTACTTCATGCTATAACTTAAATACTAATGAAATCAAGAGAAAATGATAGTCATTAGTCAGCTGTGCCTTGATAGGGTTCCCTGTGGACTGATACAAATTCACCATTAGAAATGGATTCTCTCACAGTCCACAGTGAGCATTTAATCCCTCTGTAAAGCAGATTTAAATTTGATGTTTAATATGTCGGTTTTTCATTTCAGGTCTCTTATGTTTCTGTATTTGCAGCTTGTGTTTAATCTTTTTTAAGTCACTCTAAGTTTTTTATCTGCATTTTCTTGGTTTTATGTGCATATTATCGGCCTATGTGAATCATACAGCCATAGGTACTAATGATAATCAGCGAAAGTGAACTAATTAGCACACAGCTCAATATAATGATGTCTCTTACAAGCCAAATGACCCACTTTGGTTTCAGTTCATAAAAGGAAAGTGTTTTAGGGGTAGCATCTTGAAAGGTGTCCAAGAAATGGACAGCCATGAACATTTTTCATCTCTTTCCACATAGAAAAATAATTTAAAATATGTTTTGCAGCATCTGATTCTGACAGATTATTTGAAAATAAAGAAACAGAGGCTCACATGTCCATGTACACAAACACACACAAGTTCACACACACGACTTTGGAAATATTAGCTGAGATCATTTGAGATGAGAAAGAAGTGAGATTCTTTCCAACATTCCTGCAGGTTAAATCCTGCTGCCTGGAGTTGGGAATATATTCTGCCCACTCAAGTTTTTTACTAATACTAGCTCTTCCTTCCCTTACATTTTGTCAGATTTGCATAGGAAACACCATCAAGCCTTGATTTGAACATAATCTTTACTCAGAGAAACCTTACACTTAAACCTTTCTCTACATAGGAAAAAAACCATATGAGAATGTAAAAGTCATAACATTTCTTAGGAGTATTGTATTAGCTCCAGTTTTTCTTGACTTACTAACACATCTAATAATATTTAGTATTACAGCATTGCCAGACTATGAAAGAAACAAAGCACAGTATCAGCATCTCATGTGCACTGTGCACTTTCAAAGTTGGAAGGAAAATCTCTAGGAGTAATGAACATTACTCTGGGCTGTGTGTTTTGCAACATTATAAATCATAAATCATAATGCTATGTAAAACCAAACCCGAGAATGAGCTCAGGCACAGATTACTAATTGTCTAGATTCCTAATAGTCAGCATGTTCCCTGCTAGTCAGCACTTTCCAGTAGAAAAATCAGACATGGCTCAGGCCACGGCTATGTCATTCCCAACAAGCATTGGGAACAGTGGACAAGACCGTACAACATATGGTTCTCTCCAAACTTCCACCGTAAAGTGCAAGCCCTAAAATGGCCCTCCATACTCTCATTTTATCTTTTATGTTCCTTTCTTACATGTTCCCCCTGCCTTTCCATTCCAGGAAACTGATTCTTTTCCTTGTTCATTTAAAACAGATGCACATTTCTTCTCAATCAGTCTTTAAGCAAACCCCCCACATTCTTAAAAACCTATAACAAACCCTTCTGCTCCTGGATTTGAAGCAAACCAGGATGGTGTTGATGCTGAAGACACCTTTGTGGCAGACAGATGTGCAATAGTTGGTCTGATTCCTTCATGAGCACACAGACCTGACCTGACACTGCCTTGCATCCAGGTGTTGAAGTGCTGCTCTCCTGTTCCTCTTTTTGTCCAGTCTCTTGTGATGATACAAGAAAGTTCGTGGAACTTACTTTCTTCCTAGAAAGCAAAATTTTACCTCCTGTCTGGTTTGCATTTTCAGTCTGATTATCAGGCAAGAGTATTATTGGTTTAATCAAGCTCTGGTCAGCTGTTCCCCAATCCTGCTTTACATTAAACAGTTTGAAATGACAATAATGAACAGGAATTAAGCTAATTTCTGCTTCTGTATCATAAGATGCATACATACATACAAGATAAATAATTGGAAAGCACCTCCATACAACATTCTTTCAACTGGTAGGTCTGAATTTCACCAGCACATTAAAAACAGACAGCGTTTGTGTAAATCTATTCTTTTAGATATTTTGGATTGAGTTTTGAACAAGTTTACCTTTTAATCTAGCAGATGTCTCGTGCAAAGGTATAAACTTTTGACTTGTTGCTGTTGCTACTAAAAACCTTAGCTAAGAATGGAACACAATTTGCATGTAAACTCCAATCAGAGTTTACAGGCAAAGAGAGCACAAACCAGGCAGAGTTTTCAGCACTATTCTGTTTCATACAAGAGCGGATAAAAAGCTGTGGGCTTGACATATGACTCCACCTTCCCATCCCGACGTTACCATTGTGGCTGTGCTATGCAGGCTGTCATCTCTCTTCCTCGGGGCTCCATCTCCACAGTGTTTGTTTCCCACTCTTATCTTTCACAGTGGTCTGGCCTCTGCCCTGAGGAGTGCTGGTAGGTGGGAAAACATAGGGTAAGGGAGAGCAGTGAATGCCTTCAAAAACGTGATGAATGTGCCACTTATGTTCAGTTTACAATTTAGCAATGTTGAGGCTAAGTATGCCATTTTATGACACATTTTGTTTTCACAGTTGCTGAGCAGGGGGAGAAGTGAAATTAGTAACCTACCCTCTAAATAAATTAAAAAAAAAAAAAACAAACCTTAACTTATTTTGAGGTAACTGCCCTTTGTAATAAATTAGGAACCACTGTCTGATAATTTATGCTGTTTTCTGGATGAATGTGTTGGTCTAATTCCAGAGGCATTTGCCTGCAAAAATACACAGAAAAGAGAAGACTGTATTAAACTTAGCCACTGCTTAGCAAATACTTGAGGGGGAAATCATTAGGTCAGATTCTGGTTCAGCATTGTGAATCTACTGGACTTAAGAGACTAGTTTGACTGCTAAGGCTCAAAGCCCAGAAACAAACTGTAAGAACTAATGACAACTAAGCACTAAGGAGTGCCAATGACAATTCTTTCTTCAGACAAAGCTATCAGGTTTTTCCAATTCCTGCTTTGGATATGTAAAGAATTTTGTTTAGGGAACCTGAAACCAGCAGATGAGAAAGCTTCTGTTTTTTTGTAAAAGAAAAAAAAGAGTATGGGCACCATTGATCTATTAAAACTCCAAGGCATTGACAAGGAAGTGACTTAGTTGCTACTGATGACATACACACATTTTGTTTCAAGAGGGTTTCCAAATGGAAGAAATGCAGGTTTCTGAGCTTACTTGAACCTATAGATAACTACATCCGTTGATAGTTGATAATTTGATGCAGGGAACTTTAAAATGTGATAGTTTTGAAGATTGTTGAATAATAACATAATATAAATCAAAATGTACTATTTTTTTAACAACTAAGGGTTCAGGTTTGATGTAACTACTTTTCTTGGAATATTTCATACTCTTAAGCAAACTCTGATGGTCAAAAATTCCAGTAAAATGGAAAAATAAAAATAAATGGAATCATAGAACAAGACAATTTTCAAGGCCAGCTATAAGACCTAGAGTAAATGGTGACTTTTTTATACCTAGTTTATCTACAGAGTGTAGTGATGTCGAAGATCTTAGTCCTCAGTCTCAGTTGCTTTTCACAGCATCTCACATTTACAGAACTATAGTGTCCAGTACGGTTCTTTCATGGAGAGATGGTCTTCCCAGCCTCACACACCTCAGATAAACTGGGGTAGCAGTAAGAGAGACTAACATGAAGCTACAGAAACCACATGGACACCTGCAAAGATGTGCTGAAGCTGAGGTTTTCTGGAGAGAAGATTGTGGCCTCTAGAAGATGTCTTCCAACAAATTTTAAGTGATAAGGTACAAGGGCTATGTCTTTGGCCTTTTTCACAGACAGAACAGGTTCTCCTCCGGCCTATGCTCAATAAAAATGTGGAGAAAAATCTGATAGAAAAATTTCTCAGGAATCATCTTTAAAATGCTCTCTACTTTCTCTCCTTTCTTCCCCCAGGCACTGCACACAGTCTGAAATCAGAATTTACTGCCATTTTGCTGATGATTCAAGAGGCTGTGACCTTCTTTCCCAGAAAAATAATGAGTCATCAGCACAAAGCACAGTAAAACATGGTCTTTGAGTGGCCCTTTTTCCATGTCTGCCTATTTATCTAAGAACTGTGAAATACATCATGAGCATTAATGTGTATAAATTAGCTGGCAGAAGGTGGGTTGATATTTCTAATCCAGAACAGGTTCCTGATGTATTCAGTGAGATCAACTCTATTTTAACTCTACTGCCTTTTAATCTGCTTATTTAGCTGATGAAGAGCCACTAGCTTAGCAACACTTAGCAATGTGTTTAAGGTCCTGTATGAACATGGTGGCAAATTCAATAATGAACACAAAGATTTTAACTCCTACACCTCTGCTTCAAATACATTTTCTTGGTATGCTCCATGGATGTTACTCAGGCGACTCATAGGAAGCAGACGTTTTTGTTGGAAATGCCACTTTTCTGGCAGTAACATTTCCGTGGGATGGTTATTTGAATAGCAAAAATGACCTCCCTCTACCTTTGTTGTATCTGCTTGAGAATTTTCTTTCTGAGTTTTAGCCTGCAATTGTATTTTAAGGGCCGCTTCTGGCACCATTCATAGTAGCACAGCAGCTATTAATTCTGACTGCCTTGATTTTCTTTTTCTCTTCACTGTAACAAATTTTTCACAAGCTTATATCAGCGCAGATGAGGCCAGTGAACACAACCAATATAAAATAGATCTGTGAGACTCACTCATTAGACACATTTTATTTAAATGTGGGTGCAGCAGCACAGTGCCAAGCCAGGCAATGCACACAGGTGAAGAGCACAGCCAGCAGTGATGAGAGAGGGGAGCTGGGGCTGCTCTCTGCTTTGCCTTGTCCTCACACTGCTATGTGCCTCGGTGATTAACCTGCCTTATTCACACAAGACTAGACACACGGAGAAAGCTGGATGGTAGGTACGATCCAAACATAAAACCTAAAGCTTTAACTTGAACTAATCATAGCTAGCCTTAGAACATAAAATATTTATTTAGGCATGCAGCTAAGGATCACAATGTTTATAAGCTTTGAGGGTCAGGAGTTTTCTCTTTCCTTGCAGAGTGACGTTGTTTGCTTAAACTGATTGTTGTTTGTTTAAACTGGTGTGTGCTTCTGGTCACGTGTGCCTGTACATATATCTTTATACATATTTTTGTATGTATATTCTGTGGTGTATGTGAGTATCTGTGTAAGGAGGATATATGCACTTACACACAGAATGCGTGTGCATACAATCCATGCAAAGTGTATTAGATTTCTGTGAAGCTCTGTGAAATACTTATCTTTTCTCTCAACTAACCTGAAATCTAAAAACTAGAAGTCCAGTATGATACCTTTTTTTCCCCAGATGAAATAATGCAATGTGAAAGCTGCAACTGGTTGAGGGGGACCTCAACCAGTTCTGCAAACCTTCACACATCTGGTTTATGTCGTCCAATAGTGTGTATCACATCACTCTCCCTTCAACCCTCTTCATCTGCTTGCTTTTTTGTTATTCCTCTATGTGCAAATTGTTTGGCACGCTAGAAATGGGATGTGGATAATGATCTTGCTAGTGCTGATGAAATATATTTCCTAGAAAAATGAGAGGGTATAAGATCTTTTATAAATATTGGAAGAAGAAATGTGTCCCTTATTAGGTATTTTGTTCCTTCTGCAACCCTCTAAGATGTCTGTAACTTGCTTTCCTATTTTGTTTTTGAAAGTTCATAGACCTAGACCTTGTTTGCATCAAAAAGATTGCAATAGTCTTAGGGAATTATGTAGCAGGCCTTTATTCCTAGATAAAGTAAACTTTAAATTTGATTAATTACATCTCTTTTTACGTTAGATCTGCTTAAAAATTCTATTCAAACTATAATGTCATCATTAAGGCTCTTTCAGCATGGCAGAACTGACAATAGTTAGTTCCAGCATGTAATTAGGACATATAAAAACCTTCACTATAAACAGAATTTTAATACCTACGACATCATCAGAGGAGAGATTTTATTTTATGGATTGCTTTTATCCTATTTTGAGCATCTAGCATGAGCTGGTGTTTTTGTTAATGTGCAATGAAACAATGACAATATCAAGTCAACTAGCATCTAAATTGTCTCATGTCAGGAGGAGTTGTGGGCTTTTTCCCCCAGCAGCCTCACATCGTTCTTTAATGCTAAGTCAATGCTGCAGCAGTTCTGACACAATATGCAAGATGTAATAGTTTCAACAATGTTCCACTCTTAGCTAGTGTCCATAATTTATTTTCCCTTACTGATTTATTTCTTTTTGCTAGATGTGAAGATAATAATAGAGCTAACTTTTATTTTGAATAGATAGGTACCAGAAGGGTGTTCTTTACCTTTCTGTCTGTATGGATTTAGCTAACATTAATTTTCATTTACAATCCTGATTGCAAAAGGCATGCACAGAAATCCTTATATTGCTCAATGTTCTTACTGGAGCACAGAGGTGTCAAATACTATCAGGTACTAAATTAGCAAGGACATTTTCACTGAAATTGATTTCTTGAGTCTTTGGAATCCTTGAAATCACTCAAAGTCCTTGTTGCTTTTCAGGTACCCTATTAATCTTTATAGTGTTGTATTGGCATTGTTGGCTAAAGCTTTCCTGCTCTGCTCTCTGGACAGATGTGAACAAACCACAAAAGGGCAGGGATCCACTTTTAATTCATAAGAATACACATCAGGTCTCCAAACTGGAGAGAAAAATCATATTAAAACCCATCATAATCACAAGGTGTAAATGAGACATAGAGTGCTGAATTATTCCTGCTTAGAGATATGTCTGTGTTAATCCCTCTGCTGACTTACCTTGCTTGTCTCTATGTGTGGTTTAAAATCTCATAAAGTGGTTCAGAGCTAGGTGAGTGATTCTTATCAAAACTCAACATCTACCAAAAATTAATATCAGAAGAGGAAAAAAAAAAAAGAAGAAGAAAAGGTAAGAAAAAAAAGCTTGTAACAAGGACTAGGGAGTGTGGTAGAAGGAGGGAAGGAGGTGGACTGCAATTGTAAAACCCCATTTGCAGGGAAACAAAGAGCAATCAATGTAATAGCAGTATAAAGCAGTCAAAAAAGGACAAAGGCTGCAGTCTGACATCTTTTATTCCTGAGCCCAGGTGGGGCTATAATTGGCAGTCCCAGCTTGAAGATGAATACAGTGTAAAAGAGCCCTCCCCTTGGAAGAGCAGACAGAGAAGTGTCGGAAGAACAGTTGAAGAATCTCTCTAGTTTTTTTGAAGGGGAGTGGGGAGGAGATGACAAAAAAAAAAAAAAAATCGAAGTGGTCATAGGGGGATAAAATCTTGGCAGATTTTGAAACTTGTGGCTGGAATCTGTGAGTTCCATGGCTGCTTTACTTTCCTGTTTACAGTCGTTATAGAGCAGCAAGAACAGTCACCTAAAGAGTTCCTGACATCCTCACAAAATATTGCTGGCCATATCTGCTAATTTGGGTGCCAAATGCTGATCCCTCTGTTCACAGTTAACAGGGATGACAGAAAATCTGGGCACAATCAGTTGTGATCACTGACATTTAGATTTAACTAAGGCAGAATGGCTGCTTTCTTGCTACACAAGAAAGATAAAGCATTTTACCACTGAAAATCCTCAACCTGTGCACAGAATTTCAGCTATAAAGCCCCTTCCACAAAAAGGAACACAGAGACTTGGTTGAAAGGTAAAAACATTCAGTATAAGCACAGAGGTAAAAATGATTTATGTCTTTTTCAATGTTATTTAATATCAATACCTTGTGTCTGTTTTCCTGGCTCAACTCTGTAAAATTAATTTTTTTGTAAGTTCATGAAAAATCTCCGAGGTGCAGATCCCAAAGTACATAGATTTGGTGATAAGAGTGCTTTATTTCTTTTCTGAAGAACAGCAATGGAAAATATCTGAAAATGTATAAAAGACAACATCTAGGGAAGAAGTGTAGCACTTACAGCCTCTCCTAATAAACTAGTTTCTAAGGGAATAACTGCATTAAAATTAATCAGAAAGCTACACTTCAAATTAACCAGCAAAAATGCTCATTTTCTTTTCAGATACTATGTTTAAGTGTGCTTAACTATCATTTACTCAGTGGGGGACAGGGATAAAAAAGGCATATAATATGAATGCATTGGTTTACCCTTTTCTTCTGGCCAATGATAGATCAGGAATGAGGACTTCGTTTTCTGAGGTTGTTAGTTTGTAGTCGTTGACCTTCTGTTTCAAATTTTTATTTGAACTCTGGGTGGAAAATTTTTAACCTCTAGAAAATTTTACTATTAATTGTTGACCTTCCAAGTTTATGATCTTACAACACCTACTCAAAGCATTCCTTTTCATTTTTGGGGGTATGTATGTGTCTGTCTACGTCTGTGTGTGTATACATGCATGTACAGATACACAATACATCTTAAAATCTAATTTCGTGACCTAATCAGGTGTATTCCAGGATTCTCCTACCAGTAGTGACCATGAGCAGATGCTTAGAGTAGGTGCAGTATGAATGTGATCCTTGTGATTAATATTTTCCTAACACAGATTGTTTTCAACCAAGAGAATTTACTGATCTGGATTTTGTGTCTGCTCCTCCCAGAAGGCAGTGTCACAGTGCTCAGTCAGGCAATACTGAAAATAGCTCCTGACAAGTGCTGTCCCACAAACCACATCCAGGCATCATCTGGCATGCACCAAAACAATGTTAAGGTGTGTGATAATAATAAAAGAATGCAACAATCCTGGTAGAGTAGTTCACTGTACTTCTGACTCTGCCCTGGCCTTATTTTACATAGTAGGATAGGTGTAGGCTAAATCATTCCTCACTTACTGTCCGTATATGTGGGCTCTTCCCAGAGATCAGTCAACAAAAGAAACAACATCTGGGAACAGATGTCGTCTCTGCCTAAGTGTCTCTAGTGCAGCAGCAGATGGAGTGCTAGCGAGCCTTCATTCTGCTTCCTTTTCTGCTTTGGATTCGTTAACGTACATTTCTGCATGTGTAAAAAATAGGAGCTAGATATCAGTAACTAATCAAATACATAAAGTAGGTGTTGACCTTCCGCATGTGCAGGGACCACAGATCTTGTTTTCACCTCAGATGTGCACAGTCTGATTTGAAGGGTCAGCTCAATGAATTCAGTGAGACAAATCTGTCTTAAATTCTAGAGCATTTTACAGTAGGGTAGTTGAATTTTTCACTGACTCACTTTGCCACTGGGCCTTCTGTGACTGCTAGACCTGAATGTCAGGCTGCACTTGTTTGCCTAATGTCATCCATCCATTATAAAATGGCATCTCTGCCTGGAATCAGTGTAACTAGGCTGATGAAATATACACCATAAACAACAATTATAATGAAAATTATGGAGAGTTTTCTAGTGAGTACATATGGACAGTGATTCAAGACTGTGACTTTGTCACTCATTTTTAAGCTAAAAGCTGTCCAAGATACTTTTTTGCAACCCATTTATCCAGCTTTTTCTCCAGTAACTTTCCTATCCTTACAAGTATAAAACAGAATAATGATGTTGAAGTATATCAATATGTATTAGCTCTACACATGCAATGAACTGAGGTATGCAGTAAAAACACCTACATGCACTCATAATTACATGAATTCTGATATACATGCAAAGCTTTGTGATTGCCATTAGTCTTCCTCACTAATTTTTAACTTTTTGTGCAATGCATGGTTTACATATGGTTTCTAAGCATATGTAAAATTATTATGATATTTTTATTCATGGAATTTATGTGCATGTGAGCATAAAGTAGTAAGTTTCATACTGAAAGAGCTTAAAAAAACCAAACAGCTAGAGTGGGATGCCAAAGACAAGACAAATATAAAACCTAGGTAGGAAGTTGGGACATCTGTTTTCTGATAAATGTTATGCATTTTATTTTTCACTTATCCAGCCCTGTGCTATTTATCACTTGTGTTTACCTGCTGTACTTGCAGCACAGACTGCGAGTGCCTGAGGCAGGGACTGTTTTCTTTGTTATATGTCTGTACACCACACAGTACAATCGATCCTTGATTACGTGCCCAGGCAGTGGCATGGTGTATATAAATAATAATAACTTTCCAGTGCATGGCCTTTTGTGACTGAATTAAAGACAGAGTGGGATGGTGAAATAGCTGTATTGTAAATTGAAGTCAATAAGGACAGCAGACAGGCCTTGTTGTCCCTGAATGCATCATAAAAATAACATGCATGAACAGTGAAACTATATTTTGGTTCAAAAGAGCCATTAACTAGCAATGACTTGTATTCACTTTATTTCTTAGTGTAGTTTGGATGACTTTCTATACTTGTCAGCCAATGCCTTAGGGAATGACAGGTCTGAGTGGTCTTCATAATCTATTAATCCTAATCCAGTCTACCAGTATAAAAAGAAAGCTGTTAAATAATAAAAGCAGTCCAAACAGGTTATGAAGTGGACATTTATCTCCTTGGAAAATATTTGAAATATAACATATTCACGGAGGAGTATAGCATATTCATGGAAGAGTATAGTTGCAAGGCAATTGTAGTCTTGTCCTACTAGTATTCATTAAAAAAAAAAAAATCCCCCAAGTTTATGTCAAAAGAATATAGAACAACTTAGTAGTTGGGAGCTTGAAAGGAAGGTCTGTGGACAGAAGCCTATGAGTATGGCTGGGTCCTGCAATCTTCCTTGATGGCCTGCTATTTCAGCATCAAGTAGCTGAAAGGAGGAAGAGTTAAGTCTGTCTGAAAATCAGAGTTTGTCGTCATCGAGTTTCTGCAGACACTGTTGGCAAGTGTGCAACAGCTGCACTGGACTGCCGTAGGGAAGGATGTAGCCTCCTGGGTACACAGTAGTCAGCAGAACTGGGAGATTTAAAGAATGGCTTTGGTCCTTGAACAACTCGTGAAAGTGGATTTTAAGGCCTAATGAGGTCCCTGTGGTCTGTGTGATGAAGCTGAGTGTCCATGATAGTCCCCTCTAGACCAAGCTTCTTCCTTGGAGCCAAAGTTATGGAGATGCATTTTACTCTTCTGTTTTGTAGGTCACAGGGGTACCAGTAACTAGGATCAGCTTCCCACAAAAAAGACATTGTTGAAATAGCTCTGTTGAGCATAAAATTAAGAAGGAAAAACACTACAAGGCATGAAAACCTCTTAGGAATAGAGAGCAATCAAGAATATCATTATAAATTTAAATAAATTATGCTGCAAACGTTATTTCTCAAATTACTCTCTGCCAAGGTCTTAAAAAAATGTCTGTAGTAAACTAGCTTTATTTCTGTTTTACCTTGATCTTGACTCATCCAGACTGTTTTTATCCAAGTCTCCATTTCAGGAAAATATTAAGACAAAAACCTTCTGGAAGAGGAATTCAGAAATGCCCTCATGACAGTGGTGATATCATCACCTTTATCATGGCTTGGCTAAGCTTATCCATTGCTCTTGACTGTGTGTTGGAAATGTGGGGTTTCAAAGACCGTTATGACCATTGTGGGAATAAAAAATTTCCTGATGCTATTCCTGGGAAAATCCTCGCAGCAAGAAGCTGGCCAGCCCCTGAGTAATCCTATTCATGTCTGACAGGGTCTGGCAGTGCAAAACTTCACTGGTTTGAAGTTTCTGAGAGGTTTATTAATATTTTCTGCCTGATCAAACATTTACTTGATAGAGTCTTGATATGATGTAGAAAAAATTGGGTCGTCTCATTTTTTCTCATTAGAAGTTCTCATTAGAACTTCTAATGAAGTTAGGAGTTCATAGGAGAACATAGGGAAGTTCTCATTAGAAACCAAAATTGTGAAAAAAACAAACAAGTTTGAGAAAATTGTGTAGTGCATATCTCAGTATTTTCCAATAATACAAATTTTTACGTGCTGCTAGCAAAGATTGAGTAATTTTCCTTGCTTTTTACATTTTAAAACTTGTTTTAAATTTTAGGGAAGAAATTTAGGAAGTCTCCCATAGCCATCTGGACCACCTTAAATAATATGTATGAATTGCCTGGTTTACCCTATGGCAGCTTTGAATTTGCTCAGCAGAGATTTAACAGTATGTGTGGTATATCACATGTAGCTGTCAGGGCAGAGAAACTAAAAGCAAGACAGCAGGGGAAGTGGAAAGGCTCACAAAAAAAAAATCTATATAGGCTTGCACTCTAGAATATTTTTTTTCCTGTTTAACAATTATTTTGTTGCTTCTGTGGTTTGAAGTTTTGCACACCTCACAAAGTAGTTTATGAGTTCATAAAGTTCATAAAGACAGTAGAAGTACTCAGAAGTACTGTTTTTCTTGTAGTGTAAGCTTACTTGCCACTGTAAAAGATGTTTGAGCTAATGTAAAATATTCCTAGATAAAGAGAAGGTTATGCTGTTTAAGCACAGTAAATTCAATTGACATGTGTGTGCATGTACGATTGTAAGTATACATGTGTGTCTGTAGGTATTATACATTTAAATTGGAGTTTCCTCTTGCCTTCTTTGAGATTTTTATTCACAGTTTCTCAGACTTAGCTCAGTTACTGATCTATTTTTACATCTTAGGTAATATTTTGAAAAATGCCATTGTATGTAAGGAAGTAAATGGCATTCAGACTCTGAAGGCAATTTAGATGTTTTTGAAAATGGGGTCAAAGCTTCCTTGTCATTTGGATGCATAAAAATTTTTACTTTCTGTGGTTATAACAATTTATTATTAGTATCGCAGTAACATAGAGGAGGCCACTCATGCAAAAAGAACCCCATTGTGCTAGGTTTTGAATAAACATACTCTAAATAGACAGCCTCTGACTCAGACAATTTAGGAATTACTTTTTTTCCCCTCTGTCTGCCCCTCTCTTTTCTTTTTTTATTAGTTTTTTTTCTTAAGTAGAATGCAAGTAATGTTAAGATTTAAATGTACAATGTTTGAGTAGTTTGGAAGGAAACAAAACTGAATTCACTCATCCATGATTTTTAGTAAGGAGAAAGAACAGCTGCAAAAATGCTAAAAATTCTGATGCTAAAAATTCCACTTGTTGGTAAAATAATTTATTAGATTTTCATGTACTGTACCATATCACAGATGTCTATTGACTTACAGGAGTGGGGTTGTGTTCATTTGTATCAGACCCAATTGGCCTCCAGAAGCACTTAAAGAATTCTGGCTGGATAACTGTGGTCAATGTTCTTTGCTTGTGTAGATATGTACACTTGTCAGCAAGGTAAAAGAACTTTTCCCTCTTATTCTCTTTACATGGCCTGTCTAAAAGCCAACACAATTCTGGTACGTTGTTGCAAAATGTTCCTCGTAAACTGCAAAAAATGAGCAGTATTTCCTTCCCTGCTCTGCACTTTGATTCACAAAAAAGAAGCCACTTCTTTTTTCTAAAGTCTGAGGTAATTCCTTAGGTGATGAATGTACATCCATGGTCAGATACTCCTTTCAAACTGACTAGTACACGTGTGCTGTGGTGTATTCGGGTTCTCAGCATCTGCCATCCAGAACACCAGAATTCCTACTTTCTGCATATTTCTGGAATTCTTCATCACTGCAACCGCTGTGTGTGGAGGCTGGTATTTTCCCTGATTGTCTCAGCAAGTGAAGTTGGAAAATGTCTGGGATATTATCTGGACACAAAAACTCCAGAATTTTCCCTGGAGATGAAAATACTAGAATTTGTTCCTCCATATCCTTAAAACAGTAGAATACTGAGATACAACTAATTTTGCTGTATTAAACATATGAGATCTCAATTTATTATTTAGCTTTAAAGGCTGTGAGCAAATAATAAATGATTTTTTTCTTTGTTGTTGTTGCATATGCAAATTTTCCAAGTTGATTAAAATATTTGTAAAGGAATTGCCAACAGTAACTGAAGTAACTGCTTGGGAAAGGAGGAGATTAATATAGCCTAACTAAGGTTTAGCTGGGTTTTTTTTGTTTGGGTTTGGTGAGTTTTTTGTGGGGAGGGTGCAAGTGGGATTTTTTGTTGCTCTTTAACCTGGAGCTGCCTGTGAGCTAACTGGATCAAACAGACAGCTCAGGTCTGACCTAAAAAGTAGTGAAATGTAAGGTTTCAAGAGCATTTTGTTAGATTTGTAAATGCAAACAAAAAAAAAAAAGGAAATATATTCAGAAATTTAACCCATTTCCTTCTTAATTTTTAAATTTTCTTCTTTTCATTTCCCATACTTTTTTTCTCTCCCTAAATATTGATAATTGACGAAATCGCTAACTTGCATTATATTTAGATTTTTTAGCTGCTAATTGTTGAAAATTAGCCATTTACTAAGTAGTTTTCAAATGGCCCCCATCATTTCAAGCTCTGGGATCTTTTGGTTTATGACTGAGACATAAATGCTGAACAGAATTACCTATGCACAGAGAAACCTGCTAACCAATAAAAAAAAGTACTATCAATGATTAGTAAAAGTGTCCTGAAAATCAATGCACAGTAGGGATTTGAAATGTTAGTGATTTCACCAGGGTTTCAAGATTCATCTGCCAAACTCAGCTACCTTAGCACTAAAGTAATTTCATTTTGCAGGAATCAGTTAAGTGTCCTATGTTTTTAAAATTACAAGAGCCTTCTTGATGAAAAAGCCCTGTAATCAAACAGACTGGGCCACATTGCACACACTCAAACACAAAGGGAGCAATTACTGCACATGATCACTCTCTGCTCCTTATAGAAGATATAGGTGGAGCATTAGAGAACCATCTGCAAGGGCTACTTAATCTGTAGCCCTTGTCTTGGCAATACTTACAGCAATTACTGTGCTCACTAAAATATGTCTCCTCATTTCAGTGCAGTGATGGAGCTCTGGCTCCTCGTGCCCAATTATACTGCAGCAAGGTCCCCTTCCTGCAGCACAGGCAGGCTACTAAGCACTGGTTCATGAGTGCTATTGCACTAGAATTTTCCAAAATCCTACTTATGTCATTTACCTCACCAGACTGATGCTTTAAACCAGGATGTTTTAAAAAAGACCTTTCATATGTGAAAGGCTCACATTTACTTTTGTGCCCTACTCTGACATTTTAAATGGAATTCGTGAATCTGCTTCCTTTGCTTCTTTTCTTTGTATGCTGTATGCTTCTTTTCTTCGTATGCTGTTCATTCAGACTAGAAGTTGATAGCTCCTACAAGAACAGAACAGAGCTTTTTATTTTGGGAGATGGAGAGATGTTTGGTTTGCAAATGAAATAAGAAAAATAAATTGAGATTTTCCTGTGTACTTGAAAGCATTCTTTTGTCAGAAAATCCATTTCTCCTCCCAATCTATTTCTCTTTGAAGAAGAATTCTTTGCCTGACCTTTGCAGCCAGTTTCTGACCTCTTTTTACCTCATTTTAATATGTGTGTGTATATGTATATTCAATGCTCAGAGATAGAATACTGGTACTTCTTTTCTCGTCTTTGTGCTAGATGAATAGATGAATAGATCACATGCTAAGGATTTTCTTCTCCCTACCATGACCACTGTGAATATGTATAGACACACACAGAATTCCATCTAGGTCTTTTGTTTCTCAAAATGTTTAAACAAGAAATAAAACCATGAAACCAATAAAAGATGTAAAAGACACAAAAATACTTATAGGTTGGAAAGTTTACATAAGTAGCTGGGAAATCTTTCATCTCCTGTTAACTCAGGTGTGTTTTATTGGTCAGACACAGTTAGTTAAGAACATTTCCAAATAAAGATATGCAAGTTGTGTTCTGCCTTGTTTTTTCTGTGATTTTTATATTCTTGCCACAAGCATCGGTTAATAGAACCAGTCAGAAGTATGAATGAATAATAAGAGGCTGATAAGCTTTTTAAGAACATGTCTATTTTAGTAAAGAAAGTGAATGCTGCATCTTGGTTTTTGCTTAGTTAATCCTATTACTTCCTAAAATAATTCCTCATGACTGGTCAGAATTAAATCTAATAGGAACAGCAAATGCCAGTTCAGTCTCACTTAATCTGATCCTAATCTGATGGTAGACATAGTGACTTGCTTCAGCATGACCTTCATGTGTTTCTTTGTTCTTAATTGGTTAATTGTGTTTAGTTGATCAAACAATATTGTACAAAATCTGAAACACGAAAGTTAACCTTATTGGTTTTAAGTTTTATTATTACAGGATTGGAGTTTTCACAGAGAAGCAACAAAGAAAGATCTGAACTATGTTAGTCATGTTTTTGCAAAACTGCAGAGAAAGGAGCTGGAGGGGCATCAGTGATGAAACTGGTACTGATACTTGCTGAGAGCCAAGGCAGTTCAACTTTTTTTTTTGAAGGTACTATTTTAGTTCCTAGGTGTCCTTTCAGCGAACTTTTTTTTATTTTTTATGAAAGAGAAAGGGAAGAGAGAGAGAGATTTAGCACTCTTTCAATGGGGAAAGAGCCATGTAACTTAATGAAAAGCTACAAAGTTTTTAACTTTTCATGTTATATTAATACAGTTTTCAAATCTGGACGAGTCAATTGGTTTAACATGGAGTTAATTAGCATTATTTTAAATCAATCACACATATTAGAAAAAGAAAAACAAGGCAAGGAACTCCAATATATCAAAAAATTAGTGGAAGAGATGGAAAAAGAAAATAGACCTATCTGGAATTTAGCTTGTAAGCTTTATTTTCTAAATCTTAAATAATCATATATCATATACCTTTTTTAAAAAAAATATTAGATTTTCACCTTCTGATATTGTAATGACATTAAAAGTATTTTTTTTAGTCTGAAAATTATATCTGATTTTTTCTCTGAATTTGCATTCATAGATTTGTTCATTTTAACATTATTTCTCTTTCAATATTGATCTTGATATTCTTAAAGTAATTTGAAATTGCAATTGCTATTACACTTCACTTTTTCCCCCCAATATTTCATAATGTTTAAGAGGAAAAATAGTATAGCAAATGATAAAAGAAATCTTTAATTTTGGGAGGAACAATTTCAACTTTCTTCCCTTACATATTTATCTTGGGAATTTAGCAGCTAAAAGTGATGAAAACTGTTAAAATGTGAAACTTGAACATGTAAAGACTGATTTATTGTAAGATCTCTTCATTAACAAGGAAAGCAATAAGTACTTTTGAGTGGCTTTAGAGACATTCATACAGCTTCTATGATCTATGGGTAACACAGATAAAATCAGACCTATATTTTTTTTACTATTTTTAGGGTTTGGTCTCAGCAAAAAATGATATCAATACTGATGCCAATCTTGATTTGTTAATCAAAAATCCATTTGATTTTTTTTTCATAAGACTTATTACAGCTTACTGATCACATTAGATCTAATTAGTCATCACTTCTTGCTTCTAAAATTTACATGCACAATAGCTTATTTCCAGAAATATGAAAGACTCTTTAATCAAGAAAAAAGCCCCAACAAACAAACAATCAAGCAGCAAAACAACAACAACAATGAAACAACTCAGAAGATTTAGTTGTTGGGTGATGGGGTATCTGAAGGAAAAGTGTATTGAATTAGGTCCTCAATGAAACCAGAGTCTGCATGGCTTTCCTAAAGAAGTGTTAGGACAAAACTGTCCAAGAACTCCTAACAAGCAAACTAGATACTGCTCTCTAATCCTTGGTGTCAAACCTGTCACCTAATTAATCAACATTCTCCTCCAGGGTCACTTCATTCTCTGTCAATATCCCAGTTTGCCTCGCACATATCTTGATTTCCCCCCACTCCCCCCTGCCCCACTTCCAACAGTTAAATGTTAACAGGGTGAGACATGGGAAATAAACCATTTGAGGAGGGAGGAGCAGTGTGCTTCTCTTTAAAACTGAGGAGATTATTACTTATTGCAGGAGGTACTTGATGACATGGTGCACAGCATTCTCTGTGTCACATTTGCTATGTTTCACAGGTGTTCTGGGTACTTAATTCATTTCTGGATCGCTTGAATTAATAATGCTCCAAGTGTAACTGGGTGGCTCCCATCGCCATGCAAACCTGCCTGCACATAAGAGGCTGTAGTAACTTTTAGTTTCAGTGGGAACTCTTATTAATTTTCTAGTGAATTTTGGAAGTAACATTCTGAGTGTCTCTAATTCGTAAGATAAATCAGTATTTTTTTAAATGTTAAAGCAAATGGTAATCCAGACTCGAAAGAAACCTGCAAACGGAGACAATAAAAAAATTGAAAGTACAATCTTTCTAGTGTCACCATAAGAAGTTGAAAAATGGTTGGAACTTATGTGCCTATACTTAGTTTTGGTTTGGTACTGTGGTGATGTAGAAGGCCAATATTATCAAATCTGAAGGGTACTAAATGTCAGTCCATAAGTGTGACTTGACTATAGGATGTGCCTGCATCCAGTCTCCATCTCAAAGACATTCAGCCTTAACCTTTGACCTATGAGTCAGAACTCTCCATGTCAGCAGGGGATTTAGATATGTAATCCCCATCTTCCAAAGCCTCCATAATTTGTACCTGTGGGCCAGAAGGTAAGGAGAGTTTTGTGGGAAAAGACTGCTGCTATTTTTTTCTAAAATGTGGAGGTGCTATATTCTATCAGAGGTCTTCCATACAGCTCTCAGCTGGCAATGCTTCCTTCTGACTAAGAGGCTGTGTCAGGGCTGGTTGGCACACTGGAGGAACAGCTGAGGGACCAGAGGTAAAGAACTACCCTCTTTGTCCTTAATAGGGTGAGCAGGGAGCCACCAGGCAGTGCTGCAAAAAATCAAAAGTATGGGGAGTTGTTTGGAGAGGTGAAAGTAATGTTAGACTTCTTTTCCTAAGTCAGATTTACTGGTAAATATGGCTCTAGATTTACTGGTAAATATGACTAATAAATTGTTATCTATGCACTGGTTTTCAACCACACATACCCTAACCAAGAGTCCAACTACTCTGGAGTGAATAAAGAATTCTTTAAAAGGAAAGTTCTTTTCCTTTTTCTACAGGATTCATCTGACTAATATAATGCATCAAAGAATAAATAGTGTTTCAGGTGAATTAAAGTTGTTATTTTGTTTAAGCTTTTTCCTTCCTCATTTTTCTTGTTATGAACATATTTCTCCCACTGAAAATTGTAAACAATATATTTTACCTTAATCGTGTTCTTCTATAAATTTTATGAAGCGCTATTTCACTCACTTTTTTAAAATTAGAAAATTACCATAGAAACTGTTTCATGTTCTAAAAAAGACATCAGTATGGTAAGGAAAATGTAAAAATAATGCCCACCATTCAACAGAAGAAAACACATTTGTGTTCCATCATTTACCTAACTAATTTTGCTTCCTATTGAAAAATAAATGTTTTTGCTAGTAGTTCATCTTGGTAGCCTCATTTGGTTTACATCATAGCAAGTAAGAGCAGCTTCTGACAGTGGATCTCAAATGACAGCACCCTGAAGTGACCTCCAGAGGTCCTCTGGCCCAAGCCCTGCAGCTCAAGCAGGGCCAGCTAGACTAAATTACCCTGTACTGTGTCCAGATACATGGTTAGTATCTCCAGTGGTGTCGACTCTACAACGTCCTTGGGCAACATGCTTGACTGCTTTGTCACCCTTACAGTAAAAAAAACCCACAACATTCTCATGAGGTGAAGTGGTATTTTGAAAGAGAGACCATTAAGGTAAAGACTAAACAGTCATCTGTGGATATCTTAGAATGTTCTATATCTTCATTTCTTGTTCAGTTCAACAGAAGCTGATGGAGCTGATACATACTCAAAACCTTAGAAATGCTTTTCTTTACATACCAGAACCAAATGCTTTGTGTTTTACACTCTTGTTCGTGTTCACTTTAAGGGCTCAATATCACAGGTACTCCAAGTTGTGCACTCAGGGCATGTAGGTACCTTGTTCTGATCATGCAAAATTGAAAGCCAGGATGCATCAAATTTGAAAATATAGCTTTTTGAATCAGAATAAGTGCTTAATATATTAAAAGTTCATCAGCTCTGTGATCTTTTCTGCACTGGTGGCGCAACAATTATTTTTTGAGAAACAGCATGAGATGTTATAAACACAGGGTTATGACTTCCCTCAGCTGAAGGAAAAGCTGATTTGTGAGGGGGAAAGCTGTTCAAACACCAGCATCTTTAATAATAGCAAGAGGAATAAAGAATACTGCTATCTAAGGAAATTGTCCTTATATGAATGTGTTTATGTTGTGGGGGTATTTTTAATGCATTCAGTGTGAAAAGCTTCTTCATAGGAAATTGAAGGAATTTTTTTTTTTAAATTTTAATTTTTAAGGAATTCTTTTGTGTTTTTTCCATTTTTCCTATTCAAGGAAATTGAAGACAAAAAGGGAAGGTAACTGATTTTATATAGCTCACATTAGTCATCACGTGTTTAGAACAATGTAACATTGACATCATTCACTAATTCTGAGCAAAATAATAGTTTTGAATCCAAAAATACTTTGAATCCAAAAACTAAAGGCCAAATCCCAGGATTTCTAGACAGACCTGTGAGTTATGGATGTGAGTTATGGTTCCTTTGAAAAAGGATTAAAGCAAGGTGAACTGTTCATGGTAAATACTTTATTTGGTTTATTTTATTCAGATTTTATATGAATTTTTTTCACAGGATGAGATTTTTTGCCTATTAATTGGCATGTTCAAATTTCTGTGAAAAAAACCCCAAAAAACCATTTTACATCAAGATGCTTTAGCCTTTTATTCCAAAAATATTTCCTTCAGCTACTTAATTTTTTTTTTTGTCGGCAAGAACACTAGGCACCGAAAATCATTAGGCAGAGTACTCTCTGTGGGCAGAAGAGCAGAAGGGAATTTTAGCTACTCCATTGACTGATAAGGTGGACACTCTCATGCCTGCCTGCACACCTCAGGGATCACATCTGGGTTGTGCTTACAGTGCTGCACTGGTGGACTCTGCCAGTGCTAAAGGAGGGGAGAGGAACCACACAGCTGAATAACTACAGTCTTCCATGGAAATAAGCACCTCCACTTTATTGTTTTTACCTATTTTTTTTCTATCTGTCTTTTCACTCAGTCCAGAAAATCAGCTGATTTCTTGGACACGTTTTTGGCAACATAGGATTTGAGGAGAGATTTACTCAGAGGTTTGAAGGAAAAAAGAATTTAGCTGGTAGACAAAGGCTAACATGGCTGAAGTAAAAGGAATGCCTGTATTTATGTTGACAGAGAAGCATAAACAGCTAGTGTATACATGGAGCTGTGAAGGCAGTGCATTTGCTTTTGGAGAGAACGGTGTTCATAAGTAAGGAAAATCTAGAGCTGAAAGCTGAATGTGCTATACATGACAATATATTATAAGTAATAATATAAATTTATAATCTCTATTACAAATGAAAATATAAATATGCCATAAAATATTCTTTGATATACATTTTTAATATAAACATATTTTTATATTTCTCATAAAATTCAAGAATGGAGCTTATTTATATTCAGTGGTCAAAATGGAAAGCTACAAGTCCACCCACCTCATCGAGAACTATTAATCACTGTCCAAAAAGTGTCAGTATCTGTGATTATGGTTTTGAGAAGTGCTGAGAAGGCATCATATATCAGCCCATGTTGATCAATGGTTATATTGCCTTCAGTTATAAACTACAGCAGTTCTTTTTCCAGCTGCAGGAAGGAACTTAGCACGAAGCAGCTGCTATTATAAGAATTTCATCTGAATTCTTGCTGCTCCCATTTTAGCACATAGCCTTTGGATAATGTTTGGATAACCAATCTTTTGACTGCTTATCTAAACCACACCCAATGTGTTGAGATTTGCCCTTCACCATTGATGTAAATTTGTTTTATTAGTCACATCAGTTAGAGTACTCTTAATTATCATCATTATTCAGTAATAACCTCATGTCTGACAAGAGAAAGGATACCAATGGATATTGAACCTCTTATCCAAGAATAGGAAGGTTATTGAGTGAGATCTATTTTAGGAAAAGAGCAGATGAAAGGCAATATTCCAAGCCCTTCCTAATTAATTTATAGCTTAGCAATAGATTAATAGCTATAAAGATAAACACATGTGTGGATACTGAATTTTGATACTACTTTCCTGGTTTTAGATACCATTTAAATGTGCATATTTATCAAAATTTATAAAGAATACAGGCTGTTTTAAAGTCACACCTCCAGTACTTCCGAAGTTTCACTTGATGCACTTGATTAAAAAAAATAACATTTACTGAGGACAAGCTTTCTCCATGGGAGTACAATGAAAGAATTGACAAAACCAATTTCACTCTAATTTGAGAATGCAGTGGTAATACCTCTCTGCTGATCCTGATCTGTCCCACCTTGTACCCTACTGTGTTAGGGATGGGGAAAGTGTCTGTTTGGGCACATGTGTAATGGGCTTGAATGGTGTAGGGCTGAAACCTATTCTGTAATGGAGCTTTATAAAAGGCTCTATGGTCTTTGAACCTGGCACTTTTCCAAAGCAGAGGACCGCTGTTGTGGCTTACTTGTCATTTCTGTGTACTAAATAAAAATGTAATCAGACTCCAAAGTAGCTCCTTCCCAGATCACCTTTGAAAATCACAGACGCCTGTGATAGCAGGGAGCAGCAATGGGGGAAATTGGAGGCCAAAGGGTTTATTCCAAATATACTGCAGACCTCCCATGGGAAGTAGAAGAGAGCAGCTGAACTACCACAGGGCATAGCTGAACAGTCAGTAGGAAGGAGAGTGTTCCAGTCATTAATGCTAGAGGTGACCAAATTAGTGTACATAAGTTTGTATGTGATGAATTTTCCTTCTGTTTGTGAATCATTAGGAAATGGGTTGTCAGAGGCTGGTATTTCTGTCTGTACACAGCACACAGATTTCTGCAGCTAAAATGGAATGAAGTCCAGTCTAAGTAGGTGCATTGAAAAGAGTATAAACTTTTGCCAATTTTTTTCTACTTCAGAGAGGTTTTGAATAGCAAAAAAGGCAAACAGTTCCCAACATGGCACACTGCAATAATGCTTTTCACTTGCTAAGCAGTGAAGTTCCAGTCCTGCTAGCACTGGGCCCAGTGGAATGAACCATGCTCTGAAGCTGATCGTGCAGCATACTTACCTTCACCATCCCAGCATGCAAAACAAGAGAAGCTCAGCACCTCATCTGAACACATGCCCCCTTCTCCCACTTTTACAGACTGGATTTCAGGAATTTTTCTTTTTCCATACTTTCTAATGGCAAAGCTGGACTACACCAAATGCTTTACAGTGTTTTTAGATAGCAAAGCCAAACAAACCTTAAGGTCAGAGGTCAGGAAGCAGAATGCTATCAACAGCCCTGTACATTTTGCTAGTCAGCACTAAGTGCTAAATCCTCCATTGCTTCAGATCATAGGGATCACGGATAGTCACGGATCATCACCAGACTACCCCCACCACTCAGAAAATAAGCTTTCCTCCATGCTGCTCTTTTTCTCTTTTTCATATAATCTGACAAGTTTGTGTGGACAGTTACTGCATTCAGGGAACCTATTAATTGAAAATGACAATTTCAGGGGAAAAAACTGGGTACATTTCAGTCCAAATGGGAAAAATATTGGTTTTAGTTTTGAAAAGCTAACCACTGAAAATAACTGTAGTGATGATTAAAAAAACACCCCACCATTTCTTTAATGTTAAAAACTTGAATAGTTGAGTTACATGTTTTATTTAGGTCAAAACAAAAAAAAAAAAAACAACTTTTGGGTTCTTTTTCCCTTCCCTAAACCAAGGAAAAAAATACTCAGGAAACTCCAGTACTGCTGTTATACCAGGCTCTGTCTCGTGTTGAAGGAACTCACAGACTGAATTTCCTCTCATATGACAAAAGATGGAATTTTCTACCTCCTAGCATTAAATTGACCCTTTAGTACAGATGGAGCTTAATGTTATAATATTATGCCAGTGTTCTTCCTTTTGTCCTATCTGCATTAATTGAAGAGCCCTTTTGAAGAAAGGAGTGTGGTGCCAATTACCACAAAAAATGTGTGAAATTCTGATTCATACCTGTGATTCAGGGGACTGTACTTATGTTCGGTTTCTTTGAGAGCAAAAAATCAAGGGGAGATTGACGTTTTATTCCCCCTCTCTTCTAGATGGAAGTAAATTAGTACATTATCCACCTCTCAACTGACTCATAGAAATCTTATTTCAGATCATAATGTTGTGCTCTTTGTGACAGAGACAGGATTATTTTTTACAGGGTTCTGTGAAAAAAAAAAAAAAAAAGAGAGAAACCTTTAACTCCACTAGGTTTACCTGCTGTTGCATTTTGTTAGCATTTTGCAGTACTGACCTTTCTAAACAGAGTCAGTAATTTGCATGAAAATTAGGGCTCTGGACATGATCCCCAGTCCTGAAGTAGTGCATGAAATACTGCTGTATCACTGACTTGTGAGCCTACAAGCCATTTTCTAAGGCACTGCAGAAAACATCATTACAGAAAGAGACTGGGAGTGGAGAATGGAGCAGTAAATAATGTTAGAAGACTGGTGGAGGAAGAAAACATTAATTTTTTAGCCCACTTTTTTTTTTTTTTCCTGAGTTATATTATTAATCTTTGTTTAAAAGCAAACTTCAGCTTTTACCATTAGTTCTTGATTTTAGTGACCACAGATGCCTGGTGTTTAACCACAGATTCAAATGCAGTGAAGGAACGCAGTCACCTTTGCCTTTCCCCACTCCAATTTGTTTCAAATGTAGCAGTTAGAAGCAGACAAATCGTTGAAGAAACACACAAGCACAAAGGAAATGCAGGGCAGGAATTAAGGTCAGTGATTATCTTCTGCTTCTACAGTCATTTTCACCTTTTCAGAATGAGCCCAAAGCAGTGCTGAATCACTATTGAGGCCAAGCAGTACCCATTCATATCTACTTCACACTCACACAAGTCACTCACGAGGAGAAGGGTACTCGAGGATCAGGGCCCTAATCTCTTTATCCTAGTCAATTCATGACTTGCCTTGGACAAATTGCCAAGCTGCTGCCCACTCCTGCTGAGCCCGCAGAGGGCTAAGCCATGCTGTGGATGGAACATATGGCCCTTCTGGCAGCACTTAGGCTATAATCAAGCCTCAGCACGACAGAAGGATATCTCTTAGATCCATTATATATAGACTGCAGCTCAACCCTTCCTGTTGCTCTGTCTTTTATAAGCTAGGAAGGATTTTAAGTTCAATAAGCAGGACACGCATTCCTGCGCATTGTGGTCGGAAACATGCCACGTCTTTGCGTTCACAGCAATGCTCTGCAAGCATGGCAGGGCAAGTTACTGAGCCTCAGCTTTCTGCAAATGCTGTGTTACTCAAAGGGACAGACACTGACAGCCCTTCTGGATTCTGAGGAGTCTCCAGTTTACCAGGCAAAGGCAGCCTTTTTATGGTCCTTTGGTGGCCGCAAAACTGCATACAAGATAAGGTCTCAAAGTTGAAAAAGCCAAGGAAAATCCTTAGTTCACAAGTACAGAATCATAGAATCATAGAATGGTTTGGTTGGAAGGGACCTTAAGGATCATTTAGTTCCAACCCCGCTGCCATGGGAGGTTGTACCTTTCCACGGTTTTGTGGCTTTGCCTAGCCAGAATTGAACGCTAAATTCTCAGTTGTCAGAAAGACCATACTTTTTCGGGCTGTTGGGAGAGGAGATGCTCAGAGTTCAGCTTTCTACATGGTTAAACGGATCTGATGGCTGGCTAATACTGAAGATTACCAAAAGCTTGTAGGGATTTTTAAAGACAGCAAGCCATGAGGAAGGATGAAGGTCTTTTCCACACTAACCGGCCTCCCGACAGCTGGACATTAAAATTACCTATGTTCTTCCTTTACAGAGGTTCTAGTTGGGGAAAATGGGCAGTTTTGGTGGTGTTTCCTTTGGACAGCAGAGTAGAAAGGAAGTAATATATTTCTCCTCAGACTAGTCAAATATGATGAATGTGCCCAGAACTTTTGAAGTTAGTATACTTCTAAGGCATCTTGGTGTCCAGTCCAGATTTCCTCCAGAGGATGGTGCAGCTTTGTACTGCCTTTTGCTGTGGGCTGTGACCAAAACTGCAATGTAGCAGATAAATAGAGTTTTCTTTCTCCTTCTTCTATGCAAGACTGCACTGGCAATACAAGTTCTCCTAAGTGCCCCTGAGGGTTTCAAAAGATGAAAGAAATTATGTCCTATCCAAACATAACAATAGTAATGATAGCATACAAACAGATAAGGTTGTCAATTTAGTACAATTAGTTATCCACTCTGCAATACTTTCATTTGGTGATCTATTTTTACAAGGCAGTCCAAAGGGAAAAGGAAACTATTTATAATAAAACAAGGGGATCAGAAAGGAGCAAAAATTATGGTGAAGAAATACAGCAATGGTGGACTTAAAGGGATAAAATTGAACAAATCATGCAGAGGGACAGTCCACACTGATGCCATATGTCAGACAAAACTAACCACAGTCGTACCTGCATGATACTCTCTGACTACTGGTTGAATTTAGAACAAATGAGGCAGTGATAAGCTCTTTTAGAAAAATATCTAAGGGTCTCAGAAAAATATTTGTAGTGAGGAGCTCAGAGAGAATTTCTCTTTCTGCAGGTACTTGTGTCTACATTACTAAGAGCCATTCGAAGTACTAATCCTAAATAAGGCCTCAAAGTAGAGATGTTTCAAAGGACTTTGAGCAAAACTGAGTGCTTGATGTCACAAAAGTTAGATTTGTCATGGTGAGTTTGCCCAGGGGTGCCTGTTCAAACCTGGACTTGAACAATTAGAAGGTGCTGCAAGAAGTCAAGAAATAATCCCAAGAGGCTCAGAAAGATCATGAGAAACTTTTTCAGAGCTTCTGTGGCCACACGCCATAACACAGAATGAGAGTGATTCTTGCTCATTGGTGACTGACAGAACTGATGCAGATTTTGACCACATCAAATAGGAATAATGAAATGTATTGCTAGTGCTTCCAGGCTCAGGCCAGTTCCCCTCCTCATCCTCCGAATATGACCTTATGGAAAAGGTGAATGTGTAGGAGACAAAAAACTCCCATATAAGCTATTTGTCTATCCCAGATTTCTGGATGACTCTAATGAAGATTGTTCTAACACTCCAGGGGAAAGAGCAAGTGGATGAAGCCACACTTATCCAGCAAAATGGGAACAGAGACATTAATCTGTTTTTTTGTGTGGTGATCACAAATGACAGATCTGACCTTTCATGAACTGCAGTTATGGGCAGGTCTGCAGAGCCTAAAATTGGATTGGACAGCATGCCTGCTAGAGCTAACAATGCTGCTGGTACTTGTCAGTGGCCATGTCACTCCTGTTCTTGTAAACTCTGAGCATAAACTTTGGTCTGGGGAAACTTAGTGACCCTCAGAGAGACAAATTCATAAATCCTTACCAATATAAGATGTCCACTGGTGAATTTTGATTTGTTGATATATTTTGAGGCAATCCTGTCTGGGTGAGAATGTTGTGTTGTAAAGTCATTGATAGAGTTAGGTAGATGAGGAGTAACTTTATTGAAGAGGGACCTGAGTCTTTGTAGAAAAATCAGTACCTGGAAGAACTGCTTAAAACAGAGGGCTGTTTCCACATTTGATAATTGGAGTTTTACCTGATACTGGAGGAAGTGGGAACTGATGCAATATCAAAAGGTTGAAGTATAGATATCCCATATTGTACATGAAACTGAAGTTATTTCTACCAAAAGGGAAAAAAACCCCAGAAAACCTTCAAAGAAAGGTGTTGGGGGAAGAAAGAAAAACAAGCAAGTTATTTTGAGAAAATATCTGGAAGGAAATAATTTATGGAACTTTGAAATTATTTTCTCATCAGCAGTAGGTTTCCACTTTTCAATTAGTCCCATTTTTCTTTATAAGGCAGTACCTTTCCCTACAATGCTCCAATATGCAGTCCAAAATGTATATCTCAATGTACTGTAGTCATTGTTGCAGTCTTTGAAACTGCCTTCAGCTTCATGTGGGTTATACACGATGGGTTCCAAACTGCCAGATTACATTTGGAAAAGCTTTTAGAAATTCAATAACTCCCAGCTAAGATGGCAGAGGACTTCACAGTGGAGCTTGTATGCATTCACCTACTGACAGAACAGTGTCAGGAGTCAGCAACTGCTTCTAAGAAACCTGTTTAGTCTTTAGAGACAACAATGAAGGGCAAGTTGTTCAGGGGCTAGATTCCTATACATACTTTTGAGAACTATGTAGAATGGTAAACTTAATCATTGATCCCTACTTAAAATGTGTTTTTGCAGCTGTCTCCAATTACTCAATGACAGATGGAACTGTCATAAGCTTTTTGCTTATTTATGGATTAAGTCTTTCATCCATCAGCAGGATAACTCTCTTTATGCAGTACCTCTAATATAAAAAAAGCCATGCGTATCAGACCTGGAACATGGCAGGTGTAGTTGTCTCCAAATCACTGCCAAGTCTGCTTTATAGAATAGAATAACAGAATCATTTAGGTTGGAAAATACCTTCAAGACAATTGAGTCCAACCTTTAACCTAGCACTGCCAAGCCCACCACTAAACCATGTCATTAAGTGACACATCTACGTGTCTCATAAATTCCTCCAGGGATGGTGACTCAACCACTTCCTGGGCAGCCTATTCCAGTGCTTGAAAACACTTCCTCCGAAGATTCAATCTAAACATCTCATGGCCCAGCTGTAGGCCATTTCCTCATGTGCTATCATTTGCTGCTAGTGAAGAGTATGCTCATCCAATCCATGAGCAGTTTCTCTAGGAGGATGCTGTGGGAAATGATGTCAGAGTTTTTACTGAAGTCTAGATAGGCAACATCCACAGCCTTTCCCTTATCCACTGAGTGGGTCATACTATCATACAAGGAAGTTTGTCAAGCAGGACCTGCTTTCCATGAGGCCATTTTGTCTGGGCCTGATCCCCATGTCCTGTAGATTCCAGGCAATGGCCCTCAAGATGATCTGCTCCATGACCTCCACTGGCACTGAGGTCAGACTGAGGGGCCTGTAGTTCCCCAGATCCTCTTTCCAGTCCTTCTTGTTGTTATCACACTGATTAACCTCAAGCTAGGCTGGACCTCTCTGGTTATCTAGGACTGCTATAAATGGTGGAAAGTGTCTCGGTGAGCACTTCTGTCAGCTCTCTGCTTCAACAATACAGGGCTACCCCCCTGCTTCTCCTTCTGTGCCTCTCCCTTCCCAGGTGTCTATAGCCACCCATTGCAGCACTCAGTTGTGCAAGTCATCCCATGTCTCTGTGAAGGTAACTGTGTCATAGCTTAATTGCTGCACAGTGACTTCTAGCTCCTCTTCTTTGTTGCTGCATGCATTGGTGTAGATTAGATGATGATTTATACTTTTTCATGGTATATATTTATATACTCCAGTTAAAAATGTTGCTTGGCTTAACTTTCTCAACATTGCTGCTAGTATTGTGAATATCTCTTCCCCAAGCTGGCATCACTACAGCAGCAAAACCATTATGAGATGCAGTTTTGCCAATGTAAATTTGTTTTTGCTGGCTTTGTTTATCATGTTTGTAAGCCATTTTTTTTGAAAAAACAAACAAGCAAGCAAAAGCTAGCTATTGGTGGATGCCATATTTTTGCTAGAGCTAGAAGAATGTAGATGAGCTTTTGAAAGAAATCTTGCAAAAAAAGCATATGAATGTGTTTTCACTCTGGAACAGAAAGCAATACTCCCATCCATTCTAATTCTGCAAAAGTATAATGCTTCAAGGGAAGAGGTCATGCGTTCAATAAAATTCTTTTCCTTGTGTGACTGAGAAAATTTAGGCCTAAACAAGTTTCCAATAATAAAGTATTTTGAATTTATATGGGATTTTTTATACTACATAATTTAAAATACCTGTTTTCATTAAGCAGTCAGTCCTAATAAATGTTCCCCCGAAAGACAAATATCTTTATTCCCTTGCTCCTTCCTGACTCCTGCTTCTGTGTTGATTCATCTACACCATGTTGCTTTTCCCTGCATCCATCCATTTATTTGGAAAGATTCTCATTTTTTATCCTTCCTCCTAACCATCCCACCCAAAAGTAAATTTGTATAATTTTCAAAGGGACCTACGTGCCTTTAGAGCCTACAGCTCAAAGCACACATCGTAAGGAGCTGATCTGCTTGCAACAGGTAAAAAGTTCTAATTTTTCTGGCTGTCCTCTGCATCTCCATTAAATGATTAAAGACTGTATTTTAGTCCTAAATTTCTAAAATAATATCTTATTTATGTTTTCCCATTAGAGATAAAAGTTCCACCTATTTGTCATTAGAAATTTGTCAGCCAGCCAATTTGTGATGACTGCAGAGAGCTGGGATCAGCAAAATTAAACCCCTTTTATTTGTGTGTTTTTAATAAATTTCTACAGGAAGACAAGTAGCATATTGCATTAAGTAGGAGTTTTATCTTTGTAACAGTTTTTTTTTTTCATTATCAATTTAGTGGTTAATTTTCTGAATTTAAATTTCTCTTCCTTGAGTTTATTTGCCATGAGCAAAATAAATGCCCCAGGTATTGTTACTTTTCTTTGGCACAGTCTTAGTGTTCACTTTATGGACTGATGTGCTAATTTTCATTAGTTCGGATGAAAGAAGACAGTTTGGCATGTGGCCTCTGTAGTTCAAAGCCAAGTTGCTTTGAGTTTAAGAGAAGACAAAAATCGTGCTTCATTTTTATATAACTCCAGTCATTTAGTAGCATAATGGTTCTAAATGGGGTGAATGCAGAATATATACCCCTGAGATATTTGGGAATGAAAGTCTGCACGTTGTATAATTGGCCTACTACTGCTAAAAATCATATTTGGATCAGCACTGGGTAAGAAATACTGTATTTCCATATGAATATTTTCAAGATGGGGAGAAATTGTGGACAACAAATTATGATGAAAAATAATTTTAAAAGAATTGTCCACAAAACAAAAATTCTGACTTGTGAAGTAATGTGTGATAGCTTGAGTCAATCATAAAATTTAGTTTTGACAATTTTAACCTGTTTCAATTTGATTTCACAGAAATATTTCACTGTTTCTACCCTAAGTCGTAATTTGAACTGAAAAATACTTTGACCTGAAATGGAACCAGTTTATGAAGAGGAAAACAACATGTCATATTTTAATATATATTTTGCATTGGAAATGTTGCTTGATTGGAATGAGTACTATTCTGTAGTTTTTCAGATTAAAAAAACTACCAACAAACAGCAGTTCCCAATTCCCTGTATTATCCTCTATTCCTTATATTATGAGGGAGGCAAAGGCAGTTGCTAGGAAAAAGGGTCTGCCTGCCTAATTTTTAAATGTTGCAACAGATACTTTTAAGTTCAGCTGTGAGGAAGTCTTTTCCTTCTGAGATGATCCTTGCTGTGCCATCTGTAACTGAAGCTAAAAAAATGCAGCAAGTGGAGATAGAGTTCCTTCACTTCTTGGGCACATTACCCTTTCCGTATCATCTAAACATTGTCATTCTGTGCTGTCTGACAGCACCATCTGGTTCAGAATATAATATCTCAGATCTGGCCATTTCTAGAGCTAGATCTGCTGCCACCATGTATACGTGAGTCACTTTTGCCTTTGTACTACATCTTCTGAAATCATAATGCTGATGCAGCATCTTCAGATGATCCAAAACCCCAGACTGTTTGAACAGAAGCAATGAATAATTCACATCAGAAACAGAGAAAAGCAAACAAACAAAAGTCAATGGGCATCTCCTGGTTAGCTGGGAAAGAATGGGATACACAATACGCTCTGCTGTCATTGTCAGAGAGTACAGAATAACCTTTGCCATGTGAGGAGAACTCTCTGGAGCTCTGCTAGCAGTGGCAGATCATTTAGAGGATCACTGGTTCTATATCACCCCTCCCTAATATGTCAACCAGGAATGAACTATTGCACACAAAGCTCTCTCCCTACAGGTACAGCCTTCTGGGAATCATAACCACTAGATATGAAGCTAGTAGTTTTGTGTAGAATTGCACAGTGTGTTTTGGACTGGGGCAATCTTATCTAGCTCCCTAATTAGGAAAAAAAATAATACTCATAATAGTGATTCTTCCATTAACAAGCAGGAAAACTTTACTCTGGAAGATGAATGGAGAAATTCAGTGGAACACTCAAACTGCTTTGCACCACTTTCTGACAAAAAGCACCCATAAATTTGATTTTATGTGGCGGTAGCAATAAGCTTCTGACTGCTTTGTCTCATTAGAGTTGTGGGAAGAAATTGGAATATGTCTCTAGCCTGGCAAACTAGGCCCTCTACCTGTAAATTATTAAACCTTATGTGTGTCAGGTATGCTCAGAAAGGAATGAGCCAGGGAACAGAGAGAAATAGAGGTTGCATTGTTAGGTGCAGAAGCTAGAAAAGAGATCAGAGGAAGACAATAATTTTTTGTTTTGCTTTAGCTTTATGTGCTTATTACGAAGCATGGAATAACAAAACTGCCTTTTAGAGGTCATGGTAATGCATGAAATGTGGGGAAAAAATGCATTGAGTGCACAGGCAGCTAAGTGAAACGTAGAATGTGTGCTGACTAATATGGTTTTGGGTTTTTGAGAAATACTCATACATAGGGAGTCATACTCAGTCCTAAGATAGCAGTTTTTCATTGTATTGAAAATAGAAAAAAGATGCACACCAGAAACAGCAAATACAGGGATTTGAATGGAATTATCCAGATTTTTGTGCATAAATACTGGTTCTGCTGGTACAGCAGATGCACAGCATCAATAAGATTTTCCACAGTATTGCTGGATCCTAATGGCTCCACCTACAACAAATCTCTTTGCAAGTATCATGCACTAACCTGAGTTCCAGGATCGCTAACCCACACCTGATTTTTTGGAGGTGCCTCATTGACCCTGGCACCTCCATGCATCATGGAACACTGTGAACAACTCTCCCATGGGTTTTATTTGAAATTATTTTAGGCAACCAAAACCTGACTCCAGGTTGTACCTTTCATTGCATTTTTTTCAGGCTGACTGAACACATGCTTTAGTATACAATGAGTGAGGAGAAAAATAATAATCAAACAGTTAAGCAAAAATAGAAGCAGTTAAACCTAAAAGATCAGAATAACTGCAGTGTCTGAGAAAAAAGAAACAAATGTAGGCATCTGATATAAAATTGAATTGCAAGCACTGGACAGTGAAGGGCCTGGATTGTGACTGTGTCATATGAAAAAGTATGTGCCTTTACATTGTTATCTTAAAAGTATTCCAGAACAAGGGCAGTCATCTACGAAGATATTAGTCTCTATAGCATAATATCAGAGATTTAGCCATTAAGTGCCATTGGGAGTGGTACTGTTACTCCTAGGAAAGGTGTCATTACTGCCCATAGATAAAAGAGTAAAAATCTCAATTTGTCTTCTTCATGGTGCTATTCAGCAATCAGTTTCTTTTCTACTTCAAAATCTGGATTAAATGAGGCACAGCTGGAGGACAGAATGAAGGGACTGGCTGTTCTGAAGCTTTTGGGAAGAGGCATGGAAGAGGTAGCTCGGGACTCACACTGCACCAGAGGACACAGTTAGGTGGCCTAGTTTCTGGCAGAAAATGAAGAGTATCTCTATTACATATACATCACCACAATGTGTCAGCTCAAGTTTGAAGCTCTACGGTCTGACCAAGAATTCATTTGCTACAGTTTCACATGCTTGTTGTTTACTGAAACAATAAAGAAACAACAAACTCCTGGCATTATAAAATTTTCATTGATACAACAAATACAGAAATATTCCTTTAATATACCAGCATGCAATGATTTGTAACGACACGTAGCACAGAAAGGATGACTGACCAGTGGCAGACTGAACTCTAGCAGTGTGATTAATTCCCGACATTAAATCCTTATAGCTCTCCCGTATCCTCAAATCAAACCCCTATGCTTTCCACATTGCTCACTAGACACAGAGAATAACATGATCGTTTTGGAAGTTCAGTCTTGCCTGCAGGCAAGAACTTGTCCCATCATAGCAGAAGCAAAAGTAGCACAGCAGGACCTTCACTACCAGGAACAGCAACAGGAATTGTCCTTGTGAAACAAGAGCTCTCTTATGTGTGAGCTTAAATGTGGATATTTCATTTCTATGAATGCCACTCTCAACTGGGTGTATACCAACCTAGATATATAATGAGCATAATCATTCCTTGCAAATAATGAGATATATAGTTCCAGAGAAAATATTCCCAATTTGGAAATGTTTTATGTAATCACTATGAATAACCGGGAAGAAAAAAAGAAAACTGCACTGATTTTTCCCAAATCAACCTTTTGTTTACTTAACTAACACTTCTAACATGTATGACATGTAAAGGAGTTCCTTGTGTGTGATAGCAGACACTGCTGCTTAGGCAAGGATCTGGGACTCTTCATCTGTACTACCTTTCCCTGTGCTCCCCACCCCACCCCAGCTATTACTTACAAAGATAAATACTCCAGTCCAAATAAAAAAAATACTATAATTGGTCAGAATGGGAAAGAACATAAAATCCTATAAAATACATCAACACAGTGATTGCATGTCTTAAAACACTTATTTCCTTAATGACAGAACTGTATCTCTCAGCAACAACCCCACCCCCCATTTGTCAATGAACAAATTTTACACTGGTGGCATCTGGCTGCCAGTGACTGGATGCTTTAAAAATATAGAGATAGATGAATTAACTAGATTAAGTAGATAGATGTAGGATGTTTGGGCTGAAGAGCCATGAACCCTTACTTAAGGGATTTGTCCTATAAATTCGTCTGAACCAGATTACTTTGTAATAATGGTTTATAGCTATCCAGACTCTAAATCAAAGAACTATTGGCTTGCATGAAGGATGAGGCATGAATCATATTGTGTTATAAAGAAACACATAATACCCAGTAGTTCATTTTTTAATTTGCTACATGAGGAAAAAACCTTCGCTCTTTGACTTCAACTCTGCAATGAATTGCAAAATGGCAGAAAGAAATATAAAGATCCTTAGTCTTTGGCATTAAATAGGCTTTAAGGTCTTCTTGATGAACCGTTAGTACCCGCAGGCTACATGCTGCCTCAGTGGGATTCTGGTGCACTCATTTGCTATATTACACTCAAGCACAGTAACCCTTATGTAGCTTAAATGCAGCAGCCACACAGCAGGCAGGGGGCCATGAGCTGATCTGAGCCCAGTTGTATAGGAAAAAAATAATATCAGAGGAGTCAGCTCAGAAATCACATTATTATGTATAGCAAAGCCCATATGCTGCTTGAAAAAACTACTTTCATGAATTTAAAACTGATAGCATTCTAAACACAAAGAGTAGGGAAAAAACCCAGTTTTCCTATACTGCTCCAGTTGTGGAGCAGTAACAATAAAGCCCAGGCATGAAATCTTTGCATGGAATGCTATGAACTTGTGGCACTTAAGGACATTGTTTAGAGGTAGACTTGACAATGCTGAGTTAATGCTTGGACCCAATGGTCTTAGAGGTCCTTTCCAACCTGAGTGGTGCTGTGATTCTCTGGTTCTCCGAATACTTGTTTAATGTTGTGGAATATTTGATGTTCATTCCTCTGTTCCTCCTGTGACAAGCATAGATTTTGCAGGTTTTGGGCCTTTGCATTCTATATTTGGGGTAGGGTGTTGTGAATCTTTGGTGATTCATAGTCTGCTGCTATGCACTTGTGTGAGGGTGAGGACAGCCTTGCCTGTGAGGACAGGGGTGGCCCATGTTCCCTCAACCCAGTGCTTCTGCAGACCTCAGGAAAGGATTTTCCTTTAAATAATTCTCTGTAATTTAGGCATAACTAGCTGGAACTGCTAGGACATAACGTGTGAATGAAGCCCACTTTAGTTTATTCTATAGAGTCTACAAGGTTTGTCCTGTAAAATTACTATATTTTAAAATTAATATTTCCAATGAAATGGATCTCTCTTCTTGAAGTAGACTTTATTAATTCTTTCCTCCATTATTCTCGGATTAAAAGTGTGCTGACTATTTCATAAATGATTAGTTGCTTGCATCAAATTGCTAAGTATTTTCGCTTCTCTCCTTATCATATAGCTAACTTTCATATATGGGGTCCTAATTTTTAGAATAAGCTTTTAATCTGTGAATTTGTGTTATTTGCATTGGTATATTTTGGACATGCAATCCTTTATTCAATAAAGCCTCTTAAAGAACATTGCAAACAGCTGCTAATTAAGCACCATAATGGTCTTAAGCCCACAAAATTAGCAATATGCAATTAATAGGATGAGTTGTCACTCATTATTGAAAGCTTAATATGTAGCAAAGCACCCAAATAAAAGGATATGATGGTGTTAAATTGTTGCCAGTATGCTGGTAACCTAGGTGATAGAGTTAGGCAGAAAACCTGCACTTGACAAGGATACTGGGGATGATTTTGCCATTTGCTGTGTAGACCCACACGTTGTCCAAAAGACAGTAAACTGGCTTCTATTCTCTTTTACTCACATGCTAACTTGGAGTGATATTATGTGAAAGTTGTTATGGTGCTGATGAATGTAGTTTCCACATGCTTCAAGAACGCCCACTCACTCTTTCACTTAAGACCTTAGTTGGCCATGATAAATGGCACTGGGATTCATCTTCAAAAGTCAGCGAGATTAAATAATCTAACTGAAAAATACTGCTAAAATTTGAGATGGCTGATGTAATTGCAGTATTTTCAGGGGTATAAATTTCACACAATTCACTTAGACTGGTGGGATTTATTTTGCTTTTATTCCTCACCTCGCTTCCCTTTTAATATATGCATAATCAGTCTGTAAGATCAAAACACTGTTGCTCTGGAAGATTAGTCAAAACATACGGTAGAGTAACATATTAGATATACATAGGTTAGAAACAGGTTCCTCCTTGAGGAAAACATTTTCATCAGTTCTTTTGCATTTCTCACATATTTCTCATTGACTTTAAAAGCATGAATAATGTTTCACATAATACATTATATATTTTCTCTGTTCAGTTATCAAGATCTTGATATGTTGCTTACTGGTATTTTTTTAAATTTTATTTTATATATGGCATTAAAATTCACAAATTATATTTCAAAAGGAACATAAGTTCCACAGAAAGGACAGATTTACAGAATTTTAAAGCAAATTTCAAAAGCTCAGCTGTCATCATACCATCCGTTGCAATGAGTATAAATAACTTCCTTTTAATATATGAAGCACTGGAAGGAGAAAAGAAAAAGATATACGCATAGCAGGAAAACTCCAGGTGCTCCTAGAGTTATTTGGGACGTTTTCCAGTTGAAAATATGGAAATACTGTCACTCAGGCCAGAAAGCTTGTTGCTACGGGGACACAATAACAGAATCATTTGACAACTTGGCAGTTGTTAGAGTTGGCAGAGAGAACTCTGGGAGAGGGGCTGTTGGATGATTTCAGGTGGGTGTGCACTGGGTATGGATGGGTGGCTAGGAGGAAAAAAGACAGAAATTTTTTCAGTCTTTCAATCTCTATGTTGGAGTGGATTTTTTGTCTATTTTGCTTCTTTTTTTTTTTGTTGGGTTTTTTTGTTTTTGTTTTTACAGTTTTCCTACTTAGAAGCTTAACATCTTTGAAAAAGGAAGGAGAAAAGACCCATATTCAGACATCAGCTAGCTATGCATTCACCCTAGGATGAATATATATTGAAGTGCAAAAAAATTATGCAAGAGCTGGCAAAGAGATAAGGCTGCATAAAAAACCAATATGATTTTGGCTGTTCCCTCTGAGGAGTCATATCATAAACCAAGAAGATTATAGTTCCTCTGTAGTTCAGATGTGATGGTAGTTAGAATATTATAGTAGCTGCAATACATAGAGAGTCAGAGATTAACTAGGAAGAATTTAAAAACAGGTAGCAGTAATTATCGAAAACTGGAGGCTGGTTTATAAAGATGAAAGAACTAACACTGTTTAAGTTGGCTGAATGTCAGATAAGATGCATGTCAGTAGTTCGCTAATATTTCAAGAGTATGAACATCAAAGCAGTCAAGGAAATATTTAGTTGAATAATAGTAGTCTTGGAAGAAATTGGGGTGGAAGTGAGGAAAATAAAAACCATACTAGATATAAGGGAAGGAATCCTAATGCTGAGTCTATTACATTAAAGAATGATCACAGTTTCTGAGGAGCAATATTATACACTTGGAAAGTCCCAATCGACATTGGACAATGCATGGTTCATTAGGCAAAATTTTTAGTATTGAATTGCAGCTGATAAATATATGAATCTTTCTATTTCTTTTACTGGGAGGAAATGAGAAAAATCTGGTGATTGCTTTGGGGTGCTTTTCTAGATGGAATTAAAGACAACAAGGGTTGAAAAGTCATTCTGTGGCAGTGCATGAGGAATTGGTAATGTGTCATATTTGAGTGATGCACTTACATCCAAAAATCCTCAGGGTTCCAACGTTGCAAGAGAATCTAGGGAGAGAAACAATGTCCTAACTCAGTCATAGATAAGGAACAGTGAAATTTCCTAAACAGCATTGTGGTCTAAATATATTGAAGATTGTGTAATTTAGGCTATTTGGCAAAGTTTTCTGTTCTGTAACAGTTTTCCAGGGGAATACTGTTTCCACTGTCTCCACTAGAAGAAAGAAAGTGATGAATGCTTTCTATGTTTTATGGCACAATATAACTATCAGATGTGTTCATAGATTTTCATCCTTTTCTACAGGCAAACTGCCTCTGTTTCTCTTCTGTTCTCTCATGATCATGCCACCCAGACTATTCCCTTTCTCTGTGCAAATCAAAATCAATTAAAAATATCCCCACAGGACTCAATTTTCAGAGAACCTACATATCCACACCTCTAATGGAAGTCAATGATAGCTGCAGGCATGTGGCATCTCTGAAACTCAGGCTCTATAGAGCTAAGTAAAGAAAAACATATGGATTTTTTAGGTAATATACCATGGGAAAAATCTCTAAATAGGCCCTGAAATAATGAAGCTACATGTTTTATACTATAGTCCAACTCGCAATCACTAGGCCATCTCACCACAGGGGAAAAGGAGGATATTGAGAGTTATTGAACATTGCCAATTTTTGCTGTGGATCAGCTTGAAGTTATTTAGCACAGATGTTTCGGTAATTGTGACACACTGGGAAAATCCACATGCTCAATAGCCCTCAAACTTGCACTTCCATCTGTGCAGTATGATGGTCTACATTTACTGCACACAGCTGCAATATAAAGCACACAGAATTCTGTCTGGCTTAAGATCTGCTGGAAGATTTTTCTTAGCACCATCTGCACTTTTTATCTACCTGTCTTCCTATGGTTCTGTGTTTAGATGCAGTGCAGTTATAAGACAGTAAAATATAAGCCTAGTGAAAATAATAATGTGTAAAGAACTGTACAAAATTTAACAGTGTGGTTAGAAACCTCTCATGATGTGAAATGATGATAGGAATTTAACAGTAAACTGTGAAATCCATCAGTATTTCTATTTATATTCTTAAGTTGGTTTTGAACTACATTAGTAACAAATGAAAGATAGGATTCTTTTACTAGAGAAACAGCATTATTTAACCCACAGTGGTGAAAATGATGCTTCTGGAAACTGCTTCCTCATCCTAATACCTTAGACTTTGATCACATTCCAAAAAGTACAGGGAAAAAACTCCACCTCTGCTGATTTAACAAACATTTTGGAATCAAAACAGTGTGTACCAATCTAGAAAATTAGAGAGGAAGACTTCCACTACCTTTGAAATTTAAATAGGCTTGAGTGTTAATTATTCATGACTTATTTGTTCAGTTCAGGCTCAGGATACAAAGAAAAAAGAAGGTAATCTTTCAAAATTTAGGCATATACAGTTCAGTGTGGAGAGACAGAAGTTGTTGCTGGTGTTATGCAGGCAGGGAGAAAAGCTTTGTCTTATTATTTTTTCCCTATGTTGCTGCAGCTGTGGGTCCATTATGTATCCCTGTCTAAGGAGAAAGGGACTGCTTCCTCAGCCCTTGACTTTATAGCCCCAATAGAAAGGGGACTTGTCATGTAACTTTTTTCTGCAGTGAGCTGCTGCTTTTGTTCTGCAAATCTTTCTTGCAATATCCTGATCCAAGTCCCTTCTATAGCTGGTTGTTGCATTGGGAAGTGTAGCAATTCCAACAAGAGGACACTGTAAAATGTTTCCCATCCTGCAGCCATGCTAAATAATGCAAGAGGACTTCTGCATTCTCACATTTAACAGGAACTCTTCTTGAGAGATTAAGGAAAACTGTCACTCTTCTAAACCAGACTGTAATCTCATATGATTGTCTGGAATGCTCACAGAATTCAGTCCTGTAGAAACCTGGAATATTAATAACAGAGTTTTGACTTTTGCTAGAAATATCTTGGGATCTGGAACTGGCAGAGCCTCTTTTTTATGTCTTCCTTTTTCCCTTCTTGACTTCTGCTCTGGGAACTCGACTTCATCAAGTTCTGAAAGAAACAGCTAACTGTACATGGGTGTTGCAGAACCAGCATGTTCTAACTGGATATGTTTTATCCAGCATGTTCTAACATGGATATGTTTTATCCAGCCCTTAAATCAAATTATTTTTGTTTATTTAGATTTATAGATGGTCAAGCACAGTGTGTAGTCATCCAGCACTACTGCACATCTGTTACTGTGTTTATGTAACATTTTCTTTCTCTCAAAAATAGAAAAGGGCTTGTGCTGTAGCATATAATATTAAGACACTACTTCCCTGGCTGCAAGAGTAAGTTTCTGCCTGGAGTACATCAGGACAATCCAATACATAGACATCTTGAGGAATCCCCTGTGGCAGGAAAGACTAAATTTTGTATGCTAATTCTAAAATCTCCACAAAATCTATGATGATGAAGAATGCATGCCCTCCATTTTCATATCCTTTCCCTTATGTTATTTTCAAGGTTGAATTCATTATGCCACACTTTCCTTTTTTTTTTTTTTTTTTCCTTTTTTCCTTTTTTCCTTCTTTCTTTGCCTCTTTGGAATGACTTTGGGGAGCCCTTAACAATACATGTCAAAATGTAGGGGCTGCACTGCATTGTGAACTGTTTCTCTGCTGACTCATCTGCCACAGATAATCAAGACTTTTTGGTCTACATGCTGCAGCATTTTAAACCTTTTAGCAGTAAAGCAGTGCTTTTTGCTCAAAAGCTTTTAAATTATAGCACATGGTGGGTGGTTGATAAGATTTTTTTTTCCTAAAGTGAAAACTCTTTTCTTGTTATTGCTATCTGGTGTCGTGTTCTATTTATCAAGTCACAAAGTTTTTGGTGTCCAGCATCTTTTTTTTTTTTTTTCCTGAGCTGGGGAATTGTTCTCCTATTTAGGTAGCCCCACACCTTTTCAATTTGGTCTCAGTGGCACCTTTTAGTGACACACAAGCCTAGGTTATTCTTTCCTTGTCCCACCAACAAAGTAGAAAGAGGAACACCGGACTTTCCTATCCCCAACTTCAGGAGTGAAGTCGGGAACAGGAAAGATTGCAGGGAATTTTCTGGGTACAACATTTTCAGTTCATTGTAGCTCCTTGGATGAGGAGACAAAAGACCACAACTTCCAAGATTTTCTAGTTTTATGCTCTCCCTGCTGTTCTGAGTTGTCTGTATTGTCCTCTTTTGTCTGGAAGTCCTAGCAAGAATTATCCAGTCCAGTACCTTCACAGGGGACTCACATGACTTGAACTAAATGATTTTCCTCACCACTTTGGCAGCTGGGGAAAAAAACACTGGTTGCAAAGGAACAATATGTGCAGCTTGATGAATGGTGCAGTCTCTGTATGTTGCTTCTATAGAACATCTCAAATGTTGTGTCACTGCTTTGTGCTCTCAGCAGTCTTCTTCTTAGGCAGCTCCTTCCTCCAGGATGAAACAAGATGAATATTGTTCCCTTTGGGATGCCCAGAAACTGTATTCACTGTAGAAGTAAAAATTAACTGTATTTAGGACCTATATTGTGTAAGCTGCTCATTTTGCAGTGATTTTTACCACTACATTTCCCAGTACTTAATTCTGAAACTTCCTCACCAATTCACTTTTTCCATTTTGGGGAGTATAATAAAGAGCTGATTTAAGGACTTTATAGAGATGTCTGTGTTAAGAAGTACAGCACATGATCACTCAAGACTTTTTTTAGAGGGTCTAACATTTATTTCTGATTTTGTGCTTACAAAAAAATTCCCAAAGTGGTTATTTTACAGACATGGAGATTTAAATTCCTAAACTATCTAATATATCTCTTTGACTATTGTACTTGAATAGAAGCTATACCTTGAATTACTTTTAATTTGATTGCAAAATGATTATTAAAATTCTCAAGACATTTTTGCAATGATGGGGAAGTGGGGATGTCCCATCCCTTGATGTGTTCAAGGCCCGGCTGGATGGAGCTCTGAGCAACTTGGTCTAGTGAAAGCTGTGCCTGTCCATGGCAAGGAGGTGGAACACAATGGTCTTTAAGGTCCTTTCCAACCCAAACCATTCTATGATTAATTCTATGAATTCTGAAGTGGGAGTAAGTTATAGATGGCATGGTACAAGTAGACATTAAGTTCTTATCCAGTGAATTACACAGACTCTTTGCTGCTACTTAATGATGATGTATTTTTCTGACACAGATATGCTCTTTTCTCTCTCCAAGTTCCTATAATAAGAGTTTGAGAAATTTAAAGATACCTCTGTTTTTTATTTTGGAGGTATTATGTATTTCTGGCTGGTGTCTCTGCTTCACAGAACTATAGTCTTATTTACTTCAGTAGCCAGGAATCCTGAAATCCTAGAACAAGAAAAGAACCTCAAGAAATCATCTCATCCTTTTTGTTTGTTTAACTGTTATTTAAAGCAAATACCATTCTTTGGTCTTCTCTACTCAGAATTAAACTACTCATTTCCTTTAGTCTTTGCCCATAGGCCATATTTTTCAACTTCTGATCTTTTTTTTTTTTTTTTGGGTTTTTTTTTTGTTTGTTTTTTGTTTTTGTTGTTGTTTTTGCTAGACTCTCTGCATTGATCTATGAGTTTATTGAAGTATACTGCCCAGGACTAGACACAATATTCTGTCTAAGGCCATAGCATTGAATAAAACACTGAACAAAGCAGAGGGATTACTTCACATTTCCTTCCAGTCACAGTCTTTCTTATACATCCTGCTGTACAGATTCTGAGACATTTGCCTTTTTCACAACAGCATGACACTGTTGACTCATGTTCACTTTGTGACCCCTTACAATCCTTCCTTTATTTTTTCATAGAACTGTCTATAGATGGTTATTCCTTATCCTCATCGTATTTATGTAGTAAATTAATCGTGACTAAATATGGGATCTTGCTTTTACCACTACTAAATCTTGTAATATTTTCTGTCCATATCTCTGATTTTTTAAGATAATCTTGAATTCTGTCCTTGTCCTCTAACATTCTTTTGTTCCCTCCCAGGAAATGGTATTTGTTAAAAAGCCTGCCCTCTGTCCCTTTTAGATCATTAATGAAAATATTGAATTGTATCAAACACAGAGGAGACAGACCATTAGAATGTGTCCTGTTAGATATGTATTTCTGATAAAAAACAAATTGAAGACATAAGTCCAATGTCCTAACATACACATATAATGGTTGACTGAGAACTGACAATATGGTTTTATTGTATCAATTAAAAATTTTATTGCAATTTGAGTTCAAAACATGGATAATAAATATTCTTCCAAAAAGGTACATGCATTTTTGTAGTGAAAAGATTAGTTTGCTAATATTTATTTCTGTCTATAGATGCCTTTTTAGGGTTGCCACAGATCTCATGCATGACCTCAAAAAACATCCATCAAAACTGATGTTGAAATCGGTACAATGTTGTGAAACATTTTGGTATCAATAAACTGCTATTAAAAAAACAAAAAAAGGTAAATTTTGAAACATTCCAAGCAGCTCTAGTATCTGTAACTAGACTTCTAATTAAAAAAACTTTAGGTTACAGAAAGTGCAATGTTATCCAACGAAACAAGTCAAAATTGAAAAGAGGAAAAATGGATTAATTTCAAGGAAATCTTTCTGACAATAACATCAATGGCTCTGAGCTCTCATGGGAAGATATGGAAAATTATTTGTGTTTCTGCCCATGGCAAGCAGGTTGGACTAGAACTTCAGGGCCCAGACTTTTTTAGACTTAAGCGGTCAAGTATCCAGCAGGGACCAGCTGTGCCATGACAGGCAAATGAGCCCATCTGAGGTCACACAGAGATTAAATGCAGACACTTCACAAGTCTGTAGCTCCTAGAACCAAGGAGCACATGACCTCCATTAGGCACTGAAAAGAAGGGAGCCAATTCTCCTGAGCTCAATATAGTTCAGTGCCTGAAATTGTCCACAAAGCTTAGTATACAGCAGATTTTGTTTTAAATTTTTACTGGTTTCCTGTTGTTAGGAATTTAAAGCAATGGCCCTTTTTTTTATTGCTTGAGATTGCTAGTTTGTATTATAGCATGTTTGTTATAAAACTTCACACAGAGAGAAAAATTTTCACTATTTAAGTTTAAAATAACATAATTTCTCTTTGATGAGAAAGAGTAATGAACACCATACCAGTGACTGTAGCTGAAGAATTTATTTTGACTATGTGAAGGAATAGAAAAAAATAAGATTTTTTTCATGAATTTCTGTTACAGGTTGTCATCAATTTTTCAGTTTATTTATTACTTGCAGCCAACAACCCTACTCTTCCTACTCTTTATATGTTATTTTATATTGGTAGTAATAAAGAACAAGAGAGAGAACAAAACACATGTGACAGATATGCTATTGGGAAAAGTTTTGCAGAAATGAGGACTATTCAGGACCATACACTGGAAAGTAGTACATTACACATAGGAGGACAAAGCTTTTCTGATTTGAGGAAGGGTGAATTTAGCCTAGCTCCAGATTAACCATGGTCCCAGAGTCACAGATGTGCGTTAGTACTGTGCTGATTTCTAGAGGAAGGTCTTGCAGGGTTAGGGATCTGCACCTAGAGGCTGGAAAGAAGGTGGTGAACTATGAGAAATACATGCCACTGACCTATTTTGTAGCCTGCTCCCTCCCTAGCTGCAGAAATTTTGGCACTCAGACATATTCATCAGTTTTGCCACAGTTCCTCCTGAAACCTCAGGATTCACCTTGAAGGAGGGAGACTGAGATTTCTGCCAGATAGAGGCAGCTATTTTGGGTGAGGTGGAGGCTGCTGGCAGCCCATAGAGGTGGTTTTCTTTGGTGGATGAGTGCCTATTCCTGCACCACTCATTTTTCATCTAATTTTTGTGCTTGAGCAGTCTGTGTCTGAATATCCTCTGCAGCTGTGTAAGGAAAACTCAACTCTGATTTTGATTTTTGTAATTAAACTTGATTTGGATGAAGAAGAAAATGAGAATATAGATAGACAACCTAAGGAAAGTTTTCATCGGGAGCAGTTAGTACTTGGGGCCTTTTGTTCGTATTTGGTTTTCCTGATATGCACATTAAGCAATTTCCATTGCTTGGAGTAATTTAATGACATTTTATTTAATGTACATCTTTTTGAATTTATAGGGGAAATTCATACAAATTGAATCAGAATTTGTCCTCCTTCCTGAATTTCGCCTGTTTTCATGGTAAGCTTGTCAGAAAAAAGACTGTACTTTGCTAAGTATTTACATACAGTATGATAGAGTAGGTCTGATCTCAAGCTGGACCCTAGACAGTACCGTAATGCAAATAATAAAAAATTATTTTGCCAACAGAGAGCCTATGTATATATTTATATATATCTCAGGATTTGTCTCCCATTTTTATTCTTTCCTTTAGAAGTTTAGAGGGTTCTTTACTAGTCATTCAAATCTAAATATTTAGCATCAATTCATATGAAAGTTGCTTTGATCTTTGTGTAAATAAACAGGCTCTGTTTCTCCCATAGGACTCTTTCTTGAAAATTATTTCTTTCATCAAGTAGTTTGTTGCATCTCTGTGAACATCAATACTGCTTCCTTCAGAACTTCAAACAAATATTTCCTGCACGTTTACAGGAAACATATTAAACACTATAAATGGCAACCTGCCTTGCACCTGATTCAATAGTTAAAGTGAGGTGTGAGCAACCAGGTGACACAGTGCTCTTCTGGCATCGTGGCAGATAAGTGTCATATATGGGATGTCTTCTATAGCAATGTGAACAATACATTTACAGACGTAAGAATCTTTTCTTTATGCAACCTGAATGTTTAAGGACTGATAATACAAACCTTGCAATTATAGTTTGCCATTTGTTCGTTTTCCTCCTGGAAAATCCCAAAGAACAATAACAAAAACTAAGATGGTAATTCAAGTGCAGATCTCTTATAGATGGGAAGGTAAGCAAAAAGAAATGTAACAAACTGGGAAGAAAGGGAGAATAGAAATCCCATCATGATGTAAGTTTACCTCTGCAAAATTTTCAGCAGAGTACTCATTCCATCTCCACAATAGGTTGTAATCTCAGAGGCCTCATCTTTATTTACTTTATTATCTGCATAAACACGTGGCCAGAATCTGGTCTTCACTATCTTAAATGTGATATATTGGGCAGGAAGCCATGGATGACTCTATCCCTAGAAAACACAGCTTCAAAAATGTGTTTCCTGAAGAAGAACTAATTTGTTGAGTCTCTGAGAAAAAAGTGGTTTTAATGAGTGATTGTTTTCCCAAGCCATCTTCCTGGAACTAATTTGTATGATTCTCCTCCTCACCTTGTTATCAACTCTTCAAATTTTGACTTATCAGGAGGATATTTTGAAAGTTTTCTGTAGATTTGCTGCTTTCTTATAGAACAAACCAGCCATCTGTGAAGCCAATTTTCATAGCTTTATTGGCTTGGAGTGCTCTTCTTTGCACTTAGAATGCTCTGAAATTATTTTAATTGAATCAAAGTCATAAGTTATAATGTCTGGGAGACACTGGAATGTAATTATTTTTCTTGGTAATATTTACACTCTAACTCAGTCATCCTCTCCAGCGTCCTGCTTTGGAACTCCATTTTGGCCATGTAATTCATTCTCTTCACAATCAGTCAAGGTTCTGCTATAGAATTCTAATTTTGTTAAGTGATATGAATATTGAACAGCTGAGGTTTATTATCTTTGAATGAAGGCACTCTTTATTCTTCCCATCTTAAGACTCAGTTAATATTCTGAATAAATATGCAGCTTCCAAATAGGTACACAATTGTCATTTAGTTAATCTTCAACCAAAGAGATTAGGGAAACTCAAGCCTGTTTGAACCTGCAGATCTTTTGAATCTACAAACAATTTTGCTGCTTTCCAGTTTCTCTTAACAAGAAGCAGCTTTTCATTTGTCACTGCCCAAAAGGGGAAGTTCTCTATTTACTGGATGAGCTGACACACACAGAGAATATGCATGACTTTACAACATTTACATACTTAGCCAACACAACTTATAAACCTTCACTCTTTCTGTTTCTAGGCTATGTAGATAATGCTTATATGCCATGATTACCATTAATTCTCAGTTTGATTTCAGTGTTCAGGTACTTTATATAACTTGGACAATGGATCCCTACAGCCTTGACAAACAGACTAAATCCCCAAAAGACTGGAAAGCCATGGAGACAGGACCAATATTGGCTCTTAGCCTTCAGTCCAGGAGTAAGACTTACATAATGTTGAACACATTTTGAAAAGGGGTGTACCAGAGGGCTAAATGTGCTATTCCCAGACAGAATACTAAAAGAGAGTAGAGGCTTATGTTTTTTGGATGGCCTGTCTTTAAAGCAGACCTATGAATTCATCATCATTTGAATCACCAGTAAACTGAGACGGGAGTGAGGTATAGGCAGGACTGCTGAAGGAGTACAGTGGGGGTATCACAGCTGAGCAATAAATGAGATGTTGCACTATGCAGATACACTGCTGAAATCTGAAGAATTGTTAGCATATGTGTAAGAGATTTAATTGCCTCAAATGCTGTTAAGATCAAAGAAGGACTTTGCCCACTGTAGCAAACACTGCAAAGAAGCAATTGCTGATCTGCTCCCTCTACTCCCTGCCTGAATGTGCTTCCTGTATTCTGAGAATTTGGATGTGAGTTAAGCCACCTGATTTGAGATAAGAAAAAGGTGGTACTATTATCCAATTATCTTAGGTTTAAGGACAATTAAATAAGACTGGAGGAGAAAAATACACCCACAAGGGAAGGCAACTCAGCAGCTGTGCTGAAAGATAGCCCACTGATTCAAGATGTGAGGCCCAACTCAAAAGAGGAGGAAGACTGAGTATGGTACTGATTAGCATTGGAAGTGAGGGAATAACAGAAGTGTTAGCTGGTGAGCACTGATTCCTTTGTTTGCTAAAATGTATAAATGGTGGGAAGTTTTGAGTGACCTTTGGATCCCTGCCACTGAGAAGACCAGAAGGAGAGGACAGACAGGATGCCATCTGGATCCAAGGGTGGTGGAATATTTTCTCTTAATCTTACTCTCTGACACTCTATTTCTTTCCCTGCTCTCTTTTTTCTATTTCTTTCAATCTCTCTCTACCTCACATTAATTGTTAAATAAAATCCATACTATGGACTTCAGCATATAGTCTTGTTTGCACCTTAATTCAGGCAAAGGCATCGCCCTAATAGTTGTAAAATCAGATTTTAGCGACATGTTATAAAGACCCCTTCCCTGGAGCAATTAGAATTTATAAAGCTGCCTCTCTGAAACACTTGGAAATAAAGACCATGATGTCTCTTAACAGTCCTGTGATTCATAAACTCTTGAGTTTTATCAGGAGCAGAACATAGCTCTAGAAGAGATCTTGGATTGGTCCAGGAAAATAATCCCAGTCTTCCTACAACAGTGTATTTTAGGGCCTTGATATCATCCTGTAGTCTGTCTCATGAGTTTTGGTGATAGCAAAAGTAAACATGACCTCACTTTCTGGAGTTGTGGAAAGTGTAATAATGAAAGCATGTATCTTTTAACTTGTCAGTTCACAATCTCTCATTTTAGATACAATCCTGTTAGGAAATTGACATACTGACATATTTGACATTAAGTTGAATGTTTGGAGTTATTTAATTTTCCCTCTGATGAGTACTTTTTAAAAGCTGTGTTTGCTATTTGCTCATGTTGAAGTCTATGACTAAAAATGTGTGTCACTGGTGGTATTAACATGTAATCAAAGGTATTGTCATGGTTTGGATTATGGTTGGTTAAGTTCCAGGGAGCGTTTTGCAAGTACTATCACTGTACTGTGCAATCTCATTAATCAAAGGAATATTGTTTATACATTTATTAAATATAAATATGATATGACTGTAAAGTTTCATTAATTTTTGCCTTATATTTTTTTAAATTTCCACTGTTTTCTTTTTTTTTCTTCTACAGTATTCTCCCAGCTGCTTCTGCTGACCTCTGAATACGAAAACAGTTTCAGGCAGGTAAGTAAAATGCAGTGAAGGTTTACTTTTCAGAAACACAGAGGGGTTGGGTTTATTGGTTGGAAGTCTTTAACTGAAAGACTAGTCTGTTTAATTTTTCAAATTCTTCTTCGCAAAAAACTGTTTGTTACACAGTAAATCTCCAGTTAGCCTGGTTTCTGAGGCCACTTAACCCACAGCGATTACACTGATGGGCCAATGCTATCTCTGGGATAACTCTATTAAGAGCAGTTGGATTACACCATTTTTGGATTATATTGTGGTGGTTTAATCTATAGCAGGGGAAGTAATTCCTCAGTATACTTCTGAAAAGATGCAGCTTTCTCAATACACTGGATTCAGGGAGTCTCAAACAGCAACAGTTTCAAAAATACATGGTGGTAGAGGGAAAGAACTCCTGTTTTTCACCCTCCTACATCCCTGCTGGTCCCTCCCTCTCCTAGTGACTTCCCAGTGCCCTCCTTTCTCCTTCTTCTCTGCTGCTGTCAGCACTGAGAAGTAAATGGGTCAAGCCAGTGGGTCACTGACAGTGCAGAATGCACCTCACCATGTGTTGCCATGAGCCATACACTATTACATGCTTAAGTTTCCCAAAGACAGTTTTATAGGCCCTAATAAAAATCTGCTCTTGATAAAACAGTGGAAAGAGGGAGCCAGAAACAATGTGCATATATCAAAGACTAAGATGGTTTTCAGCTAATAGCTGTAAAGAAAATATTAGCAAAATTTCTAATGGCAGCTCTTATGAAAGGACTTTCAAGCAGAGTGTTCCTTTGTTCCTTCTCTTTAAAGAGGAAAAAAAAGACCCTCCTAAGTCCAGCGACTCCCAGCTCAGGACAGTTCTACTAAATGGGGAAGAGATCAAACCTTTCACATGCTATTTGGTATCAGCCCCATCACGTTATGTAACATGACTGCCTTGTCACAACATAATGCACTGGGGAGGAATGACAAAAGGCATTTTTCACAGCTACATTTGAAGAAGCCACAGCACTTCAAACAGGCAACTTAATATATTTTCTTGTTAAAGGGCTTGCTCTAAGGACAGATTGAAAATGTGCTCTTTTCCCAGATGCATCTATAGAAATACACACATTCTTCAAACTTAGCTACATTTTATATATGAGCATCATAATGCACGATGTCTTTACACAGGAAAGAATGTCTGGGTGTAGATACATATGTCTTTTGGTTTCTACAGGTTTATATAACTATCAGGATGGTATGTGCAACATATGGAGTTGCACATGCTTAATAATTATAGATTAATTTTTTGGGATTACTTTGAGTGTGGTGATCCCTAGTGCAATAGCTGGTTTAATAGTTTTAACACAGACATTGAAGTTTCAGTAAATTATATTTCAATTGCATCACAATTCAATTCATCACAAAGTGAGATGGATTCTGCCAGTGGCCACTTTATCTGTCCCACATTTCTTGTCATAATGGTGACAACTTTTTTTCCTGATCCACCCACAGCCCCGTTCTGACTGTTCTTTTCTGAGCCTCTTTGCCCTCCCCTTTTTCTCACCTGTTGCATCCACCTGTTCCCTATGCTGTTCTCAGCAGTCACTCTGGATGTCTTTCATCAGGTTTAAAGGCTTCAGTAACAGCCTTTGTGTTCATTCCATGCAGTCCGTATCGCAGAAATCAGATGAGAGCATTAGCAGCGGAGGTTGCCTTAAATCTCCACCAAGACTACAACACTTGAACTTGGTTACGTCTAGTGCTGATGTACCAAAGAACTCCTGTTCCTTGGCAGCTGCATGGTCTTGTCACCTTTCACTTATCTTCCCAGCAGTGTTGTGTCCTTTGTCACACTGAACTGCCATTTCTGGAAATGTCACCTCTTCAAGCAGAACAATTATGGATATAATGTATCAGTGCCAAGAATGAGTGATTCAGTATTTCACTGGTGCTTGAAAATGTCAGTTCTAGAAATACTCAGGCTTTCCTTAAGTTCGATTGTGGCTCAGGCATGTTAGTCCAAAAAGAAGGGACTTGAAAGTGAGAGAAATACAGAAAATTCTCTATCCTTGACTTCTATTGGTATCTAAGCCTTAAAAATACAAAATCCTAGAATACTTGCAGAACATTTTGGTTTTGCTTTTGAACTTGAAGAGTGAAAATGAGCTGTTTGAATTTTTACATTTTTAATCACAAAGGTTATTTGATTGCGGGCAGGTTGTTTATGAGACTGAAGCTCATTGCTATTGAAGTGTTTCCAATAGATCAAATCTATTAGATCAAATCTGCTCATTTATTTTATATTTCAACTTGTTTAGATTCAATGCTAATTTTCTTTCCTTGAAACATTAAAATCCTTTTGTATTAAGAAATTAAATTTTAGAGGGAAGATCTAGTTGGTGGTCCATATTTTAGCTTTCAATATGACTGAAAAAAAAAAAGTAGTGATAAAAAATGCCTCTGTATTTTCTTTCTAACTAGAGGGGAGGGAAGGGAAAGAAAAGTCAATACTTGGCTGGAATCATGAGCAGCTTGTTGGCTGAGTAAATCAGTCAGGAGCCCTGCAGCTGGTCAGCTTCACCTCACCGATAAATGTCACAACTCTCTGCTGTCAATATGAATTACCAGAAAAGGTTTCCTAGGAACTAAGGATGAGGGAGCTCTTTTCCTTTGAATGAATTATATGGGCTAAAATAATACTGATACAAGATTAGAATAGGTTACTCTGACTAGGCAATTATTTAAATGCACCCCAAAAACAAGACAAACCACGGAAAATATTGCAGGCCAGGTCAGAGAATGCAGAAAATTTGCAACTTTAACAGCAGCTGGAGAGGTTAGAATGTATTAAATTGCAAAGCAAGTTTGCTTTAGTATTCAGTGCTAGGAAAGGTATCCAAGGAAGCGTGAGCTTTCTATACAAAATGAAGGAAAGCAAGCACTGTTTAAAGTTATTCCAGAAAGATTTCTTCCCAAGTCACTCACAAGGTGCTTTGTGCAGCTCCAGCAGACTTCCTCATGGGAGGGCGTGTGGGCAGCTCCCCCAGCACAGCCTGGTCCCACCACCTGCGCTCTGGAGAAGGAGGCACCCACTGAACGCAGGCATTTTTTGGTGTCCCTCTGAAATGAAAGGAGGACTGTGAAAACAGACAATCATCCCAAACTGGTTTCAGTCACAGAGAACAAGGAGCACCCACCAATCTCTGAGCCGGCTGGGCGGTAAGCACTTCTGACATTTGTTACCAGAAATAACAGTGTGTGGGTTGCTGCCTCAAAACAGAATAATGCAGACTTTAATCGCTTCTTCTATACCTTGTCCTCATGTATTGTGTGTTATGCTGCATCCAGTTGTTGCCATTGGACCTGACAGGATGTTGACATGGCAACATGTTATTTGGGACAAAACAATAAAATGGTAACAAATGAAAAATGCTATTTTTATATATCTACAAAGCATATGTCCAGAATATACTACTAGCAGTTACTATGCTGGTCAAAAAATTGAATTCCCCTTTCACAGAAAATCTGGACATAGAAACTAAAGAGGATGTTATGATCACAGAAAAAAAAAAATAAATAAACCCATAAAAGACCAAAACAAAACCTTCTTGCAAAGAGAAAGACTTTCTAAAAACTGAAATGGGACATTTATTTTTATTAAAATCCTTAATTTAGCAATGATGAATTATTTTCATTTCAATGATATCAGTTATTTTTATTCAGTGAGATAGAAAATAGAACAGAACAGGGTAAAAATATATATAAAAAAAAAGGTGTTAATATGAGTGGCTTTTTTGTTCTGAACAGAACCTGAAAAAACTCATAACTAAACAAAACGTTCACTCACTTTGGATGTTTTATTTTTAGCACAGTTTAAGAAATACTACTGTATTATTAAGGATACAAAAATAATAAGAATCAGAAACACGATTTCTAAATGAAGACTGTCAAATGCCTCAACGCAGATATGTAAAAATGAAACATTACAACATCATTGTAAATTTTCTGAAAAGACTTCTTGGTGGCATCAACACGACATTGCGAAGCATTTTGATTTTGAGTGCCTTAAACAATAGAAAATTGTCCTGTCAAGTTTTTCAAGCAACCCTCTGTATCCTTATGTAAAATATGGTAATGCACTTAACTTTTCATCCAGCATACCTGCTTAAGCCACACATTTCCCTACAATATTCAAACCAAAACCCAAGTCAGAAAGCATATTTCCACTTCATTAAAATAATGCTTTTTGACTTTATTCAAATGAATCAAGGAAATAATAAAGTTTTAGGCTTGCTTCCCAATCGCTTTGAGCACCAAAGTGGACAAGTACATTATTTTGATTATACTAAAATTGCATTTCTCAGTGGAAATAAATGTTCCAGCACTGCATGGAAGAAGATAGCAAAGGATGCAAAAATAATGAGTAGTAAGGCAATTTGCTTGACAATACATCAGGTTCTGGTACACTTAGGCCATTTCCTTAATTATCTATTAAAACTGTCTGGATACCACCTTTGATATCACATGGAAATAAGCAAGATAAATTATAAACTAGATATGAACACAGCTTTTGCTTAGAGTCCTGTGGCTTTGCTCTGCCCACAATATTTCTACCAATTCACTGCTTTCCTCTATGATTTCTAGGAATTTAACTGTCCAGTCAGAGGCATAGAAGCAATTGGTCGAGGCTGGCACCCCTGAGCCCCTGGTATATGGCACATGGGTGTTTCTGCAGAGAGACATGGACACTGGCATTCCCCAGCATGTGTCAGGTTCTTTGTGGTCCTGCAGCAGAGCATGCTGATATACCAGAGGTGCTGAAGAACAACAGAGCTCATTCCTGCTCAACAGACTCAATGTACATGCTCCATAGGCTGCCAAAACCTTTATCTCCACCCAGTTTTGCAGTCAGAAATGCAAGAACTCTCTCTGCACACTTCACTGGCCCATTAGGTAGTAGCAGCTACTCAGCTCCTCCTTTTCAATTAAATTTACATCTACTCTGATCTGATAGTGCAAAGTATTTAGAAAGGGATTGGCAAAACTACAGAGTAAGCAAGTATCATGCTTCTGTTGTGCTGCAAGGTAACTAGAGCATACCTGTTAAGCTTGCTCAGTATTTGTCATATTGCCACATGTATAAATCACACTACAGAACTTTTAGGCTGGCCAAGCTGTATAGCTGAGTAGGTAACACCAGATACTCATTATTGGAGAGCTGCAACTGAAATGCAGTACTTTGCGCTGTTTAATTTAGCTTTTTTTGAAACTAGGAATATCTAATCTTAGTAGGAGACCAGGAATATGTAGTATTTTTGCAACATTGGTTAGCTCCTGGTGTGATACTACATCAAGAAAAAGTAAGAATAATCTATAGCTGAAAGCATTTTTTTTTAATTACATGTTTCAGCTTCCTTTTGTCTTTATTCTGCTCTTTCTCCAGCAAAACTCTTATTCCCACATGTGCATTGATACAATAACTGTCTTGAGAAATTCTTACGCCAGTTATTAGCTTGTTGGGAAATTAGTTTTATGGGAGCCAAGGACACTTCCCAGCATTCTAGATGACAAGGATACTTTTTCTGGACAGATATGTCTACAAGGCATATGCAGGACAGGCATGCATGTCCTGACATTGTCCATCTCTGTGGAACCACACCAAAAATCACCTATGGGAAAAACGTTTATGAACTCAGAATGTACACTGACGTGCTTTAGTGGTCAGGAGAGGAATTTATAAGGACAGGAATTGCTGATGTTCCATTCTATTTTTCCATTTTTTCTAAAGTAAGGTACATTCACTTAGTTATGCAATAATGGAAGTCAGTTCAGGATCCTTCCCTTGTCTATGCTTTTTATTTTCTACTCTTGGGAAATGCATTTTCCAAAAATCTTTTCCTTATATTCCTCTTAAAAGCACAGAGATGCTTTTGGCTCCTTCCAATAATCTCATTACTAAAGATAACTGTATTGAAGAAAAAGTTAAAGGTAGAAGAATCTGCTTCCAAAACATGAACACTCTTGAAAATGTATTATCCTTTTATCATGACTCTTATTAGGAGTGTATGAGTGATAATAACTGATTTGATGCATGTCATCCATATTTCTGTTTGTAAATTCCTTGTGGCTGGTAAAATTCCTTAGTGTATGATTTGGTTTCCTATGTTATAGAGCTAAATTTCTTCTCCATAGCTGGTACAGTGCTGTGCTTTGGATTCAGTATGAGAATAATATTTTTAACAGACTGATGTTTTTGCAGTTGTTAACCCTAAGTCCAGGAATTTTTGGTTTCCCAGGCTCTGCTAGGGAGAAGCTGGACAAGAAGCATGAGGGGCCATGGCCAGGATAGCTGACCTGAACTGGCCAAAAGGATATTCTATATCATAGAAGATTGTGACCAGTATACATCCTGGGGCAGCTTGGTTGGGAGATGACAATTTCTACTGGGGGACAGGCTGGGCATTGATCAGCAGGTGGTGACCAATTATATTGTGTATCAATTTTATTTTCTTGGGTTTAATTACTGTCTCTTACTCCTTTTCTTTACAATTATTATTACTATTATTGTTATTATGATTACGGTTATTAGTATAATTGTTATATTTTACTTTGTTTCAATTATTAGACTGTTTTTATCTCAGACCATGGGTTGATTCTCCTCCCCACAAGAGGATGGTGAGCAAGTGGCTCCAAGGTGATTAGTTGCTAGAGAGAGTTAAAAGACAACAATGTATTAATTTCCCAAAATATTGTGAATGTCTTAAAAATTTAAGTCAATGTTTTCGAATAAATTCTATTGAATATCTTGCAAACACTAACCTGAATTGTGTAAACTACAATGTGTGGATTACAATGTTGATTGTAAGCAGTGCAGTTTGAGAAACCCTTGCAATATATATTGATTATCTTTATTTATTTATATTGATTTTTGATTATACTTTAAAACTAAATCCCATTTTTTGGGGGGAAATATTTATATTAATTAGATGAGACTCAAATTGCCTAGAAACTATATATTTTATTAAAAAGTTCCCCTTTACCTCTCTTCACGCACCAATATAGAATAAAAAGTAAAGAGCAAGAAAAGTGTAAAAACATACAACTTTCTTAATGAGACATAACCACGAAGATAAATGATGGCAATATCACTTTCTGGCTCAATGGAAATAACTGTGTGCTTATTGTGGGGTTTTTCTCATTTTTGATTAGAGGATTATAAAATGGCTATCACCAAGGCAGAATTCAGATCTAATGGACTAACATTGAATTAGATACGCAATTTCAGACAAGAAAGAGAGACTCTTTGCTCTGTCTGAGCCTGGATAGTGTCATTAGGAGCTGTGGAGAATGAAGAAACATAGCAGAGACAGACAGGAGCCAAGCAGTAAATTGACCCACTCATCTCCCTTCTGGAACTCTCCCAAAGAGCTTTTATTTTATGTGACAAACACTTCCATTACTCACTTGAAGGTCAAGTGACTGATGATGTCTCACCAGTTTCCAGCTCCTCAATACTTAAGAATTTCCAAGTTACATTATGTGTTCCTTTTCCCTCCACATCATCAGCTGCTCTCTTTTAGAAGAAAGAAGAAAACTACAGCTACAAATAACAGTCTATAAAAGTCCATAGATACTCCATTCTTACAAATTTCAATCTCACACAGTGGACAATAAATCAATGATTCACCCTTATGTAGAATCATTTATCAGCAATGTCAAAGTTCCTTGGCAACATTATCCACCTTTAAAGAGGAGTCTGAACCCTTAGGGACAGTCTTGGGGAATTGCAAGGACAACATTCACAGAATTTACTTTACATGAAATAAAAAGCAAACTTAGATTTTCACCTTCTCTCATTCCTCATTCAGAGTGACATGCACCACTCTCAGAACAGAAAGGGAACAACCTTCAGTGTTTCCCATTTCAGTGGGAAAAATTGTTTCCTTATGTCTTTACAGGACAGCCAAGTAGCAGCCAGAACCATCACAGCTTTTGAGAGTCCTTGAGAAGAGCAAATAGATATCTATGTGTAAATTACTAAGACAATGCCTGGATCCTTAGTAAAACTAGAAGTCACAAACTCTAATCTTTGGACAGTAGTTACATCCTATTTGCCAATTATCTTCTCCTATCACATGTTGTGTCTAATATAAAAGAGTGGCAGGGTCTGATAAAAGAGAAGCGTAGTTTTCAATCAGCTGCTCTAAATATGTGGGTTAGACCTCTGAAGATATTCTCAGAACAATGAGAAATACACAGATAATGTGTGGCACCTCTCTTCCAGGGACCACTGTAAAAACAGACTACCAGCCACAGAGGAAGAGGGATGGCTTGCTGAAGGCCACAGAAGAATCACAGTGCTCGTTCAAGGATAAAGCAATGGGGCTGTACTGCCTTCCACATTACATTACCACTGTGTTCACCAAAACATACAAATGTTCTGAGTATTAAAGATACAAATTTATGAGAACTACAACCACATTAACACAGTAAGAGATCCCTAGACTCATAAATGCTAAATACCAATCATTGCTCTGCACATGTGCAAAATGAGAAGATGCTTAAATAAGTACCTCCTGTTAGTTATCTCTGACACTTCCAAATGAACAGCCATTTATTTACTGTAGGGTGGAAAATATGAATGTTACAAAAAACAATCCCGTATTCACACTTCATAAATTTTACTTACTCGTTATAACTTGTTAAACTTTCATAGAATGTTATCACTATGGCACTATGAAAGCTAGGTTAGATTTGAATCATGAGTCAAAATATATACTCCTTACAGCTACCTGTGATGCTCAGAGTAAGTTGTCCATTAGCATCAAGCCAAGCTGACAGTGCTTCTGATTTTGCCATAGGAAAATACAGAAGCTGGGGATGACTCCTAAGTAACACAACAGAAGAAATCAGAGAGGAGAAATACAAGGAGTACTTATTTGCATGTTTGTCCGTGCTCCTTTTTTGTCAGCAGCCGTTCCTTCACAAATCATGTACCTCTGAAAAAGGACCCTGATGAAGAACATCTCCCTCCACCTTGTAATCTGAAATATTTGCACACCTAGCAGACAACACTGGAGATGGATTTGGCTGCTATAGCACAGATTCCCCTGCCTCTCCACATCCCACCAACACTGCATTGGGTTAGCTGATGCTGCCATCTCTTAATCTAATTTAGTCTCTCACCTGCCAGCTTGCTGTTCTGAGTTACAGGGTTAACAGATAACCTGGGTGTGTTTGCTGTATTCAGTTTTAGAAAGCCGCCCTGAATTTCTTGTAATTCTTCCTTCAGCAATTCTTCCTTCAGTGACAGGAAACACACTTGGCCTTCCAAACAAGTCACAAGAAATCAGTGAAGGATCAATCTATGCAAAGGTATTTTGGGATGCTGCTAATTCAAAAGAACTTACTAGCATTCTAATAACTCTTATTTATATTCCAGAAAATAGAATGTGGTTGTCTTGGTAAGAAACATTAATTTTTATTTTTTTTTTTTAAATTTAAGGATATGGTTGCAGAATAACCTGTCATATATGCAAGGAGAGATTTCTGCTATGAGAAACATGATGTAGATTCTACCTGCAGATAAAGACTCCATTTCAGCTGACACAGTGTAGCTACTGCCAATGAATCATAAGGGTCCTGGGCTTAGAAACAATTGCAGCAAAATGCAATATATACATACTGTCCAGTGAATGAAGATGGAGGAATCTATACCTGCCCTTGTATCAATCCTGCCTTTGATTGATCTGCATCTCAAAGTTGCCACTTCATGAATTTCACAATTAGGGTTTTAACTTGTTCTTTGAATGTGCATTTAAGTTTCTTGCTGATGTTGCTGTAGAGGTTGTTCCTCAAATTTTCACTTGTGAAAAAAGTCTTTTGTCCTTGATTCAGGTAAGGTGTCTAAGGGGTAAAGGAAATATTTCTGGGAGTCGAAACCAGCCTCATGGAAGTTTTAAGAGAATATACTTTCTGAAATAATTGAGTGTGTATTTAAACTATTGTGGCAAGAAGAGTTTTCATGGTCCTTTCCTCCTTTTTTTTCAAAATTTCCTTTTCCAAGTGGTATATCAAAACTATTACTCTTACATGATCATCATTCTCCTTTCTTGAATGATATTTTTCAGGGCAATTTGTGCAAAGGCCTCACTGTGGACTTCCTGTATGAGAGTATAAAATTGTCCCACTGGTGATTTCTTTGTGCTTGTTTTCCTGGAAAAATTAGCTGCTTTGGGAGAGAAGCACACATCCTGAATATGATTGTGATTTAAATTTTCTAGACTTTTACATAAACAAGATGTTAGACTCCATTTCTTCAACCACCTTGTTCCACTTCCTTTTCTGCTACACTTTTTTTGCAGAAAAAAAAAAAAAAAAGATAATTTTGAATTTCTGTCCTGCTTCTCTTCCCATGCATCAGAGTCTCAAATCCTACCTTGTATATTAACTGCTTGGACCATTGTTTCTTGAGACCTGCGTCTTGAGACTGACTTACTTTTAGGATTATTTTTTGTTTCACATGAAGAGACAGGATTCATCCTGTCCTGTAGAAACATCAGTCTGGAAACTTCCAGTTTATATTACTAGAGCTAGGAACTGGAGTTATACTTTGAGCTCAAAGTAATCCATCTGCATTTGATTTTTCAAAGTAAAGGTATTGTCATACATCAGTTAACATGCTGACAAAGGACAGAGGAAGAAGTAAGAAAACACTCTTGTTTGTTTAAATATACACCCACACACACAAATCTATCACAGTAACAGAGGAAGAAGGAGGAAACAAGGTATTTTGGTGGCACTTTGGCTCCCCCTTCTAATTTACACAATTTGCAGTACCATATCACTTCCCTGCAATATAGAAAATAAACCCCATCACAATCTCTTGGAACAATGAAGAGACACAAACCAACTGTGACACAAACCAAGTCACAGCCCAAACCAAATATTTCTTCAGGAAATATGTGTAAATAATAGTTTTTTTCAGTTCACAAGCAAATAAAAAATACTTCTAATTTTCATAAAGCTGGTAAAACTTACTTGCTTTGAGACACATAAATATTTTATTCTAATTTGGCACAAAATATTTATATTTGAATATAACCTACTTCTTTTATCTGAAGATCAAAAAAGCATTTGAATTTTGAGGGATCAAGATTTAGAAAGTTGACTAGATTTAAGTTATCTTAGATATATTCAGTCTTTAGTTTTGCCACACTTTCTCCAGACAAACTAGCATTGTCATTGACCTAGGAAATTTTGTTTAATGTTTGTTAGAAAGCAAATTTAATAGCAACCATAAAATCATTATGGTTGGAAGGAATCTCAAAGAGTCAGAGACTCCAATCTTCTGGTCAAAACAGGATCAGCTGGAAAGTCACACTGGGTTGCTTAACATTTTCTCCAGTCCAGTCCCCATAAACCTCTAAAGGTGAAGATTTCACAGCCTCACCAGACAACCTGTTCTGTTACTTCACTTTATCAATAACTTTCTCGTACTCAAACCTGGATACAGTGTTCTGTATGTGATTATGTCAAATAAATAATCACTTTCAGTGATACCCTTGACATCCTCTGATGAGCACAGCCCAGGATGCTGGGAGCCTGCCTTTCTGTCAGGGCACACTTCTGGCTCCTCTTTAGCCCAGTGTGAACCAGCACCCCCAGACCTTATTCAGCAGACCCAGCTGGCCAGTCCCCAGGCCATGTTGTTACAGGGGGTTAATCAGTCCAAGGTGCAGGACCTCGCATTTACCCTTCACAAGTTCCTTATTGACCTATTCCTCCAGCCTGACTAGGTCACTCTGGAAGACAACTCTGCCCTTGAGCACATTGACTGCGCCCCTCTGTTTGGTGTAAGCTGCAAACCTGGTAAGGGTGCCCTTGATCTCCTCCTCCAGGTCATTGACAAAGCTATTGAACAGGAGCAGTCCCAATACAGACCCTTCCTGCTCCAGCTGTAATCAGCCTGCAGGTACCAACCACAAACTGCTGTCTGTAGAGGCTGACAACCCAGCTGTCTGGTAGTTCACTATCTAGACCATAATGTCCTGACTTGGATATTGTGTCTAATGCTGTGCTAAAACCAAAGTAGCCAATATCTGCTGCTTTACAGTAATTCACAGATCTAGTAATTTAATCATACAAGACAGTCGTCAGGTTGGTCAGGCATGGTTCATCTGCTTCAATTACTGCTAGATATTCCAAATCACCTTCCTCTACTTCATGAATCCAGAAGTGGCTTCCAAGAGGACTTGCTAGATGTTTTCTCCAAGGCCTGATGTCATGTTGACTGGACAGGATTTCCTTTGATTATATTTTGGGCCTTTTTATGAATATGGGGAGAACATCTGCTTTTCTTTGGCCATTGGGACATTTCCTGATCTCAACAATCTTTCAAAAACAGTTGAGAGCATTCTCATGATGTCAGTAACCAGACCTCTCAGCACCATAAGACTGTCCCATAGGGATTATCCAAGGGGCATCTCAGTCAGTTCTGTTCTGGATGGTTGGAAGCTTTTCTACTCCTTTTCTTGGAGCAAATTTTGTTAACAAAATCCAGGGCATGGAGTACCTTAGTCTTATCTGTGTCTGCTTGAACTAAATGAGTTGCCTCATTCAACAGCAAGTCTATGATGAATGAAAACTCCTAAAAAAGTCCATTTGATGAAGGAACATGATACTGTTCACAGGTAAATAGTGAAAACCAGCAAGAATAGAAACCCCAGACACTCCTTTTGCATTTTCATTTTTATTTTTTTAAATAATCAGGATAAAAGATAGAAACATTTCTTTAACTACTAATGATGGGACACATTTATTTAAATATATTCTCCTCAAATATATCTCAGTCAAGACCTTTAGCAATTTTTTTGCTATCTAACAGTGGTGACTTTTTGGGCTTTTATATCTTGGATCATTTGGCTAGTTATTGCAGTCACAATTTCTGTGATGCCTAGGCTGAACTGAATTCACTAACTCTTCTTGAATATGCTGACAAAAAAGTGAATAAGAGAAAAGAGATGGAGGAATGTTCACAAAATCGACCATAATTCCCTATTTCTACATCAAAACTGAAAAATGAGTGAGAGTAACTGCAGATGTTCTAAATGAAACATTCTTCTGTGACTACAGAAGGACTTTTTAAAACTCAGGTACTATTCTGACACCTTTTTTAAAAAAGGGAAAAGGAGTGTTGGGCCAAAGGCCCTTTATTCATGATACCAAACTGAACACTCAGAGCCATGAGATTTTCAGAGTCTTCTCATACCAAAATTGAGACAGGAACTGTTTTAATCATGAAGGCTAGAGTGTATATTGTTTTTCCCTGATTTCTGTGCCTGAAGCTTAATGGGGTGCCAAGAGACTTCCTAGTTTTCATTTGAAATATGCACAACTTTCTGGTCTCCGGAGTTAAGAAAAGAGTTCCTGAAAACACATGAGCCAGGCAGTTTACAGAGGGAGAGATGGAAAAGAATGGATGAGCCACTCACCTTTATTTAACCTAATGATTTTTAGGTGAATGTTAAAACTTCTTTTGGGCTGACTCATGAATTTTGAAAGCTTGAAGTTAGCACTACTGACACTGACATAAATGTATATAGCTGACTTTCCTGAGACAAATGGAAAGAGATATGGAAGGCTACCATTTTAAGCCTCCTGCAATTTCAATTCGGCATCCCAGGTAGAGTATTTCCTCCATATTTTAATATCTAAACCTTTTTTTAAAGTGTATTTTCAAGTGTCATAAGGTTGTTATTTGCACACAGTAGTTCAAAATCTTTACATGTAGTTAATAAGGTCTCTTGTAAACTGGCTGTTTTTACACTTACTCTGTGTCAAGTGGTGTTGGAGCTACACGCCTCAGGGTGTAACTTTTGAGAGTTTTGTAGTTCTGCCTGGCTCATGTGCATTTTGCATCTTTCACACATTCTGAGGCAATAATGCCATAAAGGTCATAAAGACATTCTGCAGTAGATTCCAAACTCAGCCCTTACATTCTTTATTTTAAAGTATTTAGAAGCTTTTGAAATACTATGCAACATATGCATATTTAAGCAAGATATAACTACAAAACATGCTGATATTTATTGTAATCAATGCCTAACATTTTCCATCATCCAGGATAACCTGCCACCATTCCTATGAAATTGTTTCTCTTCCTTCTATGAGGAAAAGTAATCAGTTTTTCTGCTGGAAGTATTATTCCATGTTGAAAATTTACTGGTTGTGAAATTTACAAAAGAATTCAATAAAAATATAAGTATCATGAGTAAGGTCTATTAATACAGAGGAGTGGAACATTAAAAAAGGAATAATCCCACCTTCATACATTACCCATTTTTTCAGCATAGTCAGGAGCAAATAATCTATCATGAACATACAGAGATACTAAATGTAAAGAAAGCCACCTTTGGAAATTCTAGTATTGAGCAGCTTATGGAGTTTTCAGTATTAAAAACTATGAATCATTCTCCTAAAAAAAATATTTCTTCTTCACTGTTTCATATTCATTATAGGCTTTTTTATAAATGCAGAAAACACTCAAAAACCCCAGAGGTAAGCCAAACAACACTGAAGACCATCCTAATTAGGTCTTTATAAAACTGGATTCCATTGCCTTGATTTTCTTCATTTACTGGTCATGAAGCTATGGTGCTTATTTTTTGAGGACTGCTTTGGGAATTGCATTTAAATATATTGCTTTTACAAAAGGTTTCTCGTTGTCATCTTTTTTTGGTAGTGCTTTTGATTTGCCTGATCACGTCCTGCATTTGAAGAGGATGGACTATTAGTCATGAGAGACAAGAAATGTAGTAAATTTGTTGTGTGCTACTTGATGTGGAATCTAGAGAGTGGTGATCCTGTTAAGCACATGGTTGGTCAAGGGTGACATTTTAAATAAGATTATAAAGCTAAAGTCTTCTTGATCATGAGAGAAAAAGAAATGCTACACTTGCTTCTCACAGGCTAGAGCTTTGTATTAGTTTAATCCCTAACAGAAGTTGGGCAAGTTCAGAAGTTTAACTCGGAACCTAGCTCTTAAATGATATCTGTGGTCCATAGGTTTTAAAACCTCAGGCTAAGTTGTAATGCTGTCTGACAGAAGACCAGGACAACACCCTTTTTTCTAGTTCCTAGGGAGTATCTGCATCAGCATACACTACATCAGCTTTTCTAAGGCTTTAAAACATGAAGGTGAAAGATTTTTTTTTTTTCTTTTGTATCCATATCTGGCTCTTCTCCTTTACTCCTGGAAGACTGGCAGACTGATATCTTACCTGGCTGACAGCCCTCTCTCCTCCCACAGGCATGCTCATGTCTCAGTAAAAGAAAAAGTAACATATCTACCATTCGTCCACCACTATAAACCAAATGGATGACTGAGCAAGAGCAGACTTGAATTTTCCAATGAAACCCTACACAAACCTCATCTCTGATGCCCTAAGTCACCAGAAGGATACAGGTATAACTTGATTATAGAATTATTGGTCTACTTTCAGCACCTGCTCTGGTGCTGAGTTGGGGAACTACAGCCTGAAGCCAAGGATAAGGCATTATTATGGCCATTAGACTTGTGTTTTCCTCTGCTTCCTGGCCTCACAATGAATGTGGCAATGATGATCCATGCCATGAGAAGGAACTGCAGATGAAGCTGCTCTGAGACACCTTTAGTTGGAAAGTAGGAATTACAAAGGTTGCTCTTGGTTACATTAGTGCCTTCACTTCTGTATTGTCTATGTGCTTAGAAATATCTCTGACTGTAAACATGATATTCAAGAGAAAGCAGGACTCCAGAATGAATTTGTTATTAGATTGTCATATTTGTAAAAGAATTTTTTTTTTTTTTGTGTGTGTAGTTTGCAAAATATTTATTGGGGGGTTGTTGCTGTTAGGGTGATATTTTGTGGTTTTTTCAGCATACATAATTTTGAACACCAGTCAAACTTCATTTTTCATTTTTCATTTTATTGTAATGATGAATTTTTTGGGAAAGCCACAAAGCAAAGCAAAAGGAAACAAAAACTAGATGACGTACTATTATACATGAAGTTTCATCTCTGTCCAGCTAAGATTGATGGACCTGCCTGTGGCTCATGTATTACTCTCCCTTGCTAACCAGAAATGAAATGTCATGTGTCTCAACTTATACTTTATTGTTTTTAATTTGGCAGCTATCTTTGGGTAGGACAGAATCAATGCCATTCTATCAGACTCTACATTTTATTTTATAAATGTGAACCCTGACTAGTCTTTGATGAAACACTTCACATTAAATACTTAGTCAACAGATGAGAACAGGTCTTCTGGGCCTAAAGAACAAATGATGCACAGAGGGTAATTAAAGACTATAGGTAGATCTTAAATCATCACTGAGACAGAAATACCGCTATTTCGGAAATTTGAGTAGTAACTAAAAACTATAAATACTAATATAAAAATAATTTTTCTTGAAAATCCACTAATAATAGTTAGCTAGTCAACTTCAGCAAACTTGTATTCTTAAATCCCATGGCTTTCTGCTAGCTTTGCCTGAAGGTCTGGAGTGAAGTCTTGAAAATGCACAATCATACGGAAACTTAAATACACAAATTTGCATAGAGCAAACATTTATATAGAATGAAAATTGTTATCCTTGCAAGTTTGAGAATAAGTGAATCATTAAGGTTGGAAAAGATTCAGCAGAATCCAAGATGATACAAGATGATAAATCAACAGCTGCCACCAAATCTCTGGTTTGTGTCTAGGGCTTGGCTGAAAAAGAAAGGTGTCTTCTATGAATATAGCATGGTGAGAACAGTTGAAGAGAAGAACTAGGACAGTAGAAATGAAGTGAGGAACAATATGAATAGGACCTTAAAGGAACTTGAAAAAGTGGATTTTTTTTTCCTTGTGAGAAGCAGCAATGCCAATGGGAAGAACAATTAAATGGAGGCTAGTGCTGAGTGCCAAAGAAATAATTTCTAAGGGCTTTTCTTTTTTTCACTGAGCATAAGAGAAAGATTTAAAAGATACAGCCCTTGGGCTCATGAGCTTGGCAAACCCTGGTAATTTTTCTGTAAAGACAGTCTTGCTTTGCCAAATAGATTTCACCAAGTTTTCACAGCTCTTTCTAAAGCACTCTAGACAACAGGAAAACATAATTAAACCAAAATAATACAGACATAAATCATAAATTTAACCAAAGCAGGAGTGGTATAACAAATAAACTGAAAGCTTATTGATGGAGGAATTCTTATGCAAATAAGTAATGGAGTTTCTGTTTTCCTGTTTGCATCATTAATTTGTAATAAAACATGAATTAGGAGCAGTTTTCTAATAGTGCCTTCCCCTCTGTTTTGCGATATGAGACTTATTAGAGAATGTAATCTGTCAAATGGTTTCCTTTCAAAGATCTTCTGCTTCTGGCTTGCATTTGAAGTGAGAGTTATTTGTGAAGAACTGCTGTGCAGTCTAGATTCAAACCATTATTTTTGTGTACAATGATTACTCCCCCTGCTGTCCTATTCAATTTAACAAGGCAGTGCCTTGTCTTTTAGATTTACAGAATAAAGGTGTGATGAGAACAGACAAGTTGAACATACCAGAAGAGTCCACAGGTGAAGGAACAGAGGTCGATAGTATCAGAGATGAGAGTTTATTACTCTGACAGCCCAAAGAAAGTTTGCAGTTGTTTTGCTGTTGATGTGTAGGCAGTAGACCAGAGAAGGAAACTCCATTTGCATTATCCAAAAGATAATGGGACACAAACCCAATGGCTGAAACTTTCTGTCGTTATGCAGTGACTGAACTCCTGAACTGAGGAGGTCAGCAAGAGCCTCTTGGCCCTTTATTTTCCATTCCCCAGTCAAGCCACACTCTGAGTGCTCTGATAAGCTCAGTAAAATTGGCATTCACATTGTTCAAGGTGAGACTACCAACGTCATCATTAGTTTCTCTTTTCTGCCTTCCTTGTTATGTTACTACATCATTAATCGTCTTCCAGATCTTTCAAAAGCAGACTGGACCATGTCACATCAGGCATTCTGTGGTGCATTGTGTGTCTGAGCAGAATTCACCATTCTCTGCTTCATTGTGACTAGCATTTCATCTCAAGATTCCTATTGTAAGCATCCTTTCTGGCCCTCCAAAAGTAATCAGAAAGGTTTGTCCACTCCCATTAAACCTGCATGGAGGGAAATAACAGCATTAGAGGTCAATTATGGGGGAAAAGAGGTATGGAATCAAAAAGTGCTGGTTTCATTAGTGTCTTCTTGTAAAAAGAGAAAGGCTACTATCTAAAATTGTTAATACAGAAATAGACAAGGAATGATGCCATACATCAAATGGTATTGCTTACAACTACATAGGAACAATGCTGCTAATAAAATAAACCTGAATAAAACTGTTTTATGGGTTATTCAGATAAAAAGGCCAGATTCTCTGAAGCTTAAAAAAGAAGACAGAGTAAAAGGCTCTTTCCTAAGAAAAGAAGATTGAGAATGATGCCTTACTTGTCTTTGCAAGACAGCAGAGCAATGACTTCATATGGAAAGTGTTTCATCTGGAACGGAACTTTTTCAGAAAAGCAAAGGCTTTTAATTGTACTGTAGAGTCTATCTAGTGAAGAGCAGGCAAGTTTAAGAGACTGTGTCCACACTAAAATGTAACTTACAGAAAGAAAAAATATGAAAGGGATTTAAAGAGATATAAAAAAAAAGTAAATTGTTCTCTATTCAGGCTACTCTTCTCAAAACTGAAGGCTCATAATTCTTTCTTCCTTCATATTAATTACCATGCAGATTAATTTAAATTTTGCTGCTTAGCTATTAGCACCAGTGTGATGGACCCCTGTGTGCCTCAAAGGCACCAGTGGAGCTCTCTTTGGTCCTGCCTCCAGCTTTTCCCTGTGCAATGCTATCAGCTATTGAGAGCTATAATTATTTGCACCCATCGGCCCTCGAAGTTCATCTTGGTCACTGCCCTGGGTAGGTTACAAAGAGTTAAATTTTCTGAAGAAAAACATTGAGATTATTAAAACACTTTCTTATAAAGATTATTCAAAAAAAATGAGACCTATTGTAAAATATAAGGATTAATTTATTAATCAGAGCTTTGTGAACTCTCACATTAAGCAGCTTTGTTATGTTAATTCCCTTATAAATGAATAATGGACTTATTCTCCCATTATTGCCTATCATTTTAAAAGACCCATTTAGAAAATGAAGATGTCCTTTTCACTTGAAAATTATTATGTATTTTATAGCACAAGTTTTTTAAATTGAATATTTGCTCCCTATACCCTTCTGTTTCCCCCTTCCCTGCTTGTACTCCTCAGTCAATGTTCAAATCAAACACAGCCATAATAATTTGTCACAGAGATACATAGTGTGTGGAAAGAAAGCACAATGGAGACAATGGGCTTTGAGAACAGAGGCCCAAATCTACAAAGCTATTTACCTCTGACAAATTTAGATGTAGCCTTAGTTCCTAGATATTTTAAATAAAATTCTCTTGTGAATAATGACATAAAAGAAGAAAGCCAAGATGGTGCAGCTACAGAAAGCCAGAAAGTTAAGTCACAACATAGAATTTATGTTGAAAAGAAAAAACATCTTTATTAGATCTTAATTTTGCTGCACATTTTCCACATCTTGGAGAGTTCATCTGCTCTTGATTGCATATATATGCACTGTCAGTCAAGTTCAAACCTATGCAGCAATTAAATTTACATTGTCAGCTCTCTTACAATGGAGTTCTAGTGCTTTCTGGGGAAAGGTCCTGGCTAGATTGCTGCCTTGATATGTGTTTTCACTTGTGCACTATGCAGGAATCGGAGGGAGAGGAGGGAGGGAACAGGGTGAAAAGGATTTGAACATACTGCAAACAGTTGGCAAGAAGACACCTTGACATTATTTTGTCCTAAGCACACAATAATTATTTCTTTTGGGACAATCCGCATCCTTGGCTAAGGAACACAAAGTCCCTTGGTCCCAGGACATGGCTAATATGACTTCTGGAGGAAAAAGCCTTGGCACTTGCCATTTGCTACATCCCAGAACAGCCTAGCCCATTCATCTTTTCCTTCCACGCTTATGGACAAATCACAGCTTTAGGCCAAAATGGCCTGAGCTCCTAAAGATTTGATGGCACCACCTGTGCAAAGGGCAGAACAGATTTTTGTGCAGGCTAAAATGAGGCTGAGTTCAGGCTGCCTGTAATGCAAGTACTAGTCATGGCATCTCCTCTGGAATTTGCAACTCAGGAAAGTATTATCAGTTACATGTGGCCACAAAGCCCCATAGATGAAAACAGGAGATTTGGCTTCCCTAGGCCAATTTTGGCCTGTCAGAATGGACATTTTCTTGTATATTCCCTCTCTCCAAAACATAAATAACATTTGTTTTTTCTCCCCATTCACAGTCAGGACTGTAAACTCTTATGAAACAGAGGTACTTCTTAGGATCATAGAACCAGAGAATCGCTTATGTTGGAAAGGACCTTAAAGATCATCGTGTTCCAATCCCCCTGCCATGGGCAGAGGCACCTTCCACTAGACCAGGTTGCTCAGAGCCCCACCCAACCTGGTCTCCAACAATTCTTTTGGACAACATCTTCCAGTGATTTACCACCCTCACAATTAAGAATTTCTTCCTAATATCCATTCTAAAACTAATTTCTTTCAGTTTGTAGCCATTCTCTCTTGTCCTGTCACTAAATGCTCTTGTAAATAGCTTCTGTCCATCTTCCATGTAGGCTCTCTTCAGGTACCGGAAGGATGCAATCGGGTCACCCCAAAGCCTTCTCTTCCCTAGGGTGAAACATCCAAATCCTTCCAGGCTTTCCTTTTGGGAGAGGTGCTCCATCCTCTAATTATCTTGTTGGTCTTCCTCTGTACTCACTCCAACAAGTCAATGTCATTCTTGTGCTGGGGACCCCAGAGCTGGAAGCAGCTCTGCAGTGGAGGTCTCACCACAGAGGAGTAAAGGGGCAGATCCCCTCCCTCACCCTGCCCACTTTGGTTTTGACGCAGCCCAAGACATATTTGGCTTTCTGGGCTGCAGGAGCACATTGCTGGGTCATGTTCACCCTCTCATCCACCAGCACCCCCAAGTCCTTCTCAGCTGGGCTGCCCTCGATCCGTTCATCCCCCAGGCTGTGTTGATACTGGGGGCCCCAACCCAGGTGCAGAACCTTACACTACCTTATTAAACCTCATGAGATTCCTCTGTGCCCACTTCTGGGGCTTGTCCAGGTCCCTTAGGATGGCATCCCATCCATCAGGTGTGTCAACAGGACCACTCAACTTGGTGTCATCTGCAAAATTGCTGAGGGTGACACTTTCATCTACATCATTAATGAAGATATTAAATAATACTGGTCACTATATGGACCCCTGAGGGAGACCGCTTGTGACTGATGTCCTTCAGGGCTGAGCCATTGACCACTGCAATCTGGATGTGACTGTCCAACAAATTCCTTATAAATCTAACAGTCCACCCATCAAATCCATCTCTCTTCAGTTTAGAGAGAAGAATGTTGTGGGGGACCATGTCAGAGGTTGTACAGAAGTCCAGATAAATGTCATTTTCTCCTGAATGCTAAAACAAAAGTACTATATCATGAAGCTAAGGTTTCTTTTTCTTTTCTTGGTAAACTTTAGTTTGCACCTACAATTTTCAGGTGAGATTTATCCCAAAGCCTTTTAGCTGTGATTTAGAGCCTTTTTTTCTTTTTATTGTTTTTATTCCATTCCCAGCTTTCAGAATAGATTTCTAATTCTGTTAGTTTTTTGGCTTTATTTATTCAATTTTTTTAGTATTTAGTCATTATTTTCTTTTCCTCCCCCTCCACACATTAGGATGAATATATTTAAGGGCTCTTCAGCCATCCATAAAGACAGTCCACTGTGACAAGTTGTGTTTCATTTCAGACTATTATATTTTTCAGCTAAAAATATGAAGTGTTCACATCTCTGTTTTTCCATTTTACTATGTGGCATTTCCACCTGCTGGACACAGTGCACTGCCAGCATCTCAAGTCTGATCTCTTTTCACCTCAAACAACAAGAAGGTTGTTGACGTTGGCAAAAAAAAAAGTAAAAGGAAAACAAAACTTCATTTCTGGATCTACTTAGGAGGCCAGAAATTTAACATATATTTAGTAAACAGATAAAAAAATTATTTATAACAAATAGATCTGCAAGTACTGACTGCCACATGAAGCTCAAAACTATGTATTTTTTAAACTGCTAGTTATTATGAATATTAGAGATGGATGACATGTACTTTCTGCTGTGCTTTTCTTCACAGTTCATCTCAGTTGGATTTCTCTTCTTGTGATGAAACCATAGTATTTTACAATGACAAGCCAGTGTAATTATCATGCTATGAAAACAGACTGTAGAAAAAGTGAAATGGGCAAAAAAAGAAAAATACTCTGTGTACTTGACTGCTGTCAAAAATTAACTGTTAGTTCTCTTTTTCTGCCAGGAAAAAAATTAAAATTATGTTGTACAAGACTTTCCCAGTATATGAATGCTCTTCCTTAAATAAATGTGCTCATTTTAACTTCTGTTGTAAATCAGAAATACTATTATGTTTTTATTTACTGGCTGCTGAGAAACATTAAATTAAGATAAATTCTTATTCCATTGCATCCTCTGTATATTTTGTTTATCAACAAATAATGGCACACAATCTTTCTGTGAAGATTGAAGGCTTCATTCTATGCAGGGTACTAAAGCACACAGAGTTTCAATGTATAATAATCTGCAGCTACAGAAAAAAGGTCTGAATACCTTGAAACGAGAGTAAATATAAATGATCTTGTTAATTTATCATTTATAACATTTTGCAGAATGGAATAATATTTTAGAATAGAGGTTGGGGGGAAAAAAGGGAAAGCTGTTTATAGCAATTGTAATTATCCTCCAAGTAATTTGCTTGTTTTAACTGTTTGTGCATTAGTTGCAATCTGTCTTTCACCGGTTCCTTTACTACTAAATATTATTTTCAACACCAAGGGCAGATCTAGCCATCTAGTTTTACATATCATTGAAATATTCAGTCACCTCTGTTCATACTTCCTCCCTAGGTGCAGATACACAGCAAGCAAGAGGGGCCTTTGGGTCTATCTTGACAGGACACAGTTGAAGAGAAATAGGATGGCTTGTGAAAACTTTCTGATTTTCTCAATTTTTCAGGTAAATTAATACTACTGTGGAACCACTAGTGTCAAACCATTGGATATGACAGCTCAATATGGACATCTGGATTAAATATTAGCACATACATAAGACCAGGATAAAATTTTCTTTACTTGTAAAAGAGCCAAGACTTTACCTGGATGCTCATGCTTTATGGAAGAAAACTGTTGCAGCAATGTGTTATCCTGTTATCCGTCTAACTATATGTAGCACAGGTCAAGGAATTTTTGTATTTTGAATGTAGAAAATGTGAAGATAGGAGGTTTCTTATAAAAAAATCAGTCAAGGCAAGAGCAGATTTACAAACACAAAGAGCAGGCACAATTTAAGAACTGTGCCCTTTTCTGAATCTATTTTCAACTTTGAGCTCCTCTATACTTTTTTAAGTTGTTTAGACATTTTCTTTTGGGAATTGACATTAATTAGATATCCCAGTGTGAATTTTAGTCAAATCACATGAGAAAAAAATGCACATTGTCATAAAAAAGTGGTTATGCCTCATGCACTCTCTGGTTATTCCTTTGTAATCAGTTAATTAAACAAATGGCAATAGCTGATGATGACGTAAAAAAAAATAATACTCTGCACATATATTGTAATTTTCATCTTCAATGTGTTACACAAGTTAGTTAACTAGTACAACAGTCTTTCTAATTCCATTTTTTTTTCCTAAAGCACATACTGATAAAAGGTAGTGTCAACACGGCTGACTTGAACCAGGCCTATGGTGTGTATTGGGTTTTGGTTTTTTTGTTTCTGTTTTTTTGTTCAGTGTATCTAATAAAAATATCTGGGGAAAAGGTTATTAAGCAAGGGCATTCATGTAGTTTATGGAATGGATCCTGCAGACTTGACGTTAGTGTTCAGAACAGAAATCATTGGCTTGTTGATAATTTTTGAAAACCCAACTCTTTTTGCCTATATCTTTTCTACAAACCTTGTCAGTTCTAACTAGATACTAAATTCTGGTAAGAAGCAGGATGTTGTTTTTTCCTTTCATTTGGCAACACTGCTGTGGTTTAACTCCATCTGGGAACTAAACTCCACCCAGCTGCTAACTCAGTCCTCTTGGTGAGACGGAAGAGAGAATAAGAAGCGTAAAAGTGAAAAAATTCATGGGTTGAGGCAAATGCAGCTTAATAAGAAAAGCAAAAGCCATCCAAGGAAAAAATAAAACAAAAGTAATTAATTAACCACTTCCCATGATTAGACAAGTGTTTAGCCATCACCAGGAAAGCCAGGCTCCATCATCCATAACCATGCCTTGGGAAGACAAGCAGCATCATTCCAAAGTGCCCTTTTCTGTTTCTTTCCCCAGCTCTATATGCTGGACACGATGCCATATGGTATGGAATGTCCCTTGGGTCAGTTGGTATCAGCTGTCCTGGTTGTGTCTCCTCCCAGCTCCTTGTGCACTCCCAGGCTGCTCACTGATCAGATGGGGTGAGGAGCAGAAAAAGCCTTGACTCTATGCAAGCCCCGCTGAGCAATAAGGAAAACATGCCTGTGTTAACAACTCTTTGCTCAAAAATCCAAAGCATAGCCCCATATCTATGGGGCTACTATGAAGAAAATTACCCCAGCACGAACCAGTACAAACTCTAAGAATTTAGCTTCCTTGTGTGCTTCCTTATGCTGCTCCCTTCAAGCTATTGGAAGGCAAAAAATCACTGTAGCGATCAGAATTGCTGTATCATCAATAACATGAGCAAGATAGACTTGTTCTCACATAAAACTCCTTTTGATGTCAAGGACGTGGTTTGGACCTTAACTGACTGATGTATGTGGAACTGCAGCTATCAACCCTATGCAACTACATGAACAGCAGAAAATTTAAGGGTCAAATTCACCAATAGGTTCTGACTGTCTTGCATTGATACAGCAATAAAAGAGAAGGATGAAGCTGGCTTTGTAACCACCTAGTCAAAACAATTTTATTCACGGAGTCTGGGACCAGATAGGCTTGCTGTGATCATCAAGTTTGACCTTATGTACCACACATGACTTTGAATTTTTGAAGTGACTTCCGTATCAAACCTGTTAGAGGTGCTGCTGCACATTTAATAAAGCAACACATAAAGGTCAAACTGACCCAGATAATCACGTGAGGTACATTAATAGTAATTTAACTCATTCCATTCCTATTGTATTTGCCCTGTATGTAGCTGTGCAGTGCTAGCAACTGCAGAGTCTAAGTTATGATTTTCAAGTTCAGTACTAATTTGAAACAGTGCTGCCAAAACTATAAGTTATTTTATATATTGGAAGCATGTATCTCTTTTTAACTTTCTATCTGAGTGAAAGACAGTAGGTTTAGATTAGATACGAAGAAAAAATTGTTTACTGTGTGGGCGCTGGAACAGGTTGCCCAGGAAAGCTGTGGCTGCTCTATCCCTGGAAGCATTCAAGGCCAGGATGGATGGAGCTCTGATCAGCTTGGTCTAATGAAAGGTGTCCCTGCTCATGGTAGGGGGTTTGGAACAATCTTTAAGGTCCCTTCTAACCCAGAGCATTCTGTAATTCTGTGATCATATAACATTGTGCAAAAGGCATTCATATCACTAGTACTATTTTATTGGCGGAGAAATGGTGGCACCAGAGGATTCAGCCATTTCTGAAAGTCCTGACATTTCAAACTCCCCTGCTAGCAGTGCAACACTCCAAGGTGGCTAAACACATGAAAATGCTGCTCCTGAAGTGGCATAGCTGTATGAGGTTATGCCAGCTATTTCCAGTCCTTTTTAGGATGCAACCTTGTTAGCATGATCATAGTTCCATGCTAACAGATGTGTCTTGGGAAATTTGAGACAGAAGCTGTTTTCCAACCTCCAGTGATTTACAAAGGCACAGTTGCATTTTCCACTGGAAAGGAATCGAAATTTTACCAATTAATCTCCTGTTTCATTTTCAAACTTTCAAATTTGTCAAAATCAAAACTTCTAGGCACAGTCTGGATGTGAATCAGTCAAAACTGTCTCTCTCCCTGGAGCTTTGAATACAAGTGTGATACTTCATTTCCTATTTCAACCATTTGCATGTTCTACTGATATTCTATATGGGAAATAACAGTGTCCAAGTAATGATGACATGATGGAAAAACCCCAATAAAATACAAAGTTTCCAGTTGATGTTTTATTACAGCGTTAAGTGTACTAGAATTGCAGGTAGTAATGTAAGATGAAAAGCCATTGAAAACTGAAGCAACAGAATCCACCAGAAACACTCACTTTCCATTTTTCTCTTTTCACTGAAACCTGCACAAGTCTTGTGAGTTTTTAGTAGTTTCCACTTTTTGTAATTTTATGTGATGTTTTGCTTCTGTTTACAAGTCGGACTACCAAATTTACTATAAAGAACTTCAGTGAGAGTGTAACATCTGTTCTGAATTTGGCACATTCTAACCAGTCCTTCAGCTGGTGTGCAGACAGAGAGAGGGAAGAGATTACCCTATTCTTGCTTACAAATGAAATAAATATTTCTGAGTAAGGAATTTTGGCTTACGTGTTTCTGACAGTTATATAGGCATATAAATTAAGAAAAGTCTACCATAACATTTCCATTCCTCTAATCCATCTGGTTAACACTCCTTGATTTATAGGTTTTGTTAATTGACCACCATTGAAATATATGCCTACTATATTCCAATGAACACCATTGAAATATATGTCTACTAATGTCAGTTTCATTGTTCTTTAATCTTGGCTACTTAGATATCTTTAGGGACATGAGTAAGAAATTTTATCTTTCTGAGATTTTATTTTATTTCTTCCCAATAGGAAGTTCATAAAAGTCCTGAAAAAATCCCCATCAATGCCAATGGGAAAGGCAGTCAGATCTGGTTGTGGGTACACTTACTGAATTGTTTATTAATGCCTGTAAAATGCGTGGCACTGTACTCCTCCCTTCCATGAACACCTGGCACTTTTGAAAGTGGTAGAACGGATTTTCCTGTCATGAAAATTCATTTTCAAGATGTTCTAGTATTGAAATTGGGCATATCAAAAAAGCAAATATATATATATCTGAACTGTCATATGTGTAATGCTTGGTTCAGAAATAACTAATAAATACATTTGATACATGTATAAATTATTAATATATAATGGCATTAAACAGGTATCCAGAAGTAATTCTGCTATTAAAATACAAGCGGAAAGAAAGTTAGATTAATGTACAGCAAGCTGTCTTTCCTCTCTAACTATGTTCCTTGGTAAAAAGATGCAGGTGTTCATCATATGAAAACAGAAAAAAAAAAAGACATTTTTGAGAGTGTGTACTGCATCGGTGAATTTAATGCAATGTACATGTGCATATCTGTTATACATTGAAGCATTTTTACTACCTACTTTAAGGAATGTAAGAAGATAAAAAGATCTATAGCTAAAAGGAGAAATGGGCTTACATGAAAAAAGCAGCAAAGGTCTTCTGTTTTCAGTGGGGGTGATAATTAGCTCTGGAGCTACTGAAAAGGCAGGGTGATTTTAGGAAGGTGAATGCAGTGGTTAGCTTCTGTTGACTGCACCAACTTCATACATCTGCAGTTGAAATTACTTGATTCTCAAATTGGAGACCTTATCCTGTAGACAGTTTCAGAATCACCAGGCAGGAAGGATCTGATTACTTCTTCATAGAAATCCATTAAAGGTAATATATTTCTTTTCCAGGAGTCCTCCCACCTTCCCTTAATGTTCACTGGTTTTAGTTTTTGAGGGTTAGTATTCTTCTCATCATTACTTGAAAAGGCACACTGTAGACTTTCAAAAATATCAAAGAAAGGACAAATTCTATTCCTTCTGAGGAACAAATTGTATTTCCACATATGCATGGCTAATATCAGAAACCATACTTTGATTTAAAAGTTAACCTATGATTGATTGATATAAAATTACAAAAACTTTTGTTCATAAATGAGCTTCTGTGAAAGCCTATTATATTTGATGGGAATTTTTTCCTAAATTCAGCTGAATTTTTATCAGATCAGGGAGTTAAAAGGGAATTTCATTAGTTTTTAATATTCTGTTCTATCTGGACCTCTTATAACCTGTCTCAATAGAGAAAAGGGTAATTTTTATTTCAGGTTAAGAATTATTCCTACTCAGGTATTCACTGGTCATTTACTTTAATCTACAAAAAGGTATTTATTCTAAGTAAATAACTGGAAACTACCTACTAGAAACATACAGAGAAAAACACTCCAGGACTTAAAATTATTTTCCAAGTGGTTTAAACAAATGAGGACAGCACAACAAACATTTCTTTGACCTGTACTGTGAACATACCCAGGTGAAGCCTGCAAGGAACTCTAATAGAATATTCCTTGTAGCTTTCAAGTAGAAAGAGCTGTTTTCTGACCCCAGGTTTTTTATGTTTCCCCATTATGTAGATTGACTGATTTGATAGGCTGAGGTGACTGATGATAGCTGAGTCTCAAGGTGGCAGTGAATCTGATTGTCTGTGCATTGGTAGAGAAATGAATACTCAAAGCAATTGTCAGCTACATTATTGGCATTACTCAGGAGAAAAATCAAATAAAACTTTGAATGAGCTAATAATTTTAAGAATGGTCATTGAATGACAATATTGGCAAAATTGAAATGATGAAGATACCAAAATCAAATAAGACACAAAAGAAGAAAAGCAAAATTAAAAGCTGAATATTGTCTTTCTTATCATTATAATTTTGACTGTTTAATTCTGTGAAGAGATAAAATTAAATCATCTCTGTGACAGTGGAAAAAACATTGTAAGCATCAACTACTGACTGAGGTCACAGAAAATAAAACGGATCTGCTTTTCATAACCCTAAGAAAGCTGTTATATCTATACTGTATTTCATAAAGTCTTGAGTGACAAATCCCAGTATGTTGTAAGACTGGCAACATGTGTGAGGCAATCCTGATTCAGATATCTAAGCCCTAAAGATAAGATATGAGATACCCTGGTTTTCAGTGATTATCATTGTGTATAAAACAGAGAAGAGTTCTCTGGGTTAGTATTGATCCCAAATGACATGTCCATACAATATGCTATAGATTTATGTAGGATTACTGACTTATCTATTTCTTAGCATAGTTCTGAAAACTGCTATGATTTAGGAGTAAGTAAACCTCAGCTGTAGGAGCAGTATGGATGTGTGTGTAAGGAAATCACACACTCTCCCAGTTTAATTTGCCACTGAATTTGAATCAACACCAGCCCTTTAGATACAGACCCTATCTCAATCCTTTTGATAGATTAGTCCACAGAGAGACAAATAATCTGTGATTCATAACCCTGTCATGTTCTTTAATGTTTTTGGAAGGCCAACTGTAAAATTATAATGGGATACTCAATATTGAAAGGTTAGTTAAAGAATTTTATGGTGTTGGAAAAAGCACTGAAAGCAATAACAAATGTCTAAAATAAAAGCTGGTTTAATTGGTTTCCTAAGATGTTCCGAAAACGCAAGCAAGACACTATGCTATTAAAGTACTTCTACGCAGCCACAGGCTCTCACTGTCTATTTAGTAAGTTAATGAAATTCATGCTAAATATCTTGCAATATTTCAGAAGAAGAGCTTTGGTTTAAGAGGGTAAAGAACTATTGTGTCTAATGTTGAAAGCCTGTGTTGTTTTAAGGTTAATCCATTTGCTAGAGCAGAATTTTTGCTTACGAAAATTGCTAGAACCATTGACACATCTTCTAAATAGGGAACAATGTTTACCAGTAGAATCTGGAATTTAATGGTAATAAATGCAGTGAATTAATGTGCACTAGAATATCTTCCAAGTCTTGTATCTTTCATCACACACCTTTTTGTGCTCAGTAATCCCTAAACTTACATAATACAGAGAAAATGGCATTCAAAGTGATCTTTATGAATGTTTTTTGTGTTTCATAGCTTGAAGATAAGAGCTTCTGTCTGCTGTGGAAAGTCTCTGTCAACAGAATCTGCTTGATCAAAGCATCCTTTGTCAGTTATTAGTAGAAAGAGTAAAAATCCACTAAATTGCGATTCACTGTTATCTGTAGCATTTTCAGCTTGCAGCTTTTGCAATTTTCATGCTTCCCAAATTGTAACAATAGTTTAACATTCCAAATATGTTTTTTGGCATGCAGCTAGGAGAATATCAGGGGATGGATTTGTTTCTTTTCTTTGGAAAATAATTGAGGGTTTATTTTTTTTTTCTTTCCTCTCCTGCAATGTATTTCCGCTACTGCTTGTTTGGTTCATCATTTTTTGACTTCTAGAGCATGCCTATAATGAACCATTAGCCATCATAACTGAACAAACCTTTGCTCAGCCATTCTGGTAAACTAAGCGAACATCACATGCAAGACACCAGCCAAAGAAAGGTAAGAAAAACCTGAAACTAAATCACTCTTTCATTGTAAAAGCAAATGGCTCCTGTAGACAAAACTGAAAGACCCTAAGATACAGAATTTAAACTCCCACTTGCCCACATCCTCCCATAAAAGGTGGCTTTCTAGTATTGTGTCTCTTAACTTTTCTTTCTTCACTTTAAAAATCCTAATATATTGTATTCCCCCCCCTTACTCTTTCCAATATTTTTAAACAATTGAATCACTTGCGTGACTGACTTCCTCCACTACGCCTCATTAAGTAATTGAGTTCAATCGATTCAAAATAAAGTGACACACTATTTCACAATGATTGGTTTGAAACAACATTTGCCTTTTTTCCATTGCCTCTTCATCACAAGCTTTTTCTCTCTAAGGTTCTCAGAGTTCTTTTCTTGTCTTAAGTTAGGCAGGCAGTAAGCATAAGCACTGTTCAGATATATCTGCAAAGAATAGTATGTCAGAGCTCTTATGCCTCTATACAATGACTAGAACCATTCTTAAAATCCTAATTACTTTGACACAACTAAAGAAAAGAATCACCAACCTTTTTCTTTTATTTTTTTCCAAATTGTTTAGGAGTATTTTCAGAGAAAAAAATGGGACTGAATTAAAATACTCTTAAAAATATGCAGGAGCTCAAAAGTATTCATCATAGAATAAGTGAGTCTTCTCAAAAGGTACATACCAGATAATAAAAAAAAAAAAAACACAACCAAAACAGAACAAAAGAAAAACCCCAATTAATTTTTAAGAACATAATTGAAAACATATGGGTAAAATTATTCATTTTTTCCATTGAAAAGCTGGAAAACTTGTGATCAAAGTAAAAGAAATTTTTGATGACATCATAAGAAATGTGTTGACACAAATAATTAAATCAAATCTTTCTGTAATGTCTTTCTTTGTGTTTATGGTTCACTTATTCACTAAAAAGTGATACAACTTTAACATTGTGAGCTTTCAATTGGAATAATCACAGAATCACAGAATCACAGAATAAGTTGAGTTGGAAGGAACTCTGAGTTGGAAGGATCACCAAGTCCAACTTGTGTCCTGCACAGCATCATAATAAGACCAAATATCTGAAAACGTAAGGATAGATTGCTGTAAAAACATTCCAGATGAATCTCTGAACATCAGTGCTTTATTAACATATCAGTTACATTGTCTCTGACATAAAATTGTAGCAGATTATATTCTTCAGGAAACAAATACCAAGCCTGAAAAGTATATAACTGTGACAATTCCTTTTCTGATAGCTGTTGGCAACAGCAGGTTACTTTACTAATAAGGAAAGTGTATTTCTAAAATGTAAGTGATAGCAACCAGATTTTTTTTTAATCTATTTCTTAATATAGCAATCAAGGAAAAAAAAAAAGGAAGAAAATCTGTTTTTCTTTTCTCTTTGCCCTGAACTTATCCCAGTATCATTAGAAAAACAAAAATGCTCCATTGATTAGGTTGCTCAACCAGATTAATGTTCAAGTACTTTTTCCTGGAGAAAAGATCTAGTCTTTTACATTGTAATATAGCTAATGACCCATGCCTAGTCTTGCTATTGCTGGAAGATTGCTATTTATAATTTCTTATAAACACAACATGCATTTTAAAGAATATTATCAAGGGTGAGAATGCTACTGATGCTAATCCTTTATTATTCCAAAACCAAAACTATTCCAGTCACCAAGGCTACAGAATATTACATTATGCAAAATCAGGACTTGAAAAAAAAATGTAATCACTGTCTATATTGTGGTTTTGCTCTTTGGAATGGGTTGACCCTGACTGGATGCCAGGCACCCACAAAGCCACTCTATCACTCCCTACCAGAACTGGACAGGTGAGAGAAAATATAACAAAGGTTCACGAGTTGATATAAGGTCCAGGAGAGATCACTCATCAAATACCCTAATGGACAAAATGGATTGGATTGAGGATATTATTTGAGTTTATTGCTAGCAAAATAAGAGCAGTATAATGAGAAGCAAAATAAATCTTAAAAACCTTCCCCCCACCCTTCTTTCCGTCCCAGCTCTACCTTGTTCCCCTCCCTACAGGGGCAGAGAGACAGTGGATGGGAGTCATTGTCAGTTCACCATCGCTGTTCCTTATGCTGCTCTGGGAGAAAAATCTTTCCCCTTCTTCAGCGTGGGGTCCCCTCCATGGGACACAGTCCTCGATGAAGTTCTCTAGTATTGCTCCATCCCAAGGGCTGCAGCTGCCCACAAGCAATGTGGGTCCCTCTTTCACAGTGTGCAGTCCTTCCAGGACAGGCTGCTCCACTGTGGGTCCTCCTCAGGGTCACAAGTCCTACCAAGAAACCTGCTGCAGTGTGGGCTCCTGTCTCCACATCTCTGAAGGTCTCTGCCAGGAGCCTGTTCCAGCACAGGCCCCCACAGGGTCACAGCTTCCTCTCCAGCATCCACCTGCTTGAGCATGGGTCTCCCCTATGGGCTGCAGGGGGATCTCTTTATCCCCCTGGGCATTCGTGGGCTGCAGGGACACAGCTGCCTCATCATGGGCTGCACCATGGGCTGCAGGGGAATCTCAGTTCTGGTACCTGGAGTACCTTCTTACCTTCCTTCTCCACTGACCTTGGTGTCTGCAGAGGTATTCTCACCCTGCACTTCTCTGTCAGCAGTTACAACTGTGCAGTAATGTGTTTGGTTGTTTGTTTTTCTTGTTAAATATGTTATCATAGAGGCATCACAACCATTTCTGATTGGCACAGCCTTGGCCGTCCTGGAATCAGCTGGCATTGTCTCTGCCAGACATGGAGGAAGCTCCTGGCAGCTTCTCACAGAAGCCACCCCTGTAGTCCCACTGCTACAAAACCTGACTGTGCAAACTCAATACACTCTCCCCTATTTCCATTTTCTCATAGTTTTGGGAGATCACATATATTTAATACCAAAGTTCTTACAGCCCAAAAAGAAACTTTTATGAATGTAAGAGTGCCCATATATGTGCAGGTTGAAATAAAGGAACTTCTATGTTTGTTATCTGCTGAATTAAAAGAGTATCCATCAGTACTCACTTCACAAAAGAAATTTTTCCATGAGCTGGCATAAAGAAGTATAGAATTTATTCTAGAATACATATGCCAATTAAAAAGGTTTGGAATGTGTCACTAAAGTTAAAGGTTTTGGAGGAATTTTAAAATAATTACCCTATGAGTAAAAGTTATAATTGTGAATGACTTCTATTTGTATTTACTCCAAAGAGAAACCAGCTTTATTCATTCATACAACCAAAGAATATGAGCATGAATAAATATTTCTTTTCATAGTCATATGACATAACTTTCAGTCTTTTGTGTCCCTCATGGTCTGGGAGGTCCAGTGTAATTATAAGAATTGCCTAGCCACCACTGAAGATCAAGAAATCATAATGTCTATTCTCCACAGAACAGGACGACTGTAGATAAGGAATATCTGGGGGGCAGTCAACAATAAAACCAAGAAAAGGCCTTTGAAAAGAGGTTCAATAAAAGAGTTGCTATTTTCAAATAAATGAAACCTTCATTTTCATTTATATACATATATATGTCTGGTGAAGAAGGTTCCACAGCCCCTTTGGTCAGCTGTTCACAGCCTTCATTGTCATAATTAGAATGCTTTACCTAATATCAGCTCAGTTCTGATTTGTCTTACTAAAGACAATTTTCCTTAACCATCCTAAGTGGATAGCATTCCTTTTATGACTACAAAACTGGCTGAATAGAAATAGTGATCATGGGGGTTGGATTTAATTCAAGGACAGATTTAGAAACATGGAAGCAGGACTTGTCTTAGGTGCTAAGTATCATAAAAATGCATGCCAGATCAGTCTTCATGTATACACTTTCTTATTACTCTAAGAACATTATTTTTGAACATGATCTGATAAAACTGAAGGTATTAACTCTTTAATAACGGTTCAAGAAACGTAATACAAGCACAGTGTGTGAAGAAGCCTTAAACCGACATGTGTGACATATGACAAATTCAGTATTATCCTTCACAAAGAAAAATGCATTGTCCTTGGATGGAGGAAAGAGAGTTTTCTTCCCAGCTTTGGTCGTTATTAATCAATACTTGAACCAGACAAAAGATTCTATCCTAGAAAGTTGTAGGACACTTACATGAGGAATTCTTGTCACCCACCAGTAGAAGATTCTGCTTCAGACTCACAAGGCATAGTGATTTGCAATATTCTGCTGTACATATTACATCAAACACCGTGGTCTCATAGCAATTAGGAAAAAGCTTGTACTTCACTCTTTGATTCACTTCATTAATTTCTTCCTTGTCTAGAACTATATGGATATACCAAAGAATTATTTTGCCATTTCTTCATTTGTAGAGAGAATAGCCAATATTTTTCTTTTATAGTCTCGCCTTGAAAAATGCAATCCTTCTGTAATGACTTATGAACACATTCAACTCAAGCTATGCAATCAGAATGGGGAGAACTTTTCTCTGACAATAAATCCATGAGCAAAATCAAAACCAGACAGATAATATGAAGCTTGTTCAGCTCAAATCTTTAAATGTGGAAAAGTGTGTTTTACCCCATACAGCACATAGGTGCCAAAAAAGATTTAATCAGAAAGAATAAAAATAGCATACACTTCAATGTTTTCTGTTTGTTGAAATTGTTGGTGGGAGAAATGGTTGTATTATGTGAAAAAGAGTGTTTACTGTTAAAGTCTCATGTCAAGAAAAAGAAGAAAAATGTTAACTATATTCCCTTGGAACACATTCTATTGTTTTTTCAACTCCTATGAAATATACTACTTTTATCTTTGGACTGGTCACTGCATAATCTTATCTGATGCACTAGATGCATACATTTCTCCATAAACATGTCAGTGTTTATACTTGCATGAAAAAATGTCTTCACACTGAAACCATTATATCTGTATTCTTTATTATAAAATATTTAGACTTGCAAGTAAATTCACTAAATTGTACACATTGGTGGGTACATTTCTGCAACCTGCATATTTTCAATTGGACCTGTTGTATCTATGGGAAGATAGTTTGATAACTTGCCTAAGGATCACTTTTGGTGAAGTAAAAGTAGATATTTGTGTCCTTTGTGTCATTAATATTCAGAATCAAATATTTCAAAATGTGCAGACTGTTGTTTTCAGTTGTAGTGTTACAGAAGTAATATAAGGCAAAGTATGTTAAAGTGCAAAATTTTCATCCAAATTCCCTTCTGAGCATGGAAACAAAACTTTTCTCATATGAAATATTATTGAACTGAAATTGAAGGAAAGAGTTAGAAGTTTCCAAGATCTCTCTGCTCATGGTCAGACCCCAAAGCAGGAGCTCAGTCATCAGTACCATTAATTTGTAATGGTCTTTCCCTGGTGATAGCTACAGAAGTTATCCAGGAAACAGTCTGGACAATGATGGATTTCTTCTACCTGCCTGTGGTGACCTAGCCACATCTATATTCCGGAACTGAGGTCTTCAACCACTCTTTATCCCATGACAATGCACACCTTTATTGGATATTTTCTGTTCCATGAACCATAAAAGTTATAATTAATGGCTGTTCCAGTCCCTAGGTACCTTACTAGAGAATTAAAAATCAAACTTCTGGAAAAGCAAACATTCTCAGTGCCAAAGAAGTGGGAAATATAAGTTCCCCCAAAATCAATATCACCTCCTGCCTCTTTAAAGTCACCACAAACAAGACTGTCCATCAATGAGAAGCTGTTGCAGAAAAATGAGATAATATATGCCTGAAGAAATTTATATTTCCTTGAGCTTGGAGGAGCTGGGCAACAGTAGAGCACCACCCACATCATTCCTTGCAGTGGTTCATAGTTTCAGAATTTTTGTTCAGGATAGAGAAACACCTTTAGACCCTCATCTTACGCTCATGTGTGTCTCTACCTGGCAACACAAGGTGCCTGCTCAGCCAGGGTTTCTTGGCATTGTTGCAAGAGAATCCCTGATGTTAATAAGGTTCTATGATATCTCCAGTGCCATGAATCATCTTCTCTTGTCCCCCTCCCCTGTCTGTTCTGAGGGTGAGTGCCGCCAGTGTCAGGTGGTAACATCACCAAATAAGTGCTAAGCAAACACGCTGCTGCTAGAAAGACACTCTTTGTCTGACTTCAGCACATTAAATGGCTGTATTAATAAGTGCAAGGCATCTAATTGACTGGAGAAAACATTTCTAGGCATAATTTATGGGAAAACACAAAGACCATACATTTTGGGGCTGCAGAGCATTGTTATCAACTTCATACAAGTGAACCTGTCTTCAGTTCTCAGTCACTACTTTTTGGCCCAAAGCCTTATAAATAGGCAGAGGTGCAATTAATTTGTGCCCCAATTGCCCTCTCTTGGAATTGCTCAGGAGGTACAAACATAGGGTCTGAAATTAAATCCCATTTGACATTGCTACCTTAAAACTGGTTGCCCAAGGATTTTGCTAGCTTTGTCCTTAAAATCCTTCCAGTCTGACATATCTAAATAGAGGCAGCTTAATTCTCCAAATCAATATACAAGGGGAAAAAAAGTCAGCTGGTGTTTGACAACAAGATAATACAAATTGTATGACTTCTTTCAGCCTGCTCAATTATTACGAAGGCCAGGGATTATTTAACACACTTAAGAGCTGTTAATTTTCATAGCAGTAGCTTGCAGACAGCCTAAATTAAAACAGACTGCTGCTGTGCTGTTACTTTAGATAATCTCTCAGTTAGGTGCTCTGAATTTCCAGACAAGTTCATTAAACACAGACAGACAGAGCTGCAGAATTTCCACGTGCAAAATATTGCCAAACAGATGTCAGAGTTTGCTGTGCTGGGCCATGCCAGTTCTGCATTCTTCTCCTGTTTGCATATCACCTCATGTTATCTGGTATTATGCTAATTGATGCTATACATAGTATGTGGCCACATGCTATCTGAGTTTAGAATAGTGTTATGACATTTTTATCTTGAAACATGGAATAATTTATAAAGAAGCAGTCAGTTTCAAGTATTTTCCATTGAATGCAAAAATGATTGACTTAAGATGAAGCAGCCATGAAGGACTGCTAATGCTGCTCACACCAGGGACTGACCCAAAACCTGAGTCAGTTCTAAACAGCTTTAGTCACCATCTTGTTTGGAAATTATTACCTATTCTCTCCCTTATCATCTCACAATCATGAAATTAGCTGAAAAATCAAGAGAGGTTGCATACCAATAACATGTTCATAATAATTTTGAAAAATGTTTATTCTGCTTTTGATTAGAACATAGGAAGTTTGCCCTGCTGTAAAATATGCTCAGTGTGGTGTTGACTGAGCAGTAACATAAAATTGTCATGGAAAAAGGGGTTATGTTTCCAGTGAAATGTTTGTGGTATTTGCAAGGAATATCTGAAGCAGTATAAAAAAAAAGGTATGGTAAGGAGAAGAAGGAAGATGATTAAGAAAAAAGCATTATTTCTGACAAAATTTTGAGATTCGCAGTTTCTGCTGCTGGTAGCAGGGGGTTAGGAAGATTCCTTGAAAATGGTTGAAATGACTAGCTATTAATGTTTAAATTATGCAGAGAATATTTACTCTAACATTATTTTTCTGATTTTTGGAAAGTTTATTATTTTTATTAGTCATCAATAATCAATCATAAACCTAAATACACTTTTTTATGCACACAGGAAAATCTCCAGAGAAAGATTGATTGTCCTGATCTTGCTAATTTGAAAAGCACATGAACAAATATATTACTAAAATAACCACAGGAAATATTTGCTAAGGACAAGAATTGGTTGAAGGCATGAGCAAAGATTTTTCAAACGTCTATAATAAATGTAGATCCTCAAAACCTGAGTGCAGCAAAAGAGTACAGGATAGGAAAAATAGTAGNTCACACTTATTTGTCATTTTGGAAGAGCAACCTTTGGATTTCTGCAGAGACTTGAGAAAGTTGTTATCATAAGTGAACTCTGTAACTTTGTCCGCAGTGTTTTACTCTCAAACAAAATTGTTTAAATATAAAAAAAATCAAATTTAAAAGCAGTCAAAATCCCACAAAATTAGAACATTAAGAGCTTATTTCCCAAGAAAGAACGCGTAAATAACTGCTTTTTCCATGTTAGAAGGCAGTAAGTAATTTTGAAAAGAAAATGTTTTGAACAAACTGAAATTAGATGTTTCATGGTTTTATTTTTGCTCATTTTTATTCATTTCCCCCAACCCAGCCACTCAACTTACTAGAAGTTTAAATTATTTTGTTGAAATTTCATTGCCACCTTTCTTATATGAAAAACTGATGGATAAGAAATGTAAGACAATCATCTGAGTAAACTGTGATTAATTATTTTAATATAGAATCAATTGCTTTACCCTAAGATACACAGCCTCCTGTTNTAGGAAAAATAGTAGACTGAATTAATTGTCCACTAGTTTTGGAAATGAACTTTTAATTATAAGGTTTAGGGTAAAACATTTATGTCAAGCTGCATATTTACTGGACACATTGATATTTTTTCCACTAATTTGTAACAAAAATAACTCCTTTGTATGTATCCATACCTATACAAATAGAGATATATAAATAAAAATAAATAANGTCAAAATCCCACAAAATTAGAACATTAAGAGCTTATTTCCCAAGAAAGAACGCGTAAATAACTGCTTTTTCCATGTTAGAAGGCAGTAAGTAATTTTGAAAAGAAAATGTTTTGAACAAACTGAAATTAGATGTTTCATGGTTTTATTTTTGCTCATTTTTATTCATTTCCCCCAACCCAGCCACTCAACTTACTAGAAGTTTAAATTATTTTGTTGAAATTTCATTGCCACCTTTCTTATATGAAAAACTGATGGATAAGAAATGTAAGACAATCATCTGAGTAAACTGTGATTAATTATTTTAATATAGAATCAATTGCTTTACCCTAAGATACACAGCCTCCTGTTTTTCTAACTCCACCATTACATTTAAAAAAAATTAATTTTTCAATGACACACATGTAAAAACAATACAATTATAACATGCTGGCTATACAAAACAAGTAAAACTTTGAAAATACCTGCTTTTGAAATTGAGATTTGAATGTTCCTTTAAACGTTTGCAGACTTTGATTAGGAAGCAGCATCAGTAGTAGTAAAGAACTATAACATAAAGAGCAAATAGTGTCATTTTTAAAAATGAAGTAAAAATTCATATGCTGATGGACAAGAACAGCATTCAATCAGCACAGTCAGTTTTAACTTAGGTGATAGTGCTGCCTGCCAGACAGAGCATAAGGCTCCCATGACACAGAGAATTTGAAAAAAAACACCTGGCAAGAGAGCTTATCTTTTGCAGATAGGGTCATGATTTTGGTTTCTTTTGTAGCATGTGTACCTTTATAGTTGTTTCTGACTTCTACAAATAATTTATTCTGTGTTTCTTTCTTTTCTATGTCTTTCTTTCCTCTGACAGCTCACTTTGACCATTGCCTGCTAGACTTTAAAACAGTCTCTTTGCTATAATTAGCAATGATCTGTGCCTGCTTTCCCTAAAATATTGACATAGCAGTGATTTATACTTCCTTTTTTTAATGTGGTAAGGACAGAAATCTGGAGCTGTAATGATATTTTTTTCAAGATTTGGCATACATTTGGCCCTGTCAAAACATCCATAAAATCTCAATCAGAGCAATGCTTGGGTGCTTTGTTGTTTGGTTAACCCTGAATGAATGTATTCACTGAACTGATAGGAGTGCTTCTTGATTAGGGGGAAAATTGTCAGCTACATTGTGGAAAAACTGATTGGATTCAGGTTGAGCACTGTGCCTCTGCAAAAGCAGGATAAGGTCTTTTGGGACAAACAATAATTAAAAAAAATATATTTTTATACACTGAATTCTGTCTGAGATCCTGGATGAACTTTACACTCGAACTGTGCTCTGAATCCATGACACACTCAACTGAGGAAAAGCCTGTGAGTGAAATTCTGTGTTCAGTGATAACAGAAACCTCTTAGACACCATAATGTGTTCTGAAGCCATCAAGGCATTGACAGTCAAAGCACTTTTAATGCACTTTCTGTAATCTTTGTAGCAACACTGAGCACATCACTGACCTCCTTGTCAATCTGGGTAACATTTTGAAAAGGACAGAATTAAAGAACTAGATTTGGTATATAATTTTCCATGAGATTTTTTTCCTTTTTTGGGGAAAAAAAAAATATCAAACAAGTTTTAGTAAATACTCATCAAAATAAACCAAAATATTTTTTTCTAAGGAGATATTTTTTTAATCCTACCTGGAAAACAAAGTATGCACCATACTGAGAACAGATTTTATGTTTGTAGCTTAGGGGCTTCTAAGGTTCCTCTCCACACAGATTTCTCTTCTTGTAGTTCCTCTACTTCAGAAGAAACTCTCAGAGATTTTTATTCTTGATACACATAGTATATATTGCCTTGAGTTCTGGGACCAACCCAGGAAATGCCCTCTTCAAGAATGAATGAGGATACTCTCAGTGAGCCTATGAGTATTTGATTACATTTTCCGACTCTAAATATTTTAATTGCCTTCACATCAAAATTTGTCTCTAAGTTCTTTTTCTGGGCAATGCAGAGTACTTTAAAGTTTTTACAACTCGGAATTTTGAAAGAGAGTGACAAGTATTACCTTTATCTCCTTAGCTTTCAAACTGTGTGTTAACCAAGTTAACTAAATGTCTTTTTCCTCTTTTCATTAATGTAATTTTACTTAAAGCCCACAACTCCTCCAGAAAAAAACATTTTTGGAAATCTTAGAAGAATTTTAGAGACCTCATTTTTGGAAGTCTGATATCTGTCATGAAAATTTTGGATTTCTGGTGATCAATGATGAGAGATATTTTCATAAATAGTTTGCTTCTTGAAGGTTGAAGGCATTTTTCCTGGTACCTCTAGAAAGTTTTGCCTGTAGGAAATGAACAGAACTGATCTGTCATGGTGTCACTAGCACATGAAAACCTCAAATTATAGTGCTGAGCTTTTGCTCTTTTTAAAATATAATTCTTGAAAGGTCCTAGTAATCTTCATTATATTTTCCTTGCTTGTTCTTCAAAAGTGAAGAAAACCAGGATTGCACTCAGGAAGAAGGTGAAGTTACAGTGTGTTTTGTCCCTGTGAAGATAAACCTTCCAACATCATGTCTCAAATTCTTCCAAATCAATGTTTGAGGTTTTTTTTTTTTTTTTTTTTTTTTTTTTTTTTTTTCCCCAGGGCTTGGCAGAATTTATAGCAAAGCATCCAGCTCAGAATCACTCTGGATAAAACAAATTATATGATCCTGGCTAGAGGAGATCTGGCATGCCTGCCTGTGTGTGATATTCAATACTTGCATGGATGTCCAGGGCTCTAGCTCTTGTTATTTTTTTGTATGAACAGCTTTCAGCAGAAGCCAGGATTACCACGTTTTTTTTTTCATGTGGTGAAAAGATTATAATTTTATTTCTGAAGGCCACTTTATCACTTTAAGATTCTGACAGCCACATGGTGTCCTACTTCAGAAAACAGCACATCATAAAAATAATAGACCTTTGATAATCAGTGTGAAAACCAGGTAATTAAGTTGTTCCACTGGTAAAATGCCAGTGTCATTCACAGTTTCCAAGCCTTGTTGTAGTATGTGCAATTTAAATTCTTGAGCCCTCTCTTCTTGAGAAATAATTTGTGCTTAATACGGTGATTCTTAGCCTCTACTAATGCAAAAAGATTTTCAACACTTTTTAAAAACTACTGGAAATGAAATTTATTTAAGAGCTTTGTTTACAACTTTTATTAATTTTCTTATTTTATTTTTTTTTCTTGGTCATTTTTAAAATACATGCAAAATTCAAGGGCTATTTTCCCTTGTAATTTCAATGTTTTCTTATGTCTTAGGACTATGAAGGATCCAATTTGGGTAACACCACCCTGGAAGAAGTCACTCCCTCACAGTGATAATGGAAGTGATATCAACCTATGCTAAAATAGCACAGACATATAAATGGAAGCTTTTTCAGTTCAGGGGATGGAACTTTATTAGATTTTTTCCTTGCTGAATTTTTAGTTTTTAAATTCATTCTCCCTTCCTCCCCTAAAACAGCATGTATGTGTTTGCCTTTAGGGCATGCTTGAAGGATCATGAAGTTGACTACTACAAAAGTGGAATTTGCTTGAAAATAAAATCTTGTGGTGAGATTATCATTCCACCTATCTCCATAAAAAACAAACAAAACAAACAAACAAAAAACCCCAGGATTTAATTGATTCTTGCTTTATGCAGTAGGGGCTGATAACTTTGAATTATGCCTAATTGACAAAATCATGCAACACTTAAAATTGCTGTATTTTGGGTTTTTTATATTTTAATCAGTCTGTTATAAATATACAGGCACCATTGTAATAAATGAATGCAAATACATATTTTCTCTATTTTTCACCTAAATAATAAGACAACTTAAAATAAATGACACAGAAACCTTGCATCCTGTCATTGTGAAATGTCATCAGAAATACTTCTAGAAATGCTCCTTAATTGTCCCTCAGCAGAAAAGATTTACATAATTTCAATTGCAGATGGCATCTGATGTTTTTAGAGTACATGGTCAAAGCATGTTTCTTCAACTTGCATATAAATAGATGGTGATTTTTCATCACATCTCTATATCCAACATAACTGAGATAAAATGAGTGTAAGTGCAGGGAGAAGATATTTTTGACTGCCCTCTTAAAGACGTCTGGTAGAGGGAAGCAAGAAGTTAGGTTTAGTGCAGCTTTGAGGACCATTTTTATAAGCTTGAATGTTGCTGTCTGATTGTAGAATTCAGTTTCAAGGTCTGTGTGGAGAGATGTTCCCTGTTCTTCTAGTCTCATCCACACAATGTTAGGCAAAAAATATTGCATGGTGAATCTATTGGCCAAGTTGCTGCTGTGGAGCATTCCTATCCTGGGACTCATTTAGGATTGCCTCTTCACCATCCTGAGACACCATGACCACTGTGCAATTTCTCCTTTGTCCGACTCGCTGCTAGTTGCCATTGTTGTTGTTGTCACTTGATATTATTTAAGAAAAATAATAATGTAGAAATTGTAAATGCCTCACCCAAAAAAGAAAAATAACTGTGCCAGCTTTTCCAAGGACTTCAGGTGTCACGCACCCATGAGCTATGTAGATATTTGTTCCTTCTGGAAAACATTCAAATGGTGGGAATCATAGAATCATAGAATGATTTGGGTTAGAAGAGACCTTAAACATCATCTAGTTCCAACTCCTTACTATGGCAGAAATGTCATTTACTCCATCAAGTTGCTTAGGCCCCATCCAATCTGACCTTGAACATTTCCAGAGATGAGGCACTCACAATTTTTCTGGGCAACAAATTATTATTATCATTTATTCTGCAATGTCCTTTTATTCCATATGTTTGTATTGCAAAGACTGGACATTTTTGATGCCTCGTGGTAATTTTTCACCTAAATAATGCAATTTTGCTTCTCTCTGTTCACTCTGATGCATATAAACAAAGCTGAAACTACTTCTTTCACGTGTAAGTATGAAATAATTTGCCTGAACATTAGCATAGGAGACTGAATTTTGACTTCTTGGACTAGTCAAGGAAAGAAAACAACAACACATAAAAAAGGCAAAAGCTAATTAAACTAAAAGTTCATATGAAATCACATGCTAAAAGTCTTCATTTATTCAAAAGAAACTATGGAGTTTAAAAAATAAAAGTGTTAATACATTTGGATGGAGGATTAAAAGTAAAACCAGTGCATACTTACTCACCATATGCACATTTATTTCTATATGTATATGTACTTCTATATGTACTTTCTATATGTACTTCTGGCCTATGATACATTTATTTAAATTATGGACATAAACTTCCCAACAATTTCGGAATAGACTAATAGTTCCATCTCTACAAGGCTACACTGAACTATTCTGGGTTGAAAAGGCTGCTTTAGTAGAAGAAACTTCTGGACTGGGCTCTCCACACTACACACTACATTGTCAGAAGAAATCATGTAAATGTGTAGAGACAGTAATTGCAAATATCTTATTTTTTCCCTGGAGTGTTTGCTAGAGGGTTTTTTTCAGGCTTGCCAAAACAGATGTTATATATACAGATTTAGTACAGTCAGAATAACGATAAAGGTTAATCCTGTGCCATAACGTGAACCCATCAAAATTTTGTTAAAACTTCAGTAGGAGAATCTTTGTCAGAACAATGCAGGAATGATCTTTTTATAAATAATATAAAGATGTAAATAGAAAAAAAAATCTTAAAATTCAAAGTTTTTAACACATTATTATGAAATTATGAATTTTGAATTATTATTAATTATTATGAATTATTTGTATGCCCTTTTTTTTGTTTTGGATTGTTTTGGGGGTTTTTTTTTGTTTGTTTGATGGGTTGGGATTTTTTTTAAAGACTAGTTTTCATTAGATCCTCAGTAAAAATACAAGGGCAGATTTTCATCTGACTACCTTGGATTTCAAAATAGCAACCTTCAGGATTATTCACCTATATTTTTTTTTCTACTTTAGGTGTTGTACCACTGTCGAGTCTTGACATGGAATAAAATAATAAGTCTGCAGTTCTAAATGAAAACAAGACCACAGAAGCAAGATCAACTTAAAATGCAGCAACCTGTGCTTTTGATGTGTTTGGCATTTTGTTGTGAACTTTTCACTTGGGCCCAGAAAGAACAATGCTTATTTTTCTGATCCCAGATTGAATTTACAGCTCTGGCAGCCAGAAAATAATCTTTGGACTTGTAAATCATTCGCATTTGATCTGGAAGTCACTGAGACAGAACAAATACGGAACCACACAATGTCATTCATTCAGGGCTACTTTTTGGCACATAATATCTGGCTTGAAAGAGGACATGCAAACAAATGGAAGTTCGTTCAAGCATATAAAGACCAGTTTTCCAAGAGAAAACCAGCATCATGTCTGTATTGGTCCTTTGGCCATTTCCAGCTTTATTACACTTTCAAGGACATTTTGTCCTCACTTGTGTAGCAATGTGCTTTGCATTCAATGCAATTATCAATGCACAAAAATCTATGAAGAAACTTGCATTTAAAGGAGACACATTCACCTGGAATCAATATATTTCATTCTTTTTGTCAATTAGTCTTATTCAACTTTGTTTATAATATTTTAGGCCTAGCAATAAAATCTTTGAAAGACAGCAGAACAGCAAGTAAAGGGAAAAGATGGAAGTAGTGAAATGAAAAAGAAACCATACTATAGAACAGTTTGCTTCACGCTCATTATTCCTATCCTGTCAAAAAATATGCAGAGCTCTCTGTCAGTTCATAGACCCTTTCCTCTTTGTTCTTTTAATGATTTCTTAGAGAAGTTACATCTAAGTTCCTTATGTGCATCCTTTACTGATTGTGAATCAGAAGGTATGTGAGGATCCATTCATTTACATCATAATTCTGATGTCAACCTTTCCTGTTACCACAGAAACACAGCCCATGACCATGCTTTGTATTAAAAAGGAACTATATGATACCATCAATGATGACAGCTCCCATGATTTAATCCTTGATTTTTGCCATAAAATCTGACCTTTACTTGATCTTAGTGCTTTACTTGCACGTTTGATTTTAAGACTGCTGATAGCTTGGCTTCATTTGCTTTCTCAGTCTGCTCTAATACAAATTTACAGGGGTTGGAGTTTCCCAAATGCACCAGTTATCTGTGGCTTTTGTCTGTTAAATAGAATGTCTCATTTTTACCTGCCTAGAAAAACAGTGTCTCTAATGTCTCTAATGCTCATCATAAATTATCTTGTCTTTCATATCTGAAATATAATCTCTCTGGAATATTTCCTTTATAAAGCATTGTTCTTTTGTCTGCCTGGGTAGCAGTTTCTACATGTCAGACAAAGCACACACAGATCAAGTCCATTCTTAGCTGTCAGGGATGGTTATAGGTCACAGTCATTTGATATTCACTCCTGATGGTTTTTATTTAAGTTTTCCTCCTGCTGAGAAATCTGATAAGTGAGTTGTATTTGCTGTTTTACCTGCATTCCAGCTTTTAGAGTTCAGGGAACCTGGAATTTGTCAGTAAAGATCTTAACCCATATATCACCCACTGTTTGAAGGTTAGCAACATAAATCTTTCAATAAAAGAACAAAGGTCTACAAGGATGTTCACATTCCCTTAGCTTTCAGTGATAATGAAGCCATTTTCAAAATAACAATTAGGTCAAACAATGAAAATGTATTCTGAATTGTGTCCTCTAGAAAATAGAGCCAGCATAACCTTACATTTATACTCAGTGTTAACTGATTAGTGTGTAAACCTTCTGATTTGCCTCTAAATATGTTCCCTGTTTTGTTGTTGGTCTTTGTTTGTGGGGGTTTTTATTGTTGGTTGTGTTTTTTTTCCCTCCACACTTCTCCTCTTTATGCTAACAGTTATTGCCTTTTTTTTTTTCAATTTTATTTCTCACCTTTATCTCCCATTTTACTTCAGGTATTTTTCATTACCTAATGGAAAGCAGAGTCCATTTGAGGCTACCAGTTTTAGATATAAATAAATTCTATAGAAGGTTCCATTGGCCTAGTTTAGGTACGGGGGAAGACTGATGATGGTAATTCAGAACTTTTCTATTACCCCTTTTAACTTCCAAATGCTTCTTGAACAGGAACTTTTCGGAGATGGGAAAAGTGAAGGAGGGATAGTAAATTGTATGTTCAAGGCTAAAGAGAGGGATTATTGTTGAGCACGATGGAGTTTGTGTCCCTTCTTTTGTTCAGATGAACCTTTCCTTTATGGCAGCATCTTAGCTGAGATGTGCCTGGTTTTCATAGCCTTGAAGCACTGACTCCTACCAATGCATTTCTGCTGTGGCTGCTGTGAGCACTACTTCAGTTTGGCATAGGAATTGAATGTTTTTAAGCTGATCTGTGAAATGAAAAACAGGGCACCCCTGAGTCTTAGACACAACCAAACATTGCTTATGTTTCTGGAAACTGAAGAAGACTAAAGGAAACACACTTTGTAACAAACTTATCTTTAAGAATACACTTCTTGTATCTCTGTCAGCAAGAGCAAATTTTACTATGGAAATTTTATCCCTGACCCCAGATTTGTCATTGACTCTCTAGGAACTGGGTCAAGAAGCTACTCGGATTTTCATCCTGGTAATGATCATGAAGCAGCCTTTTGAAGTACAATGACATCATTCTACTGTGTATTTTAGCCAAAATTCAGTCTGCGTGGACTTCTTCAGATTTGTTTGAACTATCCCTAAATCAATTATATTTAATGTAAATGTCATCTAAATCTAAATGTTTATTATTGGAATTTTGGAGGGGGGGACAAAAAAATGCACTTCACTTCCATACAGTAAGAGTGACTAGCGCTCCCTTCTCAAAGAGAAAAAAGATTAGAATACCTTTTTTGTTGTTGTTGTTTGGTTTGTTTTTCTTTTCCTGTTCAAAAATTGAAGAAAATATGAGCAAATAAAAAGATTTATTTTAATGCTGCAGTTTCAGCTTCGGCCAGAGTAATGGGCAAGCTGGACTGCACCACAGGAAAATAAATAACAGGCGACAAAAATATGAATAGTTGGAAAAAAAACCCTGAGAGACAGAAATAAATGTAGAATATGTGATTATGACAAGCGCTAGCATCATCCTGACTGCAAATAAATGAGCTAATTTGCATGGGATTTTTATTTATGAATTCAAGACTGAGACTGAGCCATAGTAGGAGTGCAGCCAGGAATGCTCATGTTCCCTACACTTCATGCACGTTATGGAACACAGCAATATTTAATTGTGCCTGTATGGAAAACAAGAGCCAGTGAGATATATAGATTTTGGTGGAGATTTCTGAAAGCATAATAGAAGAAAAAAGCCTCAGAAGGAGTTCAGAAGCTAGCTTCCAGGGATTCAGTCAACTCAGAATAAACATTCAACACCAGTGAAATGGTATAGTAAAGCCCAGGCAGCTATGAAGGCTTGGCAGATATACAGCAGTGGACTAGAAGAGACTCATGCCCTTCTGGAGGGGCTGCTGGAAGCCAGAAACATTGTCTGAGGTATATTGAGTAGCCCTGAATGCCTGTGTACCTGGGCAATAGGGTTTGCTGTTGTCTATTCTCGTTAACTGCTGGTAACTTCACATAGAAACACCATAGCAACTCTAAAGGGATCTGAAGAAGCATGTTTAAAATATGTGTAACTTTTCAGGCAGGCAAATGATGCCTTTTTTTTTTTTTTCAGAGCTTTATACTGGCAGAGAACAGGAACAAATAGTAAGGAATTAGAACCTTATAGTAACTTCACAAATAAGAAAAATAATAGTGACAGATTTTAAAAGTTAAACAAAAAACACCAAGCCTACAAAAACACTTTTAAAAACCCCTAACTTTAAGCCCTAGCTTGTAAGCATAAGGGAAGCTGTAAAGCCTTCCAAATAAAACAGTTGAAAAGATAATCCATATCTTCATAATCTGATACCTGAAAGCAGTTAGGGCTGGAAGCACAATGCTTGTGCCTTCAGAAGCCAAAGCCTCCCCTTTTCTGATAGTATTTGCTCCATTTGTTAGTCCTGTGAGGTCACAGGACACTAAACCTTAAACTGTGGCAGCCTGCTACGCATATGTGGGGTTGAAATTACACCAGCCTGGGAATAGAGCCAGGACTTCCAGGTGTGTATTGCTTCAGGAGAGGCTGAGGATCTTGAATAAACTGCTTTTATTCTCCTGATTTCGATTTCTTGGGATTTAGGCAGATATCTCTGGAGAAAGAGCTGAATTTCCTTGGGATATCTTCTCTAGGAGGAGAGAAATACTCCGCAAGAAACACTGAGAGGAAATTTCTGCCAAGGTAATCTGCCAAAGATTCTATCCTTCTAAATCTGCTAACATGAGCATACCTTTTAAGTATGCCAGCATGGTTTGGAAGGCATGTAAAGAATCTAAGCGAGCATATAAGCAGCTAATTTGAAGTGCACAGATGCACTTTCCCTTGGGAATTATCTCAGCTCCTGAAATTTCATTCCAGTAATTACCAAGGCAAATCACAAAGATTTCCATTTACTAGTCTGGGGCTTCCTGAAATCCTCTAATTAAACCCCAGCAAGATGGTTTCAATAGAGTAGGGATTTGGTTTTTTTGTTACACTCTTTTCTGTGCTTCCTTCCCCTCCACAACAGTCTTGTGGTCAGATGAACAGCTCTGGGTGACAAGGTACAAGTCTAATGCCAGGAGGAAACTGTATGCTCTGCAATTATAAGATGCTACCAGTTTCCTCCTTCAGTATTCTCTATCATGAGGATATTGTTCAATACAGTCAAAAACTGATCTTACAATATGGAAAAAAATAATTTGGAGGTAAAACCATATAATATTCATACAGAACCTGTCAACAGTGAAACTTTGGATTTTTAAGAATTATTTTTTGATTATACTAAATGCAATTTAGTGGTCAAAGGTTTAAACTTTACCTCTTTCCTCTACTAGAATCTTTCCCAGAGCTTGACTGTCCATTTCATAGATAGATGACTAAGACAGTCTGCCCTCCACATTTCTTTTGTGGTGACAAAAGACTAGAAAACCTTTTTTATCCTTGAGGGTGATTATTTCCATACAGCCCTTCTGACCACTGCAAGAAATTAGACACCTGGAAATGTAACTACACTAGGCAGCAGCTGAGGCCAATAGGTGAGAAGTAGTATAGAATGACTTTAAACCAGACTCTCCTGTGCATATTTAACTGAGCTCTGCTCAGACTACAGCCCAAAGAAAATCAGTGAAATAGTGTCAAACAGACTTTTGTGGCTCTCCTGGCAGCTTAAGGTTAGCTATTGCTATGTGGGGGTTTGTATACCAGCTTCAAGTTTCGTTGAAAAGAGGCCTTTTATGAGTGCACATCATGCTTATGCTTTCACATAATCAGACTGCTTAACTTTTCACCAGGACAAATGAAAGCATAGCAAAATAAGGATACATGAACCCTAAGGATCACAGAATCATTAGGTTGGAAGAAACCTTCAAGATCATTGACTACAACCCATGCCCTAACACCTCAACTAGATCATGGCACTGAGTGCCACATCCGATCTTTTCTTAAACACATCCAGGGATGGTGACTTCACCACCTCCCCACGCAGACAATTCCAGTATTTTATCACTCTTTCCATAAAAAACTTTTTCCTAATATCCAACTTATATTTCCCTTGGTGCACCTTAAGACTGTGTCTTCTGGTTCTGTCTGTTGCTGCCTGGAGAAAGAGACCAACCCCACCTGACTACAGCCACCTTTCAGGGAGCTGTAGAGAGTGACAAGGTCACCCCTGAGTCTCCTTTACTCCAGGCTAAACACACCCAGCTCCCTCAGTCATTCCCAATAGGGCTTGTGTTCCAAGCCCCTCACCAGCCTCGTTGCCTCCTCTGGACGGGCTCAAGCATCTCAACGTCCTTCCCAAACTGAGGGCCCAGAACTGGACACAGCACTCAAGGTGTGGCC
>VXAX01000282.1:284160-347537 GCA_013399835.1 Leptocoma aspasia
TGGTCATAAAAGGAGATCAGGTTGGTCAAACATGACCTACCCCTCCTAAACCCATGCTGGCTGGGTCTGGTACCCTGCCCATCCTGTAAGTGCTGCATGATGTCACTCAACTGTTCCATAACCTTACCAGGTACTGAGGTCAGGCTGACTGGTCTATAATTACCAGGATCCTCCTTTCCACCTTTTTTTGTGAATGGGTGTCACACTGGCCAGCTTCCAGTCCTCTGGAACCTCCCCAGTGAGCCAGGACTATTGGTAAATGATGTTGTGCAGCTTCACAAGCTCATCTGCCAGCTCCCTCATTACCCTGGGATGGATCCCATCTGGTCCCATAGATTTATGAACATCCAAGCAGCTCAGCAGTTTTCTGACTGCTTCCTTCTTGATAACAGGGAGACCATTTTGCTCCATGACACCATCTACCAGCCAGGATGACAGCTGTCCTGAGGACAAGCTGTCTTCCCACTAAAGACTGAGGCAAAGGAGGTCACTTAAGCACTTCTGCCTTTTCCTCATCTGCAGTTACTAAGTTCCCTCCTGCATCCAGTAGAGAACAAAGGACGGTCTTACCCTTCCTTTTGCTGTTAATATATTTGTAAAAACATTTTGCATTATCCTTTACAAAATTATATTAATTGCCAAATTAAGTTCGAACTGAGCTTTGGCCTCTTTAATTTTTTCCTACGTGCCTTAGCAGCCTCCTTAAATACTTCCTGAGAGACCTCCTTCCAAAGATGATACATCCTCTTTTTATTCCTAAGTTCCTTTGAAACCTCATTGCTCATCCAGGCTGGACATTTGCCTCGTCAACTTATCTTTTGGCACACAGGGACAGTCTGTTCCTGTGCCTTCAAAATTCTCTGTTTTGAAACATGCCCACCTCTCCTGGACTCCTTTGTTTTTAAGGGCTGCTTCCCAAAGAATTCTCTGAATAAGACCCCTAAATAGGCCAAAGTCTGCCCTCTGGAAGTCCAGCGTAAAAGTCTCATTGATCCTGATTTCATCAAATATCGAGAACTCTATAATTTCATGATCACCATGCCACAAGCGGCCTCCAACCATCACATCTCCCAGCAGCCCATCTCTATTTGCAAACAACACATGTAACACAGTCCCTCCCCCCTGGTGGGCTCACCCACCAGCTGCAACAAAAAGTTGTCCTGCATACACTCTAAGAACTCCCTGGACTACCTCTTATCCGCTGTATTAAGTTCCCAGCAGATGTCTGGTAGGTTAAAGTCACCTACAAGAACAAGGACTGGTCATCCTGAAGCATTCTTCAGCTGCTTATAAAATAAGTTGTCCACCTCTTCTTCCATGTTGGGTGGATGATAACAGACTCCCAGTAGGATGTCAACCTTGTTGGCTTTCTCCTTAATTCTTACCCGTAGGCATTCAACCTCATCGTCATTAGTTTCAATACCCATGGCATCAAAAACCTCCCTAATGTAAATGGCCACCCCCTCCACCTCTTCTCCTTTTTCCTGTCTCTTCTGAAGAGCTTGTAGCCATCCAGTGCAGTGATCCAGCTACTTGAGTGGTCCCACCAGGTTTCTGTGATGGTGACTACATCGTAGCTTTGCTGTTGCACCACGGCCTCCAGCTCCTCCTGTTTGTTACCCATGCTGCGTGCATTAGCATGCATGCACCTCAGCTAGGCTGCTGATTTTGCCCCCTATCTCAGGTTTGCCACCCTTTGGCCTGCTTCCAGGGAGCCCAGCTGCCTCCCCTTCCCCCTTCAAACCTAGTTTAAATGATGATGGAGGGATGGCTGTGCATGTAGATGTGCATTATCCTGTGCTGCTGTGCTGCTATACGGCTGCACCATGTGAGCTGGAAGGGATACAGGCTCAAAAGCACCCTAAATCTTTAGGGTTGCTTTGTGCTTGCAGAGCACTTAAGCAAAAGGCAAAAGAATAGTGAAGCAAATGAAGAACACAAAAGCTTTTACATACGAAGAGAGTAAAATAAAAAAAAAAAAAAGAAAAAAAAAAAAAAAAAAAAAAAAGAAAAAGAAATAATATTTTGGAGATAATTAGAGATTATTGGCAACACAAACAACACTGAATGAGCAAGGCTTTCAGAAATCAAGTTAATATGCGGAGTGCTGAACACTGATGAAAGATCAGTGTAGAAACAATAGATTTTAGTGGGTAGTCCTTGACCTGGAGGCCTTTGGATTGCTTCTAAGTATCTGCAGAACATCTTTATTAGAAACACAGTGATAATCCATTTAATCAGGACCTATATATCTAATAGAAAGCCTTTAGGGTTCTCATATAAAAAACTTAAAGGCCAAAAAAATGAAAGCCAGTAATATCCAAAGACCAAGACATATTGAGATCCTTGCTGTATTACTTAATGGGGATATAGTAATGGTGCTCATCAAAGAAAAGCAATATGAAGGGATTTTAAACCAAGATAAAACTTACTTGCCCTTTGTCATGAGACAAGAATAATGGGACAGTAGATGAAACTGAAAGGAAATAAATTCAAACTGATGAAAGGGAGGATTATTTTTATAAAATGCATAATTAGTCAGTCAAACTCACCGCCATAAGATTTCACTGAGACATAGAATTCAGAAAGAAAATCAGGCATTTATATGGATAATGAGAACATCTTTAGATAAGATGAAAAAGAAAAAAAGAATATAGAGTACTGCTTTGTGGCATAATCAAGCACTAGCTCAAGGTAGAAGGCATTAAGAAATGGCATAGGACAGGTATGACCCTCACAGACATTATTAGTATTCTTTATGAGACTGAACCATTGTCCTAAGCATGAAGGCAGATACTCTCATACTTTTGATGTATTTTATTTGTCAAACCTAGGTTCATAACCTCCAGGTCTACAAAACAGGGGCTGTACAACACTCAGCAGATGTTAACAAGCAGAAAATATGTGGGCATAGAGTAAGGAAGAATTTGACAGCAACAGGAACAGGGAGAACCCAGGCTTGATTGGCCTCATTCTTTCTGCAGTAGCAAGAGACTGCAAAAGGCTGTGAATTTTAGTGCAGCTGAAGTTTAACTACTTCAGTCTTCTGTTTCTGCCTCAGTGGATTCTGCTTCCATCAGCATCAATGGGATTAGAATAAGCCTTTAGGGCAAGCATTTAGCATATACTGAAAATCTACAGTTTTATTTAAGCAACTTCTCTGGGGGTATTGACTAGTAAATCTTTGAAAAGCATTTTTAAAATGTTGGCTTTTCTTATATCACATGGTGATACTTCACTGTTTAAGATGTGATTATGCTAGTTCTGACTTGCAGGATGATGAATCACTGGGTGACACACCAGTGTGCTTTTAACACGGTTGTGTTTGTATCAGGGGTTGGTTGGGTTGATCTGCAGAAGAGAAAGCTAGGCCAGAACCTTCGCTCAAGAATAGATCTGTGGTTCAACAATACTTGTAAGGGTTTCATTATTTCCTGTTTTTCTATTTTGGGATTCCTGTTGTGGCCTAAAATGGAGGATATTATACTTGTGGATTAAGGTTATTTTTAAGAACTTAACTTCTTCAAGGACCAGACATGCAATATAGGAAACCTGTGAACAGGGTGGAAGAAGATCCTAGACATGTGCTTGCAGTAGCAGGGGGCCAAGCAGCCCAACAGCTAAGTGGGTTCAGCCAGGAATGTCCATCTTATGTTTGCAATCTATTGGGGTTGCAGGAGGCAACACTAGAGCTGTCATTGTTAGCTTTATGAAAAAGGAAGAATCATGTACTGCATGGTGGGAAGAAAGGAGAGCAATGTCTGAAGGAAGAAGTAGCACCAGCAGAACATCTGGAGCAATAACTAAGAGCAGAAAGGAAGTACCTATGTAAATACTGGAAGCAATTAAATTTTGATGGTCCCAGTGTTTACTAACTCTTTTCTATCTTTAGACAAAAAAAAACAAGCCAGAGGAAACAGCAATCTTTTGAGCTCTCAGCTCCATTTTGCAAATCACATACATGGAAAATGAGCCATCCAAAATTTCAATCTGCAATGATTCATTCCTCTCTAATTTTATTTTATGTATCGTGTGCTTCATCATACCCAGTGTGAGAATGAGATGCCTAGTCTAGAACACTTGGGCAGGTGGGTTGGAGAAATCTTTTTTGAAATAAGTTATATTCAAAATAGTCTTAAGAAAGTAAGACATGTCAATTCATTTTTAAAAACTTGCTTTCACAGGAGAGAAAAACACATAAATATATGTATAGATACACATAATGTACCCACCCACTATCAAGGCTTTAAGTTCCAGTGTGGCAAGCTATCAGCCAACTACTTTGGATTTCAAAAATTTTAATCATATAGAAGTCAATGTGTTTACTTTAATGGTTTACTTGTATACTTTAAATTAGACATGAACGTGCTGAATCAGCAGCAGAATGTTTCTTTTTCCTGAGCTGACATTAATACTCATGTTTTGGATCGTTGGCCTTCCCACCCACCACAAGTGTTTGTATCTCTTTCAACAGGGAAGTGGGGACCTCTAAGTGCATCTGTAGTCATCTCAAATCTCAGAATAAGAAGCTAGAAAGGAGCTAGGATTTTGATTCCTCATCCCAATTTCTCTTTCTAATACGACTCTTCCTTCTAATTCAAGCCCAGCTGGATTGCACATCACTGAGTTCACAAAAAAAGAGGAATACTATGCTTCATACAGAATGAATGTCCTTTCAGGTGCTATCTGCTTTCAGAGCTGTGTCTGTTTTTTCTTCTTACCACACTTTGAACAGTTAAAATAATGCAGTCTTCAAATAGCTATTTTTTCCCACTTGGGTAAGTTTCCTTAGTCTTGTGTTTATTTAACTGTGCACAGTATATTCCTATATAGTACTATACATTGCAATTAGAATACCTTTGCGGGGTGGGAAGGCTGAGTTTCTTTCTTCTTCTTTTGCTTCAAAAGTAAACAGGTTTTTCAGTATTTTCTATGTTGTCTTGTACTGGAAACCATTCTCGCATTCATAGATTTAGAATAACTGCATGTGTATGTATACCTTTGAGAAAATGTCCAGGTGCATAGAAGTTTGCATATATGCATATGTAGAGTTACTTCTGTGAACAGATACCTGTTTGATCAACCATGTTTCCCTTATTTTTCTTTTTATCTCTCTGAGCCATCAGTGACACATCAGGATATGACTAACAAGCTCCACACAGAGAAACAGTATTTTATCTGTAGAGTTATTTATCAAAAAAGTCTGTTCCTTGCAAACTGGTCACTGCAATCATAAAACAGCATTAGGCAGCATATATGACTAAACTGTTTTTGTTGGTAGAATATATTTATCTGACTTTCTTTTGTCTAAGGGATTTGCAAGCAGCTCTTTTTTTTAACTTTAGTCAAAATGTAATCACTCTCTGTTTCTATCCAAATGTTATGTATTGTTCTTAGAGTATTTTTTACTGATAAAGAGCACAGGTATTTTTTTCTGTGCTTATCTTGCAATGTGAAGAACCTGTTATTGTTCAATACTGAATAGTGGAGATAATACCCAATTTCCAAACTTTCAAGTGGAGCTTCATCTTGTACTCAGTGAATAGAATGAGATACACATGACAATTGGCATTTCACATACCTTTATCTACAGTTTTTCCACCCAGTTATGAAGTTATACATAATAACTGGAGAGATGTGAGAAAGGAAGGAAGAAGACTGAAATTAAAACCAACCAAATAAAACACTCCCACAAAAGTAAAATCTTTTTCTTATTGCCTTTGCTACAGCTTTCCAATAATTATGAAAGAGTGACATATACTGAAATCAGAGACTGCCATTTTGGAGAAAGAAGCATACCCAACATTCTTCTATGTTCTTTCTAAGGCATCAGTGATCTTAAAAATAAATAAAAGGTCATTATCGGACAGTTGAAGAACTAAAGGCTGGAATTTAGCAGGATCAGATGCAGTCCTGCTGGGAAGGAGGGAGAAAAATGTCTGTCTGCATTCTTTCATAGCTTCATGGGTTCATTCTAAGTATGACTGGTTGGCATAGGAATTTCTACTTCCATGACATCCCACATGAATAATTGATATCAAAGAGTCTCACTGAAGTATGGTGGTGTAAAGAACTATTCATGAAGGATTGCAGCTTGTTTGCCACCTGAGTGCACAGTCTGGCCCACGGTTATTATTATTAGAGCCTGTGAAAGCAAAGCCTGTCATTCTGAGAGCATGGGACAGAGAGAACAATGCAGTATCAGCAGAGACCTTGACACACCTTGTGAGGATGAAGAAGTGACTTGGGACAAAGATGATGACAATATAGACCTTGAGACCTGTGCCTGTTCCAAGTTCTGCTGGTTGGTGACTGAATCTAGAAATCTGTTCAGTGTCGTATGTGAAATTTTAGCATTTATTCTCCACTCAGCTTTTATACAGGCACAAAAGTTACTACCCTATGTCCTTGTTGGTGATCACAGCAGGGAGGCTGAATCACAGAATCACAAAATGATTGAGGTTGGAAGGCACCTCTGGAGGTTATTTGGTCCAATTCCACTGTTCAGGCAGGTTCACCTGGAACCTGTTGCCCAGGAACATGTCCAAACAGCTTTTAAATATCTCCAAGTATGGAGATTCCACAACCTTTATGGGCAGCCTCTTCTAGTGGTTGGTCACTGTACAGTAAAATAAGGGTGGATATTCAGATGGACCCTTCTGTGTTTCAGTTTCTGTCTACTGCCTCTGGTTCTGTCACCAGGTGCCACTGAAAACAGCCTGTCCCTGGCATCTTTTCACTCTCCTTTTGGGTATTTTCAGACATTGATAAATAGATTGTAGACATTTGTAGCGTCCGAGCCTTTTGTTCTCCAAGATGAGCAGTCCTAGCTCTCTCAGCTTCTCCTCACAGTTAAAATTCAGTCTCTTAATCTTCTTTGCAGCTTTTCTTCGGATTGCTTCAAGTATGTCCACGCCTCTCTTGTTCTGAGAAGCCCAGAACCAGACACAGTACTCCAGGTGTGGCCTCACCAGTGCTAAGCAGAGAGGAAGGGTCCCCTCCCTTGACTTTCTAACACTTCTCCTAATGCAGCCCAGGAGAGCAGGATATATGACCATGAAGATTTGTTCTGGCCTCTCACTCAAAACCCTGATCTTTTCTGGACACGGATGCTGGCAGTACTGCATGCTGAAGCCTGGAATGACATTCTCTGTTAGTTGAACAGCCATTCTGCTGGTAAATACAGAAAGTCAGTCTTCAGGCTTGTCAGTCCAATATCTGCTCAAATCTAGGCTCTCTTTTTCTTCCTTTTCAATAGAGAGGCAGAACCTTGGCAATGATCACTCACACAAACCCTGTCTTGATATCCTCACCCCCACTGGATTTGCACACAGGAAACAGCAGGAATGGTGCCAGAACTAATCTGGCACAGCAGATAAAAACAGCTGCTATTGTCCAAATGGTATTAGAGTAATTTAATTCCTTCTATAATACTCCATATTCTAAGGCACTTATATATTTAAACGTGAACTTTTTACCACAGGAAGAAAAACAGACCAGTGTAGAAAAATTACAAAGGAATTTTTCTGTGTTTCTACGTTTTATGATTTGGATTTTATACTGAATGAATTGTTTGGACATATCTAATCTGTAAAGATCATAAATCAGAAGTATTTTTTAACCATAATAATGCCTATTCTGATACTACTGGCACTTATGCCATTTGGTTTCCCAATACAATCTCTGGATTGTATGTATTTGTCTGTGTATCTTTCATGTTTATACACAAAGCTTGCTGACTCAGCTAACACACTACCCAAAATGATGTAGTTCTGCAAAATGATGAAAGCAAAAAATTATTTCAGCCTGATCTATAGCTTACGTCTTAGTACAGAAACCATGCCTGATGAATTTTTCTCTCCTAGCATAGCCCCTGGTAAACTAAACATCAGCAAAATGTTGCTGATTGCAATAAACTGGCTATATCTTCTAGTGAACCTTAAGCTTTCATTCAGTCTCACATCAAGTGGGTATGGATCAGATTTTATAAAGGGTGCATGACCTAATAATTAACAATAGCAGAAAAAAAACCATTGGTCATTTTACTGGCTATTCAACACAGGATATAGCACAAACCTACTGTCCTAGTTTCAGCCGGAATAGAATTCCCTTTCTTCTTAGAACTGGTACAGTGCTGTGTTTTGGATTCATTACCAAAATAACGATAACCTGTCAATGTTTTTGTTGTTGCCCAGTAGTGCTTATTCTCTACGCCAAGAACTTTCAATACCCATGCTCTGCCAGCCAGCAGGTACACAAGAGCTGGGAGGGAGCACCCCCAGAACAGCAGACCTGATCTAGCCAAAGGGATACTCCACATCATGGAATGTCATGATCAGTATATAAACCAGGGGAGCTGGCTGGGAGGGGCCAGTCTGGCCATCACTGGTCAGCAGGTGGTGAGAAATTGTATTTGGCATCACTTGTGTTTCTTGGGTTTTATCTCTGTCTCCCTCTCCCTTTTGTTCCAACAATAACAGGAATATTAATAATAATATTTTACTTTTTTCGATAATTAAACTGTTCTTATCTCAGTCCTGGAGGTTTATTTTCTTTTCTCTGATTCTCCTCTGCATTCTGTCGTGGGACAGTGCAGTGTGTGATCAGCTGTGCAGTACTTAGTTGCAGTATGGGATTAAACACCTACCTATCTGAGAAGTTCCTGCTTTCCAGGGGTGTGTAATCCCCAGGCTCTGAGAAAACAGAAAGTATACCTTATCTTCAAAACTTTTTTTGCTTTAGAAGGGAAAATATGGTATTTTAAGTGTTGGACTTGATGACCCTTGTGGCTCCCTTCCAATTCAGAATATTCTGTGATCTTGCTCATGTGATGGAAAACCAAAGCAAAAAAAAAAGCCCTTAGACTCAGTACATTTTATAAATTATTGTATTAGGCAAAACAATCAATAAGAAATATATTTTAACAAGGAACATCCATTTACCCACTTCCACCATGGTGTCCTTGAACACCAAGCTGTTGTCTTACTTACTGTTCAGCATCACTCAAACATTTTCTAACAGAGCATGCAATCTATCATTCAAAAAATTGTAATCAAGATTTACAGATTATGTCCCTAAAACTCAGCACAAGCATTTTAAATAATCAATTGGTATTTAATTAACACACAATTGCTGCTCTAATACTGAATCAAATCCTCTTAAAGTGTGTCCATAATTCCCATTAGAGTGGTAATGTCCTGAGAGTGGAAGAAATACCCTGCGATCATTAGAAGAGTATTGAAAATTATGGAGTTTTTGTCAAGAGATTAAGCACTTCCAGAATCTATTACACATGAAAAAAAAGACACTTTAGAGCAGAAATGAATTATGATACTTCTTCCCAATCCTTTAAAATAGATTTTTTAATAAACAGATTGTCTCACCATTCTTTCCAACTAACGTACCTAAGACTTGTGCATTGTATTTTTTTATAAAATATGGCACAGGAAACTGCTTAGGAAAAATGATGCTAACACAATTTTTGTCAAGTTAGTTGCAGCAGCTCTCCTATGAAGAGAGGCTGTGAGAGTTGGGGTTGTTCAGCCTGAAGAAGAGAAAGCTCCAGGATGACCTTACAGAGACCTCCTAGTACCTAGTCCTTGAAGGGGATTTACAAGAATACCAAAGAAGGATTTTTTTTCACAAGGGCATATATTGATATGATAAGGGGAGATCGCTTTAAACTGAAAGAGGGTAAGGTTAGATTAGATATTAAGAAGAAATTATTTTTAGGTTGGTAAGACACTGGAACAGGTCATCCAGAGAAGTCCTGGGTGCCCCATCCCTGGAAGTGTTCAAGGCCAAGCTGGATGGGGCTTTGAGCAACCTGATTTAGTGGAAGATAGGTTGGCCCTGCCCATGGGCAGGTGGGTTGGAACTAGATGACCTTTAAGGTCCTTTCCAACCCAAACCATTCTATGATTCTATGAAAATTTAGAAAAAATATTAGTTGCAATGAGCAAAAAAAAAACCCCACCCAACATTTTTGGGAGATATTTCCTTCAATTTTTTTAAGAGAAATGGTTGGAAGAGCCCTAATAAAAATAAATTCAAGGAACACCCTCTATTGTTTCTTTTGAAAGAAGTCAAACATTATCTTATATTTGGTTATTTAGTGAATGAATGAATGAAATACAGAATTATGATACACATAGACTAATTTTACCCAGCTTGTCACACCACAGTCAGAATGTACAAAAAAGAACAGATTTAAGAGGAGAATAATAGTTGTCCTGAGCTATTCTGTTGTGCTGAAAAAAGGATTAATCAAAGCTGGGATTGTAAGTCCAGCAGATCTCTTGACTAAAGGAAATCTATGAATTCAACTCAATACATGGTAGCACTTTTTGTGATGGCACCCATCTTCCAAGCTGTGGTTTCCCCACATCCCCTAAATCCTTCATATTTAATTGGTTTTTCACTAACTCTTTTTTTTCTCTCCCCAAGGACCTTGTGATTTTTCAATGCCTTTATAAACCTAGCATTTGTGATCTCCTGAGGCAAAGATTTCTGTGATCTAATTACTTACAATGTGCAGCAGTACTTCTATTTGTTTAGCCTCACTGCCCAGTCATGTTACAGGACTAACTTCCAGTCTTGCTGCTGTATTACATTGATCATCGTTTTGCATACTTTTGTTGCCTACAATTTTAATGGCATGATTTCAGAGGGGGGGCTGAATAACAGTTCTGAAAACTGATCCACTCCAAACCCAAAGATTTTGTTCTAGCAATGAGTATCGCATTTCAAAAAGTAGAATATACATAGGTTAAATATTTGCAATACTTCATGAGGTCAGTGGAATTCAAAGTTGCTGTTGCTGTCCACAGGTCTCATACAGAGAAAAACTCTTTTATTACATGTTCCTATGATTTTGTGTTTGAACATCTATCAGAAAAAAACCAGAAAAAATGTCTAGGTAAGTATCAAATTCAAAGGCATAATTCTGCAATACTTAAATCAATTGTTTCTATACCAGATCCAGGATTCTTTTTAATGTGTTTTGATTTGGTTTGGTTTTTGGTTTTTTTTTTTTCTTTTTGGTCCAAAATGATATATAAATATATCTGTACCAGTATTTGTGCAATAGCTATGTGCCTTTCTAGCTGATAGATGAATATTCTGTTTCTTGGACTAATGTGATTCTCACATGTATTGCTTCTCAAATATATGCCTTTGTGTGGGTCTAGATCTGTATCCATATCCATATATTTATATTTATATACATATACATGTAACCCCTTCTCTTGTATTGATAACAGTTTTTTTAAGGTCCATGAGCAAAAATTTGTCTGTAAGTGAAAAGCACTAAGAAGGACTATTCTCTGGAATTTTTAATCTGAAGTGCTGCTTAGGTATACCCACCAGAAAATTTCTTATTTTTCAGTCTCATCTCCTACAGAAATAACACAGGGGCTGATCACATCTAAATATTTGGAGCTACTTAATTCTGACTATATTTTCCAGAAGAAGGTGACAGCTAATTAGGTTTTCCAGAATTTTGTAAAAACAGATGTGTCCAAACAAAGGAGGAAATCCTACTGATTTTCTAACAGAAGATGCAGAAAGAGGCTGGGCATTATCAGACATGGGGCAACCAATCTGAGAGGGAGGATACATGCCTGAACTACAGGAAGATTCAGCTGGAGTTTATTCTGTCTTAAACTCCATAGCTGCTCAAATGCACATAAATCTATTGAAAAACCATGTTCCTCATTACACTAGGGCAGATATTATTGTCACCATGAAGGGCTATTAAAACAATAAATATATATATATANATTTTTAAGAGGCCAGTTGGCTACATAGAATCCCAGATTTGATTAATTTCTTTAAGTTATTAGTCTCCTCAGCTTTATTTTTTTCTTTAATACATTTATGTTAGTTAGCTGCATCAGCTATATTATAGGTTCATTCCATCACTCAGCACCTTCTCTATCTAATAATTGATTTCTGAGTTCACTTTCTATTTCTGTGTATTTTCTTTGTCATTTAAACTCCATTCTACTTGATATGAAAGCTCAGCAAGATAATCAGTCTTAGCTTGGAAGGGCATGTTATATAATATGAATTTTGGACAGATGCACAGCTCTAGGTAAAAAAACTGTCCGGATTGCTGAGCCCAAACTGTGGTGGTGAATGGAATTATATCCAGCTGGTGACTGGTAAAATGTGCTGCTCCCCAGAGTTCACTACTGGAGCCAGTTCTGTTTAATATCTTTCTCAATGATCCAGATGAGGGGATTGAGTACACCTTCAGTCAGTTTGTAGGTGACAAGTTGGGTGGGAGTGTTGATCTGCTGGAGGGCAGGAAGACTCTGCCTGGAGATCTGGACAGGCTGGATCAATGGGCTGAGGCCAGTGGTGTGAGGTTCAACAAGGCCAAATGCTGGGTCCTGCACTTAGGTCACAACAACCCCAGGCAGTGCCACAGGCTGGGGGAAGAGTATCTGGAAGGCTGCTCCATGAAAAAGGACCTGAGATGTCAAATTTCAATGTCAAATTTTGGAACAGGCTGCTCAGGAACTTGGTTGAACTACCATTTCTGAAGGTATTTAAAAGACATGTAGATGTGGCACTTGGTGACACGGTTTAGTGGTGGACTTAATAATGCTGGGTTAGTGGTTGGACTTGATGATCTTAGAGATATTTTCCAGACTAAATTGTAGAGTTTTATGCTAAATTTGAGGCTTGAACAATTTACAAAACTGGTATTTCTGATGCTATAAGATGAAATGTCCACGTGTTCTTTAACTGCTTTCTTTTTTAACATAGACATGTCTATACTACTTCATATTTTTTCTACTGTGCTATCTGACTGTCTTCAAATAGGTATTGAGCAANCAATAAATATATATATATATATATGCTTTATATGTACACACACATAGGCACAGACAAATAAGGACACATTCATGTATATGCCCAGAGGGAGGCTTTATTCCCTGTTAATGTCATATTGCCATTAACTTTATGACCATTTGGAGCTCTTCAGTGAATCATTCTATTCTACATAATGATAGAATATTTTAATCTTGAAATTGTTAATATGAAGGTTAACACATGAAAGAAGAAAACCATAATAGTAAATAAAAGCAATATTAATTTTTTAAATATTTNCCCAAACTGTGGTGGTGAATGGAATTATATCCAGCTGGTGACTGGTAAAATGTGCTGCTCCCCAGAGTTCACTACTGGAGCCAGTTCTGTTTAATATCTTTCTCAATGATCCAGATGAGGGGATTGAGTACACCTTCAGTCAGTTTGTAGGTGACAAGTTGGGTGGGAGTGTTGATCTGCTGGAGGCCAGGAAGGCTCAGCATGGAGATCTGGACAGGCTGGATCAATGGGCTGAGGCCAGTGGTGTGAGGTTCAACAAGGCCAAATGCTGGGTCCTGCACTTAGGTCACAACAACCCCAGGCAGTGCCACAGGCTGGGGGAAGAGTATCTGGAAGGCTGCTCCATGAAAAAGGACCTGAGATGTCAAATTTCAATGTCAAATTTTGGAACAGGCTGCTCAGGAACTTGGTTGAACTACCATTTCTGAAGGTATTTAAAAGACATGTAGATGTGGCACTTGGTGACACGGTTTAGTGGTGGACTTAATAATGCTGGGTTAGTGGTTGGACTTGATGATCTTAGAGATATTTTCCAGACTAAATTGTAGAGTTTTATGCTAAATTTGAGGCTTGAACAATTTACAAAACTGGTATTTCTGATGCTATAAGATGAAATGTCCACGTGTTCTTTAACTGCTTTCTTTTTTAACATAGACATGTCTATACTACTTCATATTTTTTCTACTGTGCTATCTGACTGTCTTCAAATAGGTATTGAGCAATGATTTTCAGCTAGAAAATGCAACTATTTCATTCATCCTCTCTCAGGTGTGGATGCTTTATTTCTTTTATGAAGTATTATACATCTTGACTCTTAAAGAGTAGATCAGAAAGGGTATTGTGAATGCAGAGAAGTAGGTGAGGTTGGATCTGACTCAGATATTCTAAGGATTCTTCCCACAGTCTTGAATAAGCCCTGAAAAAAACACCCAATTCCTTCTTCTTCCCTTGAAATATAGATCACTTTAATAAAATGTTTGGTTTTGAGTAGCGCTTCCTGTCCCCACCCCTTGTTACTCATTTTTTAACTTGAACTAATCCTAGAGTTTTATCTTTCTGGAAATCTGAAGCCAATATTTTATAGAATGGGTGATTAGATGTACTTGATGGCATCCCATGTTGCTTTGGCAGGATATAAACTTATTTATCTTTCTGCAGGATAATGTCATCTTTCTAAGAAGCAGCAGTTGTGTGTGTATTTAAAATGTCACTTTTGTTGTCTCTTAGTCAAAAACTAGGCCACCTATTTTTTAATGACAATGAACTCAGCAACAACACACCCTGTGAATAAGGATTGTGCTATTTTTGTTCAATTTATGAGATGGAAGTCAAGCAAAATGAGATATTCAATGTTCAGATGATAATAAGAGAGAAACCACATGAAGGCTTTAAATTTTTTTCTTTTCCTGTTGAATATTGTCAAACTAGATAAAACCTTTAGCCTCTAGAAAGTAAAAGAACCAAATAAGCTAAACCCAAAATTCTGTTAGTGCAATAAACTAAAAAAGTAAATACTTCCACCTTGGCAAAATAACAATGTTTGCATTTTTGTTGTCATTTGCAAATAGTAGTGATTTTATTCTAGATATGGTTTAAATAATCCAGTCTTTACTTTCAATTAAAAGCTAACTTTTTTGTTCATTTTCTTTATTTTTTGTTCAGTTGTCAAAGAATAATCAAATTATTGTGTCTGAAATTTATATTTTGCTCTTTTTTTTACTAGGTTTATAGCACTGAATCACATAATTTCTGACAATTGTTAACATCTTACCACTGCACCTAGATTTTGGTTCTTTTCCAGCACACATGGTCTAGTTTAGGTGTCATATTAGAGAAAATCAGGTTCTGAACAGTGTATCCATCCAAGCGCATTACCTTATTCCCAACTGCTAAATGTTGACACTTTCTTATATGTATATCAGGTTACTGTTTAAGACAATGCCCTTGGGAATTATCAGCAAACCTTTCTTTCTGTTATACACTAATATTATACATGGGAGACAATTACTGAAAGTGTTATGAACAGATGGTGCACTAAAGAAAGAAGAATAGTGTTCAATAATGAAACATAAGGGGCCGGTATACTACACAACAGTGTTAAAAATCTTCCACCTTCCTGACACTTGAGGAATAAAATTTAGTTATTATTTGTGAATCTATAGTTGCATGGAAAAACACTGCTTTTGATTAAAATGCTTTCATTTTGGAGCCTTTCTGTAACAGATCATTATTTTCCTGTCTTTAGAGGGCAGTTATAGATGTCCACATGCATATGCAGGTGTTCACCGAGGAGAGTTCATGGTCCTTCCTGTTTTCTTCTTTGCTTCTGCAGTCCTTTTAGCCAAGAGTTTATGATAAAGGAGCCAAAAAACTTCTACCAGAAAATTAGTTTCAATCCTAGGATGCTTATTTTTTTTTCATTTGAAATTACAAGTAAAATTAACTGAGCTGATCTTCACAGCTCTAAGTGGGCTAATTATCCCTTTTAATTTTAATCTCTGTGAATGAAACTACTAAAAAAAAAAAAAAAAGTCACAGCTGGCTGATGGGGAATATACCCACTCTTGAACTCTGATTAATATAAGTGCATTTTAGAAGACATAATTCAGTAGTTTAACATCTCGGAATGATAGCTGAATATTACCTGAGAGTCACCTGTCATTCAGACCACCCATATAAGATACTTAATGTGAAATACATATCTTCATATTTTCCCTTAAGGTCTATGTGACTTCTCATACTGTAGTTTTAGGGAGCTACAGATTCTTACAATGTGTATTTCTATTTCATTAACAGAAAATAAGGAATAAGGTCTTTAAATCATCAGCCTTCACAATGCTTTGAGCCCCTGTTTCTGTACCTTTTGTATTTTCCAAAGGGCTGACTTTGAACCGATAGCTTTGAAACAGCTCAGAGGAAAGGAATGGACTTCCCCAAAAGACTAGAAAAGCTTTTCTCAAATATCTATCCCATGGATTATAAAGTGACTTTAAAGGACTGTTTGAATAAAATTAAGTATTTCCATTTTTGATCAAAAATGTAGGAGAGAAATTGTTAAAAACTATGATGGAAAACTAAAGGAATGCTAACTTCTCTAACAGACTGACATTTTTGAGTCAGGTTTAAAATGGGAGTGGTATGAATAACCAGCTGATTTTATCCAAATCTATTCAGCCATTCAGAATTGCTAAAAATCCATCAGACATCTCCTTTCATCCAGTAAATACAAAGCTGCTGTGCTGTAGCTGATGGTTTGGATTCAAGTTAAAATTCTAAATAAAGAAAACTTCTCTTAAACTCATGAACCTCTTAAACACACTTTGTTGTTTTTTTATAGTATAGTTATATATCTAATGCAGTATCAGTCCTCTCAGAATATGTTTGATTTAAGATTATTTTAGTGTCTGTATAATCATAAAGTGCTAATCCCCACAGCAGGACTGAGTTTTTCATCTCATTGAGTAATATAGGGCTTTGAGAAACTGCTGCTATTCTTAGATATAGAAGCCAGGTACTAGTTATCAATTATGGCTAAGCCTCAGAAATTTCAACTGTGAATGAGAATCTTACAGCATTAAGTGTTTTACTGAACATCTTATTAAATAATTTAAAATAAATATTTGAGGATCTTGTGAAACGTTAACACCTGAAACCTCTGGCTGGACTTGCCCTATAATTTCCTTGCACGTTTCTGCTTTTCCCACAGTTGAGCTACAAGAAGGTAAAAACCGGCTCTAAATGGCTGTCTCCCATCCTCCAGCCAGTGTTTTGGCAGGTGCAGGCTTCCTGCAGGTGGTCTCCCTGGAGTCTACCAAGAAAGATGCTTAGCTTTTGGGATCTGCCATGGGGCAGAGTACGCTTTCCAAAGGACTCAACCGAAGTGGACCCTGCTCTTCATGGCACAACAAAGACAATCTCCCAGGTGGCTCGTGGAGTACTTGATGATAAAGAGTATACATCCCCTGACTTCAATTTCCCTGTGTACTCAGGCCTTCCAAATGTTACCAAGCGTTTGTACAAGACAGGATGAGAGCTGTAAATAAGATAACTAGGGAAGCAAAAAGAAAATTTTCCTAAAAAATCTCAGTGTGGTTGGTTGAAAGGTTTTTGTTTGGTTTTGTTTTTTAACTGACACCTTTCCCTAATCATTATAGAAAATGAAACATAGTTGTAGCAATGATACTAGCTCAGAATATATAATCTAACCAGTCTTGTGGCTTTGAAAGGAGGAATTAACAATTTATTTACAAACAAATAATTTTCCTTTAAGTAATATTGCATATTCTAGCCCTGTTACTTTTGCAGTAAAAGTAAAAAAAATAAGTAGATGCAACTACTTTTACTTTTGCAGTAAAAGAAAAAAAAAAGATGCAACTCCCTTTTATTATTATGTTTTTTATTGGTTTTATGAAAATAGCTGCGACAAGAAAATTAATAAAAAATTATGAAGAAAAATGAGTGAAGAGAAGAAAACTACTACTGAGGCTTACTAGATTATCCTTTATTATCCCTACATATGTATTATATATGAAATGCAAACAAATTGCCAGTCAATTAGTTTCTTCTCTGATGTGATACAATGTAAACATTTTCACACGTCTTTCAAAAATATGTTTATTTTGTCAGAGAAGCATTTTTTTCCCTATAGCAGGAAACATGTATTTTAGGTGAAGCGTTTCTTTGTCCTATATTCTGAAATCATATTTATTTGAATCTGTGACTCTTTCTCTGGATCAGATCCAGAAAGAGAAAAAATTAGTTTTGGCTCGACACTAGTTAAAGCTTTTTAAGTAAGTAACATTCTGATTCTGCTGCTGAAACATGAGAAGAGGAAAGCCAGACAGTTTCTCATGATGATCTTTTCCTTCATGGGACCCTAATGTCCCTTGGAACTGAATGCAATGAACAGATAAAAATTCCCCCACAGAATATCCAGCTGGGAAACATATGCTTCATGCCACCTTCCAAATCAAAATTAAGATCAGAGAGAAGTAGCAATGGAGTCTACTGGGAGATGAGTTCAGATCTGAAAAGATGGGCAGGAGTACAGAAAATGTGCTGAGAGTATCAGGAAATTTCATACATATACAACCACCCTTGGAGAAATTTTGTTTTAATATATAATAAACTTGGAATTTGAATTTCAGAACATGGCATTTACAAAATTGCTCACACAAAGAACAAAAGTATAAATGACAGAATGTTGCTTCTGCAAATAAGTATTTTTCATACTGTTTTCTTGTTTCATAAATATATATTTACACCCACCTTAAGATGCCACTACTGAGAAAACTCTAGAAATACACCCATAAAATAGCAATAAACAAGACCATGATGAGGACTTCTAACCAAAGTTTGTCTCTTAGGATTTTTTCACTGTAAAGAGACCATTTTTCTGAGACCATGTAGCTCTGCATTTAGAGAGTTGCATATTATCTTAGTGGTTAAATATGCTTAAAGCTCTAATAATAAAAATTCCATCAGTAGGAAAAATTAGTAGTTTGATTTACATTTGTTACAGTGAGAGAAAATATTTAAAATATACATTTTTCGTTTAGATGCAAAGATTCTAAGATTTTTTATTAATTTATTCCTCTTCTTCTGACCCACACTTCTCATTTGTTCTGAAATATCTTGTGTATTGCTATAATTTTTAGTTTATTGTAAGAGAATAAAATAACTTATAAATAAAATAACATATTATATGCATATCTTTTTAATATATTAAGTATCATATATTACGCTAATCTTTTTTAAGTTGTTTCGCCCTTGCCAGCTTTCATATGCACTTAGCAGGAAAATCTCTGGGCCATTACACTAATTGTCAATGAGAACAGTGAGAAAACTAGGCAAGCAGAATAAATTGCATGAGAAGAATGGAATTAATGTTGAATTTAAGTTTCCTCACAAACTCCATTTAGGGTATTTAAGATTACTCCAAATGCGTGATATCAAGAATGCAAATGTATTTGAATATGAACGTATTTATTTTCCATTAAAGTAATGACATACTGCATAATATTCTTGTAATGCATGATTATTAGTAGTATTCATGTTAGTATTACTAATATCTTTTCACGAAAAAAAAATATTTCCGAGGTAAGAAAACATAAAAAAGCTTCCCTGTGGAACAACCAGATCTCTGTGGCTGAAAGGGAACCTCTGCCTGGTCTTGCCTTGTTCTGCTGTATACAGCTGCCCCAGTACCACAGTCATGCCAAGAGTTTCATGCAAACACTTTCTAAGGCTGTTCTGAATGTTAATGTTGCTGGCTCCATCCTTGAGAGAAAGAAGTACTAGCAAGACTGCTGTGAAATCAGGAGAAGCTGTCTTGATCTAAAAAATGAAAATCACTCAGTTATACGATTGTCTTAAAACCCCTTCTCAAAGGAAGATTCTTTGACAGTGGTTTTGTTAATGAGCAAATTTGAAAGTTTACTTTCACCAGACAAAAATTTGATTTCCACAGGGTGCTAATAGTTATGCAGAAAAGAGATATAATGTATCATAGAAGGCACTGCCTTCCCTTATTTATGATTTTATCATTTTCTCTTGAACATTTATATGTAGTTATTATGCACTGAATTTCGCACTATATTATTCGTTTGTTGTTTGCTGTTTATTTGCCCACTCAGCAGGGTACAGATTGTGTGTGGGCGTACATTCTTGCATTGTGACTGCACAGCTTGTTTGTGGAGGATTGTCGCTATCCCAGGACAAGCTCCCGGAGTCTTTGGTACACAAGAACTGGCACTGTGCAAATGAGCCAGTTACAGTCCCAGCTCTGGGGATGGTGTGAGAGAGTGTCCTGTCAGTGTCTCTGCTTCATTCTACCACTAGTTTATTTGAGAGGAGTTATGGAAATCTAGACCATCCTGCTAGAAGGCTTAACTTTTCTGGCCCTTTGTGGAAAATAGTCTTCTGAAGGACAACATTTTTGTACCTGGAAGCCTGTATGTGCATCATGTACCTCTTACATGAATTGAGTCCTTCGTGGATTAGTTTTGTGGAAAGATCATGATTTTATCCAAAAAGTGAATTTTGAATGAGTTTTTTGAGGAGCCTCTCAAGGTCGCTAGTGCGGATTATACAGGCCATATTTTATGCTCGTATGAAATTTTGTTATTTGTATTTCTGTGCATATTTATTAAGGGAAAGGCTAAACTAACACACCACCTAAGTGAAGAGATGAAATTTCTACACCTCCTTTCCTTAGCTTTGTTGAATATCTTTGCTTCAGGATTGAAACCATGGACCTAAGGGAACTGCCTTTGGTTAAGGTAATGGGAATCTTCAGCCTCTAGTCATAAACTTCTAACCATGAACTCCTGATGAAGTAACCTCCAAGAACCCAGGTGATTAAAACCTGTTGAAGAAATCAAGGCAGTAATGCATATATANTTTAGACAGCAACCTGGGAAGTTCTGCTCTCTGACAGATTTGAAAGTCTGCTGGGAATGCTCTTACTTGAGAACATGCCTTACTGTATTTCACACTAGAGTGACAGGCTTGGTATACTAGGGGATAGAAATATAATCCCATCTAATGGATGGTACTGCTTAAATCTCCTGACCTCCCAGGATAAAAATTAGAACAAATCTTAGATATTTTTGAACAGTCCTGGTTCCTTCCTGTAAGAAAAGTGATATTTCAACAAGAAAAGCTACACTAAGGGTAACAAGGATGATCAAAGATATGACATGACTTCTGTAAGAAGGGTGCTTAAATACAGCAGTCTGACCTGGAAGAGAAATGATCTAAGGTGGATATGGCAGAATATCAGAAGTGTCAGGGAGAAGGTAAATAGGGAAAGATTGTTTACTGTCTCCTCTAATGCAAGATGTAGGGAGCATCAGATAAGACAAGTATGTCTGAAGTTCTAAACAGAAAAAAAAAGGAGATACTTCAGGTGTAGCTATCCATGGAATTCTCTGCCACAGGAAATTAGACATACTCTGACTGTAAGTAACTGACTGTCGCATTCATGAAGGAAAGAAAATAGTGACAGCTACACAGCAAGGGTAGTAACTCTCTACATAGTGTTCCTAACTGCTATAGATTTGATGTATATTTTAAGGAGTGCCTTTGCAGTGATTGGTAGACACCTGTTATTGGTTTTGTCAGGTATGTAAAACTGGGATAGCTGTTTCTTTGGTCTGATATGACTTATATTATTCCTGTAAATGTTTCTTGTTACAGAAAATTCTATTACCTAACTGTAATTCCTTACCAATGTCCACAATTCCCATCAAGGATTACACCTCATTTGGAAACTGTTTTATCTGGTCACAGAGGTAAAATATAATCTGTGACTTCAGAGCCTTGAAGTAGAAAAAATAAACATGCAAGTAAACCAAACTCTTCTGTATAGTCTATGATATCAAGAAAAAGTTTATAATACTGTATAGGCACGTAGTAGTTAATTATGATTGGGACTATTTCAAGTAAAGAGCACATGATTGTCTCTGTGTGAGAAACCTGCTCACGCCTTTCATGTGTGTGTATGTGTGGTGAGTTAAATTAAACCTGCAAGGGAGTAAAGGGACAACTGTTCCTAGTCACCTGTCAGTGAAAATGTCCTCAATAAATTATATATACAGCATGTGTCATAAAATGGGCATATGCTTTCAGAAGGTCTATATACTCATGAAAGATTTTAAAGAGCTAATCTGAAAGGAAATGAGACTGTTTCTTCTGAAAATGTCTCTCATAATATTCATCACAATATCTCTTTTTAGGAAACAACTAGAAATAAAGTTTTTGCTTTAATGGACACCGAAGTGATATAAAACAGGGCTATTTTCATTTTTTTGTGAGATAAGTAGCAGTTTTGTATAAGGCTATGTTGTCTCTCTTATTTTTAATATTAAGAAAGCTATCTGCTAAAGACCACATTTTTCAGAATAATGTCTCTATCTCCCCATTGATGATGAGCCATTTTTTCAGAAATGGTGACAGAACACTGTGAACATTCCTTGTTTATTCTTTTGGTTGCTTACGTTTACAGTTTCATAATAACATCTTTTGACTGGTTAACTTGGAATGGATTTTTGATTACTAGGAGAAATAATGCATGCATTTGTTCTTTAGATCTCCCTGAAATTGCCTGTGATTTCACTCTTTAAGTAATCCATAAGAACATTTACTAAGGAGGAGTGAGTGGGTAGAGGTAACTGTCATTATTTACATTTAGGACCTTTTGATAAAGAATACCTGCCCAATTACTGTCTCATTTCTGAATCAGTAAATAATATTTGTTGCTTTCTTCTAATGAGCAAACACTGAAAGGAGACAGAATTATAGTGATCGTCAAATTCAATTCACCAGACCAACACAAAAAAAATTAAGTTATGTCGATTTCATAAACTGGGATCACATTAGACCTCTACATAAAGAGCTTTATCCTTTATACTTTGAAGGTGTTACTACTCTTAAAACATTTAAAGCTATTATTACAGGAAAACATGAGACAATGACAAATAGCATGCATTTTTGTTGCAATTATGTCCAAACAGAAGCAGAATAATACAAAACAAAGGAAAACCAGTATTACATCCACATATACTCTTAATATCATGAGCATGAAAGAAAGAGAACAAGAAACTGGGGCTTTAGCAGAGAGCTTAAAATGACATTTAAAAAATAAAATTGGTTGATCATAATCATGGTGGACCTAAATGTTCCTTTTTAGTTGTAAGTATTCCTCCTTATTTCTGACTTCCAAACAATATTTTAATAAAGCTGGTGCATTATTTTATTGATTTCTGCTTCATTTTCTGCATCCTGTGATTTTACAGATACAGTTAATAAGCAGTTAATCAGCTGTCAGTAATATATTTGTTATTTTCAGATAATTGCATTTAGAGTGATCCTGTCTAGAATATGAAGCGGGTATTAACAATGATGTCCTTTGCTTCAAGTAGCTAAGGTTTTTGTCTGGAAGATGAATGCATCTGCTCTTCTCTTGACAGAAATACAAAGCTTTCAGCTTCTAAAGCATACTGTCAGCTATCACTTGTCTCACTTTAAATCAAATAATTTTACCCAATGCCATTAAGATATTAACAGTAATTAATTATATGCTATATTTGGCAACAGTTGCATGTAGATTCATTAATGAGTCTGATATTTGGTTTGTTATGTTGTTTTAAACTTTATAGCAATTAGCAGAGAACATGCATCTAAAAGAGTGGGTCTCTGTGAAAATTTTTCTCATGTCTACTTGTCTGTCCTTGACGATATTGTGATACTTTAAAAATGACTAAATAATCCTACTAAGTGAAAATATATTGATTTAAGTTCCTTAGAATCTTGTACACACAGGACACTGCTGGATAGAATCAAACCATTTCACTTATGCTGAGCTAATAAAAAAAATTCCCCTTTTTACTTTTTCATATTAGAATGAGGCATGTACTGTTGATATTGCAGATTCATCCATTATGTGTGTGTAGGCATCAGAAAATCATGAACTAAAATAAAGAATGAAAAATAAATGTAAAGCATGTTCTTCAAGAATAGGAAGGATAACTGGTTGGAATCTTTTATGCACATAGAAAAAACTGTACACATCAATTCTGACAAACAGCTTATTAATTTTAAAATGGATTTTTGGACTTCACAAAACTTTATTCAGTGTTTTAGTGAAAATTTTCAACTGCAAGACAATTGAATTGACACAAACCTTCAAATATGTAAACATTTAATGTCATATGTTTTTAAAAACAACATATACAGACTTTCGAACTGTAGCTGAAATGTATACTTCACTGCAACAGCAGTATCACAGTTAGCTCTTACAGTGGAAGTTACATCCATACCGATAATTAGCTTTTCAGGTTATATAAACCCTGAAGAAGGAGCACTGCACTGACATGGTTGGACTTGCTCTTAAAACTCCTTCAGAAGCATCCCTGGTACAAACTTATTCTCTGTTCAAACCCCACATTTTGGTGAGAAATTTCACTTTATAAGTAAAAAGGGTAAAATCAACCAACAATTAGCATTTTTTCTCTTTTGAACTTTCTTCTCACATATTTGTTTTAGAGAAAAATAAAGAGAAAATGAATCTATATTAACCTACAATCATAGATCTTTATAAGTTTTTGGTTTTAAAATTGTGGGGGCAAAATGCCAAACAACTATCAATACAAGCCCTAGTCAATCAGCTCTAATACAAATATTCTCCAAGATAATCCATCCTTGGACTTCAAGTGGCTTTCAGTCTAGGAGGAAAGTATGAATATTGCTCATTCAAACTCATTCTAATGAATGGTGTACAGTTCAAAGAGTGTACAGTTCAAAGAACCTGAGAGTTTTCCATTGAAGATGGCCTAATTCGCTCACAAGGTAGGGGTTCCTGATGGCAGAAATAGACATGAAATGTAAATTGAAGCCTGCACTTCATCACAGGACCTTGCAGCAAGGACAAGAGTCTGTGAGATGATTTGCTGAAGGGCCAGTGGAGGGTTTCAAGGAGGGAGCAACCATAGTTGGTCTAATCGCCAGCTAAGTTAATTTTTAATGGGCTAGAAAGAACAGCAGTGCTAATGCCTAGATGTAAGCTGCATTCATATTTGCTGGATAAACCAAATATTTCATAAACGCTTCCTGAATCTTGTTTTATTATTCCCTGAATCTTTTTCTAGCTATTCTCTTTGCACAAAAGGGCTATTCCTTTCATGGTTAAAGTCTGACAGTAATGCACTGGAACACATCAGCATGAAGTATAGGGGTTTATTTTTATACATTCTTGATCATATTTTGAAAGAATAGATACTGAAACCACTTTAGGGCGTTACTGAAGAGACCTTTTAAAATGTCCCTGCTGGCTGTAGTGTGCTGATGAGCCTGATAGTGAAACTGCCCTTGCTGATATAATAGTGTCTTTGCTAGGCTGTAAACAATGGCTTTAATCAAGATCCTAAATGCTTTACAGACAAAATGTTCTTTCAGGGTTTCCTGATTTTATGGAGTCAGAGAGAGTGTTTTGCTTTTGCTCCCACTGTGTAATTCTCCCCACCCTCAATGTCTTCTTATCCTTATAAATCTTAACAACTAAAGACAACTGCTTAAAGTACTTTTAATGCACTGACAGCTGTTAATATTATAGATTTCTGTATGTTGTAAGTAATGTCTTTGCTCTGTCTTACTGAAATGGATAAGAAAAGATGTTCTAAGAAATTCCTCTTGGCAATAGGTTTCATTCTGTATCTGAAACTTGTGCATGAAAAAGGCAGAGGTCCACCTTTGTACTCAAACCCCTTTCACCTTCTAAAATGTTATGTACACTGGGGAACTGATGATTACTAAACAGTGCAGCCACATCTCCACAACAAAAGTACTGATTAGGATACTGGGATACAACAGGAAACCAGAAGAGGAAAAATCATTTACACACACAGTGAAAACACCTTTCCACACTTTTCTGTTGTTGTGGGTTTCCTCAGCTTCACTCCAAGGCTCAACTTTACTCCTCCACTGCAGATGCCTCTCCTCTGGCACTGTTGTTGCCACAGGTTACATCCCTTCAGGAGACATGGAGGGTTGTGGTCAAGGCATGGTGGTTTAGCTCTGCTAGCCTCTCGTTTTAAAGGTCTCTTCCAACCTAGTGATTCTGTGATCTTGTGATTCTGCCCTTTTCTTGTGCTTCAGGTGGGTCCTCCATGGGTCCCTGTCCCTTTGGAGGAGTGGAGTGCCAACACCCTAAAACTTGGTGTCCCCTCTATTCTCTTGCTCTGCTTTTCCATGCTCCTCTCCCTCTCCCCAGCATTTTCTGCCCTTGCTTAAACACACTTCCATGGTCACACCACCATCTTGGCCTGGGACCTGTAATGGATCCATTTGGACCTGGCTGTGTCTGGCACAGACAGCCTGGTCCTCTGCTCATGGATGAGTCCTCTGCAGCACACCACTGACAGCACCTGGGCAATGTCACCAAGACAGGTTCCATGTAAATTTACAACTCTGCATTGCATGACGTGTTTGTATGTTGCAGGAGGCCTTTGACAATAGGGCCAAGGGAGTGAACATTCTTCCAGTCAGAGTCACACTCAGTTTGCCCGAGCACAGCATAGTGTAAGTATCCCACAGTCAATCACCTGAACCACCTGGGGAAGGGTTTTGATATTTCAAAGTATGGCTTTAATATTTACCAGTGAAATAAAGTGCAGAAGTCACCTGCATTTTTTTATTATATTTATTTTATTATGTAATATTTTTTGTTTGATTTTTTTTTACTTTGTAATATTCTACAGCATACAAAAGAATCTGTGAAATGAAAAGTCATTTAAGCCAAATAATAAACACTTCATCTACAAAATGTAGAAATGGAGCATGTTCTTTTCTTCTGGAAGGCACCTCTTCATATTTGAAGGGTTTTGATAGATTATAATTCCACAGAGCTTTCTTAGGGGACTCCTCTTACATTTTCCCCTTTGAAATGCAGTCTATTTCCAGTGACACATAAAAATCAGATCTATAGCTTTAAGAACTCATTTTTGTTCTTATAAGGGGAGGCTCCCCCAAAAAAACCCAACCAACCAAACAAACAAACAAAACCACCAACCAAAAAAAAAATTCCAACCTGTGCATCATACCTGCAGATTGGATTTGTGTAAAACTTTTTTGAGGATCCTTCCTCTCCCACTCAGATGAATCAAAAAAGAGGACAGGAATTAGGATGGTTATGCCAATTTATCTATGACTTACTAAACCTACAAAAAACCCCAAACTTACTGTGGCCCTCGGGCAGTTCTTCTTATTGCTGTAATATTATATAGAAGAAGCAGCTACAGCCCTTAATATCTTCTTCACTGACGCTTTCCATGAGAAATATATTTTTACTTTAGCATATCCAGGGTTAGCAAGAGTCCTTAAATATTTTAAAAAATCATAGAATCGTTTTGGTTGGAAGAGACTTTTCAGACTATTGAGTCCAGCCATAAAGCTAACACAAAGTCCTCCAGTTGGCATGGAGGTTTGTTTATATTTTCCCTTCAGGAACAGCTTCTTAGGGAAACATGATGAAATGCATGTATAGGGCAAGTGCTGCTCTGGGGCTTGTTGTACAGCTCTGCTCAGGTGGGGGTGATTTATGAACCCTTGAATGTGGTTATTCCTCATTTAGGAATTGGTTTTGACAGAACACCAGTATCACCCAATGACCGATCTACCCATGTATGCAGCATTTCAGTGTCTCACCTCCTTAGGACATGTATTCAGCATCATTTCTAAGGTGCATTAAAAAAGGCTACTTCTTCCCCTCACCAAAATAACCTCCAACTTGAAGAAAGATGTATGAAGCCCAGCAAAATAAGGCTACCCATATGCCTACCTCCATGTATAGTCCTATCTAACAAAAGTAAGCCTGAATATTTCTGTGGCCTTTCCACTGCCAATCACTGAGGAAAACAGTGTCTCATAACACAGTATATAAAATTCAGATGTCTGAAGAGGTGGAAGGGGACACATGCAAGTCATTCCTCACAGAGTCTGTCAGCTCCAGTCTGCCTGCCTTTACTCATTCTGATTATAAAATGAGGTAACTCTAGTGTGGTCTCCTGTTTATCCAAGCTGCATTTTCTAGAGAGGGTGTCCTGTGAGCTGTGGATTCCTGGAAGGAAGCAGCTAATATACTTGCCTATTGTGCAGTCTACATGCAGGAGCACAGAGTGGTTGTACACCTTTGCTAGCAGTCACCCATAGGTGGGGTGGAATAATTTCTAGGTTCCCTGACAGTGTTTGTAAGTGTGGATTGTTCAGTGCTGTCTTTTTTAATTCAGGAAATCAAACTGAATAAATTGAGATTTTTCATTAGACTTAACAGTTGCTTATCAGTCATAATATTTTGGATATATTTTTTAGGAGAGACTAAAGCCAAAAAACCCTGCAAAATCCAAACCTCCAACCCATAATATAGTTCTTTGTATGGTGGGAAGAATGAATGTCACACTGGAATATGAATTCCAATACAAAGCTTTTATGCATGTAAAATGCAAACTTAGAGTGTTTTTACTGGCAGATGTATTTCTATTCCAAATGAAAAATGTAGGCATATTTAAGGTTCAATAATATGGAATAATATTTTTAGCAAAAGTAAAGAGGTTAGTTTACCGATTTCCATATAGAATATATGCAGTCTATTTTCACACTGAGATTAGGCACAGTTTACCTTTTGCTGACAGTCACTGTTTCCCCATGAGCTAGAATAGACAGGAATGTCATTCCTATGCTAATTGGACAAGAAGACTCATTGCCACAGCAGTATATCATGAAATATTTGTATCTTATATTTTACTATATGCTTGTCTCTAATTACTAAAAGGTGCATCCTGTTACACTCATAAATGCATCTATTAGTCCTGATACCATATACAGGTAAACAGGAAAGGAAAATATACAGTAATTCGAAAAAAGTAAAAACTGTTCATGTAATTCTGTCACCATCTCAAAAAGGTTGATAAGGCATTTCTGTAGTTTGCTGATGCTTTATGTATTTACCAATAGGAATCAGCAAGGTGCCCAGAAAATGATTCTTACTTGACAGCTTTTTTTTCTTTTTTTACCTGTCCTTATATTTTTAATAGCAAATGTAAATTCAGAGGTCGATAGTGAAAAATAATCAGATTGGACTAATTATTAGGACTATGATGAAGACACTAAAATAATCTTACTAAGTAAAATCTAATGAGATGTTGGCACCTTGTAACAGCCAACATCTATAGCAAACAAACAAAATCTGAAAAAACAAGAGAGGAAGATGCATTACTGTGTCCCAAAGATATCTTACTGATTTGATCTATAGTATATGTGATCACATGCATAATAAATGACTTCACAAGAACAAGGTAGGACAGTGCCATTGGAGCTATGCCCTTGTATCTCAGTTAAAGGTATAGATGCAGCCATTAGCTTTATAATGCTTCTACTTATTCTCCACACAGAAATGTTCCAGCTCTGTTTCCTGAAGTTTGAAATAAAAGATAAGCACTGAGAGGATGCATGAAAGAGACCAGCCTTATCTTATTATTCCATCCTTTTTTTTTATACCATAAAAGATTTAGAATACACAAACAATAGAAAATAATACAAATCAGGTAACTTGACTGAGAGAGCTCAGAACCAAGGAGATAACTTCATTAACTGAAGAAAATCAAGCCCTTTATGAGTGTTAAACACCCAAAAGGATGATTTAAGTGTCACAAATTTATTTTTATGGTTAGGAAATGTACACTGGTCAAGTACTGATGTAACAGATAAATATCTGTAACTCCCCAGCTATTGCAAGCTAATTTGCCCTTTTCTTAAATGAAGCCTTTATAGACTTGTGGCATTGAGTAGCTGGTACAATTGAGTTGTGTGTGTCCAGCAGGTCTCTGACAGGAGATACTAAAAAGCCAATTAACCAGGAAAAAAAAAAAAAAAAAGAATGGTTCCACCTTTCTTTTCCAGCTTCTTGTCTCACTCACTTGGGTTTGGCTTCAAAGTGTGCTGGTCCACAAAACCACCAGTCTCGTGGAGTGCTATAACACCAGAGCAGAACTAGATGCCATTCATTTTCTTCCTGAGGCATGATTGCACAGTGTCAGTGTTATGGTTTGTTATTGAGAGATACCTGTATCCAAATAAAGGTGCAATTAAGGCCATATGCCAAAGTCAATAGTATGTATTTTATTTAACACTAGATGTTAAATAAAATACATATTTTATGTAAGGAAGAAAGAAATAAAATATATTGGGGGGGGAGGAGAGAAGAGATAGGGAGGGGCAAGGAGAGAGGAGAGGGAGGGAAGGGAAAAGAGAGAGATGGAGAGAAGGAGAGGGAGAGGAAGAGGGAAAGGGACAGGGCTGTCCATTGGTTCTTTTTAACCCTGCTCTTCTCACTGGTGGGGACCCAGAAGTCATTCTTCTTTTCAGTATTTATACATTTTAGCAAATTAGGGAATTCCTACTGGCTACACCGTTATTTTATTCTATTGGTTCAATTGCTCCCTTGCTTCTAATATTAATTAGTCATATGCTCATTCTTTCTCTTTTGAGTAAGTGTGTGTCTTGAGTTGGTGGGCTGTGATCTCGTTGTGATCTCCCCCTGCCAGAATTACCTTTTACCCAGTCCAAACTTATTTCAGCACAGTTGCTTGAGTAGGCTTTTTGCATGGCTCATCATTCTTCATCCACTATCAGTGGATAAAGTCCACTATCAGAAATACATTCTTCTCCCCAACTTTTTTAACCTCCCCCAAGGTCTCAGACAACAGTACCACTTTCATGTTATCTCAAGTTCCAGCTGTGGTTGCTTAACTTACAGTCTAAATTCCAGGTATCCCTGATGGCATGTTTAGGAGGGGCTTTGGTGCCCCTGTCCTTGCTCCCTTTTGAAGCCATCTGCCCCATAACTTGGGATGATTTTTGTCTGACTGATGATATGGGTACAAGAAGTTGCTTCTTTATACAGTTTGCAAGAGTGGGAATTTTTTTCCAGATGCATTATCCAGGATGTGCCATCCAAATCATGCCATGGTTGGTATTGCCTTGCTTGGTGGTGGGATTGGTATTTGAGGGGGTGGTGAGGGTGGGGGTCTTTTCAGGGGCCTTTGTGTACTTGCTTGTGGTTTATTTTCTTTGTTTATTTTTCCTTGGGCTTTTTCACCCTTGCTCTGGTAAAAAAATACCCAGAAATAATACAATGAGATTTCCCCCAAAATTGAATCTCAATATTTTTCTGGAATGTGTATATTAAGATTCTTAATTTTACTCAAGAAAAATGAAAAATGAGCATGCCTCACTGTTCCTCTTCCCATTTCAATATATTTATCGAAGATTGAATACTGGATGGGGGCAGTCTAAAAAATAAGATGTACCTCATTTACCATTAATTTCCAAGTGTTGCGGTTAGACCTCTAAAAATCTCAGATGCATCTCATGAACAAAAATATATTCTAAGATCAAGTTCTGATCTTGCTGACTTTGCTGATTTTTATCCTACTGTTTTCAAAAGGAAAGCCTCTCATCTTGCTAAGTGCACACACTCTTGTAGATGCGTCTTCAAATGGAAACAAATTAATAAATCACAGGGTTGTAAAATTAATTACATGGAAACTTAGATATAAAACTTAGTGAGGAGGGATCTTACAACGTGTGGTGTTGGGCACAGAAAGACATAGATTATTCCTTGTCAGCTTTTTGATAACAGAGCGCAAAAACATAGAATAAAGCTGTTTCTAATGAAGTTGTTGCGTTTTCTGGAAGCACAAAACTGAGTATTTTTAAAATGGTAGATTCCCAATTCAAGCCGTAAGTGGTTGTTACAGTCACAATAAATGCTGGATAATTCTGCCACAAAGGACAGACAACAGACTGGGATTCTCTGAGGATTTCAAGGTCTAATTTGCCTAAGAAATCATAACCTCTGTAGTCAGCAGCCAGAAGTGGAATTTGGGAACAACTGAGTAAGCATCTGTGTCTGAGACTGTAAAACAAGACATGTGCCTTTCAGACCACATTTCAAACAGGAACCTTCTCAATACCCTGTTTTTCCTTTCACCACTGGCTTGTGGCACCTGGCTGACCTGTGATCACACAACATTTTGCTGTGTTTTTATGCAAGTGCAAATGACCACATAAATATGTGGTGGACCACAGCCTTGGTATTTTATGGAAAGAACATTCTGATGCTCCACAGTTTCTTGTCCCTTGAGAATTCAAAACTGTCCATGGAAGTAAGTACATAATATAAGAGTTCATTTATCTGGAGGAAAAATGAAATTATTTGCCTGTTCTATTAGAATATATTGCACATGTTTTCAGAGTTTGTGTGATATATCTTATTATTCATCTTTTTGATGCCTTCTTCTCATATTTTCATGTCAACTCTGAACTTGTATATTCCCTCCTACCTTTGTTTTCTCTAAAGACTGTAATAATTTCTGGGACAAGTGGCCATATTAAATTCATATGTCTTTTACTATATCCTGCAATCGTGTACATTATGGGTCACTCAAGGTGAGTAAGCAAATAGAATTTGCCACGAAGCTGTTTACATATGTATGTATACAAATGACAAATGCAGAATGCAATGTCAAAAAGCAAGGAAATGCAATCAAGAATTTTTATAGTGGCATTACCAGTCAAGTGGAAAAATGCCTCTGTGAAACAATGAAGTCACCCTGAATCTGTCAGTTGAAAACAATTGCCAATATGATTACCACTAATATTACATGTAGAAAAGTAGTATCTATACAAGCAACAATTTATTTTAGAGTAGCTATTTCTTGGTATTGAAATGAACAATACTTGCCTCTTGCTCTGCCTTTCTCCTTGAAAGTGCTTTCTTTTTATGAGGAAGTACAATGTGAATTGGAATAGATACAAGCTCTGAGTTTGAATTAAATTATTTCTTGATTTTCCTTTTAGGGCATGACCTGTAATCCTGTAATGTTGTGAAATGCCTATAAGTTTAAGTTTTTAACCAGAGGAACTCTGATACCGATTTTTGGTTCCCAGTGCTCTTTGATCATTTTGTTATGCACTTTGTATTGTTGAATACCCCACTGTGGTATGTTTGTATTGTGAATACCCCACCTGCATCCCTAAATTTTTTTGCCATGAAAAAAGAATATATATATATAAAGCAAACAAACAAACAAACAAACAACCCCTTTTGTTACAGCAAACTCAAAAATATTGTTGAAAATTCTAGGGGTAAAAAATAAGCAGAATATAAATGTTTGGGAGAAATAGGTGAAAGCAAAATAAAGATTTCTGCAAGTAAGTGACTAGTTTCTAGTCACTGCTTCCCCTGTGTCCCTTTTGGGGTGCACATACACACATCTCTACACAGTCAAGCTATTGTATTGGGGGCTCAGCATTGCTGCCTCCAGAAGCACGTAAAATGGACAGAGCAGCACTTTCTGCAAGGACAGAGCTGCAAAGGGAGGGAAGAGATTGGGACCAAATGCACGGGGTTCATCCAAGAGACACAGTCTGTCCAGGATTGTTGCTATGAATGTTTCCATTGCACAAGGCACTGTAACAGTCGAACAAAGCTGAAGGTCAGTTTCCTACTTCTAATCTAACTACAGCAATTTGGAGCTTAAAATGGTCTAATTTATCTTGTTTTTAATAACTACAGAAAATTTTCCAGCTAGGAAGCATAAAGGAGCTTGAAGAACAATCCCATTCTTCTCAGCTAACTGTTTAGGGAATATTGCAGGGTCAGCTCCCGTGTTCACAATTATTTGGCATATACTAGCCTGGCTAAAAAGAAAAAAAAAAAAACACTACCTCTGATATCTGCACTTGGAATGCACAATCTTTCACAACAAAAGTCAAATAAAAAAACCCAACAACAAAACAAAATCCCCTTTCCAACTAAAAACAAGAAAAGAATGTTCCAACATTACACTGATCACTCAAGGAAACACTTGAAAGAATTCATGATACATTATAAATATTTTATTTTTAATTTAAAAAGAAACTTTTTTTAACTAACTTTCTGATTTTTCATTATGACAAGACAAAATTTTTCTAAATTTACATTCTAATTTTTTCCTTCGAAATCTTAATATAAATACTTTTTCTGGAGAAAGTAATGTTTATTTGAGGACAGTTTCTAGTGAATTACAGGTCTTGTGTATGTTAAACAGTAAAAAGGTGTTTTGAATGATTTTATCCTTTCTAAACATCGAGTATCTTTGTCTAAATAAATATTCCCAGAAGTAAATAGCAATGATCCACAGCATATCTGCAAAATACAGTCATGCTTTCTCTCTCATAATCTGTCTGCTGGTGCTTTGGTGCATGCTGCCAGTGTACTGTGCACAAACACTTGGAAAGAACAAATTTTTATCAATAAATTTACCTGACATCATTATCTAAACTGACTGGACCCTGGTATTTTGAGGTTAGAGGTTTTGAATGGCATGTGCAACAGAGTTCAAGAATTTCAAAAATTTAAATCTTCAGAAACATTCCACCAATATCCTATGAACATAAATAAAACTAGTTGAAGTCCTTAATAGTATTGATGGGATTTTCAAGTATATCTGAAAGGTGCTAAACTCATTTATACCTTTGGCATTAAGCTGGATTTCTGTTTTCTAAATCTTGGCTATCATATTCTGCCCATGACTCTTACTCATGTGATTTAAAATTCATGAATTTGCAGGAACATAATGGCTTTCAAGTGCAGAAGGACACAACCACTTCTACTGGAAACTTCCATATGACCGTTGCCATAGTACTTCATCCGTTTATTCCTTTCTATGCAAACTACTCATATTTCACTAGCATATGGCCATCTACTACATTTTAGAAGATATCTAATGATGGCACTTGGCGCCTTTCCTAGACAATGTATTTAGGTAATGTAATTTCATTGCTCTATCACTGATTGTTTAAAAACAAAAAATGTTTTATTGAAATTTAAAGTAGTCTAGCTTTAATTATCAGATGCTTCCAGCAGTGGCTTTCTCTATGAGATCATAGGCTTCCATTTTAGATTTTTTATTGCTATGAAGAACATACAGTGTATATATATAACGTGGGTAATATGGTCTTTCTTTTTGTAAGAGAAAGACCATCTTGTCACTCAGAGGTATTTCTTTGTCCAGTTTCTGCATCACTTTTGTTTCTCTTCTAAGCTTTCTTCTTTTTTTCAAACAGCAGGCAGTAAAGTTGAAGAAACCCTTCTAGTATCAGTCTTGACAATGTCACATATTGAGATATACCTCTGTACTGGGAAATGATACTCTATTAAAATCCAATGATTTTCTATGAAGCTTTTTGCCCACTTAATATGCAAATGAAAAGGAATTCAGCCTGTAATAAATAGGGAGTTTGTTAGTTGCTGTAAGTGAAGTGAATTATAAGAGGTATATTTGGCCTAGAAAAGAGCACTTAGCTTGTGTCTCCAGGACTATTAAATATTGTCCTGCTAATCTGTGATGTGTGTATAACACACTAATGTTGTTGTGACACTAGGTGTTTTGATACTTGTCTAATTAACCTATAAAAAACCTGACAGCCATGGTAATGTTGTCAGTGCTGATGTAATGTGAGTGCACAGGTTACCCCTGAAATCAGGGAAGGTACATGACCATGTCTTTTGTATGAATACATTAACTGATTATTTAAAAGACAGCATTTTGAGCAGTGTTTCTCTGGAGCTTTTTCTCTAAGACAAAATCTATTATATCTGTCACTTATGTTTCTGCCAAACCATGAACATGTGAAAGAAATTACTTTTAGGTTTTATTCTAATGAAAGAACTTCTCCAGGCTTTTGCAGTATGCGACAGTTAATTCACATCTTGTCTAGTTTTCTGTTGTACAAATGTTCAACACCCCAGAAATAACTTCAAATGTCAACTAACTACTGGTATGGACAAGCTTATAAAAAGAATAGGTGTATAGCTGGCCATGCCTCTACTTTACAGTCAACACTTAGGATATCATTGGCCTGATTTATCTCAACCTCCCACAGGCAGCTCATGTTGAATTATTTTAGCTATAGGATCATAGAATCTCTTGAGTTGGAATGGACCTTAAAGATCATCTAGTTCCAACCCTGGCAGGGACACCTTCCACTGGACCAGGTTGCTCAAAACCCTATCCCACCTGGCCTTATTCTGCTCTGAAATGAAGAGGGGTTTTTTGTACAATCCTTGTTTTCTAGGACAGAGTTGTAAACTTTAGAGATATAGATTTTATTTCAGGTTCTCTGTGAAATAGTTTCTTCAACTATATTAGGACTCATTTAATGACAGGGTCTGATGCAGTCAACAGCTTCAATTGCTTGGAATGAACATCTATCCACCATTATTTGATACAGTACAAATCCATATGTCATTTGAAAAGATTGTGATTTGATATTTATTTCCAGACCACTGACAGGAACACTGAACAAAGTCAGGTCTAATACTAATGACTGCAAAACATTGTTATCAACATCCTTGTTCAGGGATGGTTCCACTTCACTAGCTATTCCGGGAACAGTTAGTTAGCCAATATTTAATCTATTTAATACTAGCTTTATTGATATTATGGAGAGTTCATTTATTCATCCGAAAGTCCCTGATAAAAAGACAAATTCTTTATAAAAGTCTTAAGTATCTTATATTCATGCATCGAGCAGGAAAAAAGGTAAACTCATAGAAATCCAATGCTTTGGAAAACAGAATTCCCCAGAGTTATAACTTTTCAACAGGAGTGATAATCTCCACTTAGTGCAAATTGTGTAAATAAGCATCCATGGACAGCATAGGTTTGTTGAATGCAGTTTTCAGTAATATTTGTGACAGAATTTCACAAGGGATCACTGTGATTCCATTGTAACTTTCTTCCTTCAGCCTAATAAATCTTCTCAGGCTGAAAAAAGGACTTGCCAGCTAAAAATCATCATCAGTTTTCTCTGGCTACATGTGTTAGTTATGACTTAAAATAAAAGTATGAAAAAAAATCAAGACATTGGAAATTAATCTTACAAACCCAGATTCTGCAAACTGTAAGAAAGAACTGTAAGATTTTTTCACTAGAAAAATCTGAACTTCCCAGTGAAGTCTTTATATATATATATAGCTTTGTAAATATTTTTCATTAGGATTTTCTGGTTTGACTTGTTTTCCCCCCAGTGGTGAAAGTATATCAGCATTAAAGATAGTAATGTAGGATTGCTGTTCATTTTCTCTAGCCTCTATTTGGTGATTAGGTATTTGGCTAGACTTTTAGGTACCAGCTAAAGAGAAATCCTAAAATGAATCGACTTCTGAATCTGTCTCTTCAACTTACAAGAGACACATAAGTAGATAAAGTCTGTAAACGTAACTCCTATCCCTCAGTGTTCATTGCTACAATTACTCCTAAAGTGCCCCAGAAAGATTCCTAAAAGCAGATTTTATATTATTGTTTCATATTATGTTACAATACTTATCAAAAATAGCTGTCAGTCATAACACAGGTGACAAGGTGGAGTAAATGGTGACCCTATAAATAGAGACATATATCTTAGTTGAATTTGTGCAATTTAGTGAAAAGATCATTCCTATCCATTCATGTTTCCAGATGCAAAAGCAGAGTTACAATTCAGTACTTAAGCCAAAACATGCATAGAATTAAATATAAAATTAGAAAAAAATAGTAAGGAAAGAAAAAAAGAAGGGTTTCCCAAGTGAACACTTTGCATCTACAATGAATAGCAGCCTTGTCACTGAATGTTTCCAGATTTTATCCAGGTAGAACATGTGCACTTGCTGCTAGGTAGCATGATAATGAATTTTATTTCCAGAAAGACTAAAGATCAAAGGGAGCCAGGCTGGTCTAGTGAGCTTGGTGGTGGGGCTGTCAGTTGAAAGACATTTTCTGTTCACATCTATTACCACAGAAAAGCTGAGACTGTCTTGGAACTCTAGCTGCTTGAAAAGAAAATTGGAAAGTTTCATTCCTGCACCACTGGTTTTCTACCCCGAGTCTGTTGGGCTGTCCTTAGGACACTCACTGATTTCATTTTATTCCATGGATTAGGACTTTAATCAAGCAAAAATGGAGAAACACATTTCACTGTGTTTCAGATTCCAGTGTGGAGGCAGAAGACGAGCATTTGAACTGGGGAAAAGTAAGTGACTGACTACAAGCATAAGTAATTCTTGTGTCAAGGCTTTGACAAGTCATTTGTTGGAAAACCTATTTTACTGATTGCAGTCTACACTTAATAGATGTGCCATCCAGGGATGTGTCAGCTCCCTTGCAGCATACCAATTAATGGCAGTCACTGGTGGTAAAAGTAGTCCTTTTAATCTTATTAAAAAAAAATGCCATACAATATCATTTCCTTTGTGGAAATGTCTGAATGCATTTTATCTGCTGAAAAAAGAACAACACCACACTTGAACAAGCTAGACAGAAACCTGCTAGCCTCCCTATGCCTTTTGACAAGCTATCTTTTGCTTTCTATTAGTGTTCACAGTTTTTAAATCTGATCAATAGCAAAGCAGTTTGGGTGCTTGTATCCCTCCTATTCACACTTTTATACTACTAGTGGTTTAAAGTTAATTGAATTTTGCCTTGACAACCCTTGAAATATTTCACATGAAAGTCACAGATCCTTAAAGAGAATGCTTCAGTCTGTTGGACAGAGGCTTTTTCTTACTCTTCATGATTTTTAATTATGTGCATGAAAATCAGATATTATGGCTTAAATTTGATCTAGAATTTAGACACCTACTGCACTTGTACCATTGCTAGAAAAACGTATGCTTCAATCCTGTCTAACCCTCTCAGTATGACTCTATCAGTATGTGGAATAGCTTAGATTTTAATTTTTCTCATTTCCTTGGACACCACTCCTACAATAAGAATTTTGGAATAGAAATTCTTCAACTCACCTCTGAGATGGCCTTTTGCAGAAAAAAAAAAATAGCATGTTGTGCTAGCAATTGCCTTCAAAACTTCAATGAGTAGATCACACCCTTGGTGTGGCTTGCAAACATTTATTTGTTTCATTCAGGCTGGTGTTCAAGAGACTTGATATCTCTGTCCTTGGAGATGTTCAAGATATGACTGGGCAAGACGCGGAGCAACCTGATCTCATTCAGAATACTCTGAGCAAGGGATTGGTCTAGGTAGCCTGTAATCCAAATGAGTCTATAATTACTAAATGAATTGGAAGACATTTTGACCACTAAAACTTAGCAGTGAAACAAATATGGTAATTGGTGCTATGTTTGTTTGAGGCTCTTGGGTCTTTTTGTTTGGTGAAATTATCCTTTATTTGAGGTCAACTAAGTTTTAACCCAGATTTTACAGCAGTGGCTTTTAACCACACAGCTTCAGTCACTTCTGAATATGTGGGATCAGATGTCTGACTCAAAACCTCCCAAGGGTCTCAAGCTAACATAGGAAGAATGTAAACATACACTCATTGCCAGAGACACACTAAACTTAGAATATTTAAAAATATTTTAGAATGTTAAAAAAAAATGTTTGAATGTGTAAAAAAAATTGCATTTGTAGGTAAAAAATGTTTATAATAATGGATTTATTGTAATCTACAGTTAAAGAGACAGAATCCAGTATTTGGTAAGCATATTTAGTTTTTACAGAATCGTAGAATATCCTGAGTTAGAAAGATCCACAAGGATCATTTGGCCCTGCAAGGACAACTCCAAGAATCATACTGTGTCTGAGAGCATTGTCCAAACACTTCTTGAACTCTGGCAGACTTGGTACTGTGACCATTTCCCTGGGGAGCCTGTTCCAGTGCCCCACAGGAAGGAAGAATCTTCTTCTAATATCTAAACTTAAAACTTAAACCTCCTTGGTCACAGAGGAGTTAGAGTTTATATTCCATTCTTAGAGTTTGTTCTGTAATGAAGGATCTGAATATAGATACCACTGAGAGATCTGATTTTAATTTTTGTGTTTGAGCAGTTATTTTGATCTGTGTTGAATCACCACGTAACCTACAATAATTGAAGTCACTCTTTATGTGCTCTGTCTCTCAGTGAAGTGAAAGCAACACTACTTCATGGGAGAGCAGATTAAATGTTTGCAGTTTAGTGAGAAAAGGTAGCAAGGTTCCAGTTGAATGATAAATATTTGTATACTATTAAGGAGTCATAACTTCACTGAATGAAGATTAGGATCTTAAAGAAATAAAGAATGGGGAACCAACTATTTTCACAACTCCATGTTCTTCCACAAGCAACTCAGGAGTCTTTTTAATTTTCCATGGTGAGTAGAAGCAACTGACACCTTGTCAGGGATCTTCTGTAAGAGAGCTTATGAGATAGAAGGAGTGGGTTGATGGATCGGCCTTTTTAATAAAAATTCTACATTTCAGAAGAACAGCTGAAAATATCGAGGTATTGCTATGATCACATGTCCTCTACATGAGGAAACAATAATGACTGTGGAAATGGGCCTCCCAAACTATCTGAAGAATGCATGGGTCTTTGACATAATCCAGAAAGATAAATCAGCATGTCCAGGGAGACTGAGAGCATACTGATTCATTTAGAGGCACAGACATTTCTGAACAAGGTTCGTACAATAAAGCCTGGTTTGCTAAAAGAAAGAGATAGAAGGAAAAAGATAATAAAATGTGAATTTCTGGCCATATTAACTATTTTTTGGGGTTTGCAAGAACACATTTCCCTCTCCCAAAGCATTTTCCATTATGTCAGTGTAAAATGGGAGTGATAGAAATTTCTAGAGTGAGCTTTTCAAATTTGCAATTATTTTAATGGATCTGTAAAACAAAACTCACATTTCCCTTTTACTTACTTTAAACATAATAAGATCTTGATAAATTAAACAAGTAGGCATGTAGCTATAACAGAAGAAAGTTACAGGAGCTACTGTCTACATGTTCCTAGAGGGTGGTATTCACTTAAATATTGAGGGAATATAATATTCTTTGTTTTATAATGCAATACATATACTATGTGTAATAGACATATACATATTTAAAAACATAGGCAATGTATGCATATATGCTTCTTCATGTTTTATACACATAAATATTACATACTCACATATGTATGTATATACATATATAAAATGTAACATAATGTATTATAAAATCATGTTGCAAACATTATAATTTATATTACAATCTAATATATAATAAAAATATGTAATAGAAATATGTAACAGTATATTTAAAATAGTTTATACATATATTATGCACACGCACACACACACCCATGCACACACATATATATATATGTATAGATAGTGGAAGTCTGCAATTGCTTTTTATTATCCCCAAAGCCAGTGGAGGTCATAAAAGGAAATTGCAGGTAACTGTAATCCCCTTGAGCTCAAGGTCTGTAAACTGCAACCTCTTTGTGAAAATCTGTTATTCCAGGGAGCTTACTCCCATGCTGTGTAAAGCCAGTTCACTCTGAAGAGTGTACTGCATGTGGAAATGAACTGGAGAGCACAGGGCTACAACTTCCCTCTGAAGAGCAATAGTGTTTCAATTATCTCAAAATATTTTGAGAATTTCTCTAAGTAATAAGAAAAATAAAGCCAATGACAATGAGATATTGGAAACATCCTTTAGGGTTTTTTTTTTACAGATACCAGAGTTCTAAAGGAAATTGGAAATGCAGAGAACAAGATTGTTTTACCTATTCTTATTTGTTCTTTTTTTTTTTTTAATGCACTTGTAGTGACCTTGAATATACTTTCTCTGAACACCTACAACAAAGACTGATCCACAGGACTAAAATGCTTAAACAGCTAATTTTGAATGTGAAATGTCTAGATGACTAGGTGGTATTATAAAAATGTGATCCATTCTTGATGCATCCTTGTAATGGCTGCAGAAGATATCTGACCATTTCCATGAAGAGCCACTACATTAAATTCCAAGCACTCCAAACATTTCATCCAATTCACAGACAATCTCAGATTTACTTAACTTTGCATACCATGAACATCTTCATTGACTTTTCAGAGCTATTCCCAGTGCACAAAGTGAGCCATGTGCACAAAAACTTGGCAGGATTTGTGCTTAAGGCATTAGCTTCCATTGTGCTCTGTAGAAGACTGATGGAGGAGCTAATTTGACTGATGCCAGCATCCTTTTTGCTAAAAGTATGCACCCTAATGACAGCAAAACGCGATGTGACTATTCCAGAAATCTTGAAAATACATTGGAGGAGTGAGAACAGCAGATTTCTCATTTGCATACTGTATGTGTTCTGCAGTGGGTAGCTACTGATGGCTTTCTGCTGCTCTACTAGCCTTTTCAATATGTAAAATGTTGAATATGGGTGAACTGGCATTTCCTGCTTTAATTGGCACACGGATAGACTGTTTCTCTCTGGTAGTTTCAGAGGATTGTTATGGGTCTGAGCTCAGTAAAATGGGTGCAGATATTTAACTAAATGCAGAAATTGCTAGCACCATCTATTGGTAAAAATGTAAAAAAATTAGAACTATTTTCACAAAACATGCATGTACTCAAATTTGAGACTGATTGAATAAATGAGTGCTCTTGTTTTAATTATTTTAAATGCCATTAAAATACATGTAAATATATCTTTTTATAGCCAGACATTTCGTCTAGGGTTTGCTTCATACTGGAGACACTTATTAGTTTAAAAATGTTCACTGTTTAGTATAGAATTTGTTGAGTCTCTGAAAACATCTGTCTTTCCCTTTCCTGGGAAAGGGTAACCAAGCTAGGAAATTGGGCAGGATCTTGCGTATAACGTGGGTTTAAAAAAGTAATTAAATCACAGTGTTACTCTACAGAGAGCTTAGTGAACCTGACTAATATTTATATTTTATTATTTAAATGTGCTCATTTTCTGCAACAAAGACAAGAGCAGACATGGAAAAAGACCACTACCTGTAGGAACCAAGGAAAGAATTTTTGAGGAATAGTTGGCTTTAAGCTGAAGAAAGCATTGCCACAGCATAACCATCTAGCCTGTACCTGAATGAACTCATGCTCTTCCTGTTTTCACACACTGACTCAACAGCAGCAGTAATAAAACTGAAGGAAGGACTTGACAGGACTGACAGGTAAGACACATGTTGATCTGTTCTTTATATGGTGGTATGTTTACTTCCAAGTGATATTTGAGAATGGCAGACACACAAAGAATGACGTTTCAAATGAGACTTCCAATGGATAAAGTAGTTTCAGAAAAATACCTAAAGACCATTCATAATGTCTGAGCCTTCCTTCATGTACTGGTTCCCCTGGTTCATGACCTCAGAACCTTTCATTTTAAAATAAGTCTGACTGCTCAAAAAATTTAGTATTGTGAAAATTGAATAAAAATTACTGCAAATATGGTGGAATATCCACAGCTAGTTTTTTTGTTTATGCTTATGTTTTGCACAACAGCATACAGAGGTCAAACACAAGCTGATGTCTAGTGGTAATATTGTGAGGGATTTAATGGTAGTGACTTTTTTATTTCGGCTATATGTACTACCACAACCTGAACTGTTCTATGTTTCCCTATTTTGACCAATTTTAAATTCACCCTTGTAAAATCACTTTCAGAAAGCAATTCTTCCCTTATGGGATTGCCAAAATAACTGATAGGGCCCCAAGCTGAGGGTAAAGATAATATTTGAATTGTTTTTATGAAGCATTTAATTATGTCTGAAATTTTGATTGAAGGTCAAGATGCATGGGAGCATAGAAATACTCAGGCTAAGTTCTTAATATATTTCCTGTTATAGTAATCACCAGGGAAGCCAAGACAAGAAGATATTCTGATTCCAAGCATTACAATGAGTGGAATTCATTAATTTCTTCACCTTGAACTGAATGTATGTCAGCAGTTCTTTCCTTTCCTCAAGAAAATAATTCAAAAGGCTCTAATTTAGGAATTATCAGGTGAAAATTTTCAAAAGATTTTTACAAGTGGTACATTCCATCATGGAAGATATCCAAAGGGTCTTAAAGGACTTGTTGAATAAAGTAATAAGGGAGGCTCTGCATAGTAGCTCAGTTCCTGCTCCCTTCCATGGAAGTCCTGTAGCAGCTTCTGCCACTTCTGCATGGAGTACAGAATATGGGGACTAGGCCCAATCTTAATCAGTCTCTGCCTTCACATCCTCATTCATTGCCTCCCACATGCTAACTGCTTCTTTGGCAGTGTTGTGATGGGGATCATTGGAACAAAGTAGATTAAAAACTATCTGAGAAACAATGGGATGACTTTCATCCTATTACTACTTGTATGATGGACTGGCTGAGAGTGTGACCCTGGAAACAGATCTAGCAGATCAAGCAAAGAGGAACAAATTGCAGCTGGAGGAAAAGTACCCTGTGCCTCCAGCAAGAAAGTTGGTTTCTTGTGGAGTCACATGATTATGGTTTATTTTAAAGGCAGAAGACTGGGAGTATTGTAAGAGGACTAAAGTTTTTCTGACAACTAAGAAAGATAATGGACGAGCTGGTTTTGGTTGTTAATTTTTTCTTTAATCCCACGTGTTTTGTATATCATTGGTGAAATAGAAATCCCCAAATGGGCTTCGGTATGAAATCATATCTTTCTTCTTCATCTCAGAAAAATGTACTCCAGATTCAAACATGTATTTCACCTGCTGAATGACGGTTGGTCTCCACTGAGGTGAGAGTAATCACAATGGGCATGGCAAAACAGGCTTGAATTCCCAAGATAGATTGTGAAGTAGTAGGACAAGGAGACCCTCATTAGCAAGGTCTAGTCCCCAGTACAGCCAGATAAGTTATATGGGTACTGTGCTAGTATGGCTAGAACATTTATTAATGTGTAACTTTACATTGTACATGTACCATGAGACAACAAAATTCTGTCAGACGACACAGCCTTGGCGGGGTAAATCAGCATTAAGTCCACCTGCTGGAATTTCAGCCAGTACACATGGAAGGAGGAAGGAGCTTGGTCAATCCTATGGTACTGGCTTCAGAAATCACAAGTCAAAGCACTTAATGTCATAAAAATAATGCCCCAATTCCCAGACGAAGCTTTAGGTCAACTGTTATGTCCTTTTCCCTAAGGCCAGGAAAAGAAATCTGTATATAATAAAGCCTAGTATAGTTTATATTCATTGTGGAAATATTTGTATCATGTTCCCTTGCAGAAAGCATTATTTTTCTTTTTTTTAATCACTAAGCTAGCTTCAGACATGAAGAAAGGTTTACCTAGAGGGGGTCCTCTTTAGAAGACATTTGAAAAAATCTTCAAACAAACAAACAAACAAAAAAACTATGAAAATAATGAGTTTTTGATCCTGGATCTCAGTAAACCTTATGGGGAATGGTTTTTGCAACACTGTAATCAAATGAGAATGCTGTTTTCCCTCCTGAGAATCAATATCTCCTTGTTTATCACTGGATAAAGCTCAGCAGTTGGTTACAGTCCTCATTGACCTTTTTTTTTGCTGCACAATCTTCCCCCCCTCAAAAATCTGTGCAGCTGCATCATTTGCTAAAAGAATTGTCAACCGAATAAATGAGTTTGAAAAGCTCTTTGTTGCCTCTCAAGTCTTGCTGTGCATAAGCGTCGTCATTGCTTACTTGCTCTACTTTCCATGTCACAGGCAAAAGAGGAGTCTCAATTCAAACTAGCTGTTTCCTACTGGTACTGGAAGACCAAATTTTGTTTTCTTGAAATAAAAGATTCAATGATTAGAAATTTTGATTTTTGAACAGACAAAAATATAAGTCCTGTTTCATAAAATGGAAGAAGCTGGTACTTCTTAATCAGCTATACATGCATCCCAATATTCAGCTATAGGCAAAATTCAAAAAGTTCCATACTATAAGTTTCACAGAAACACTTTGATCCTATTGGGGTTAAGCTAAATCATTAGGACTAAAGTACAAATTAATTTGAGTCACAAAGACAAAATTATACATATATATGTATATATATATGTATCTCAGTCATTTTCTTAGTATTTTTTTTTTAATGGCAACTCACAATTTTGTAAAGGAACATTAATGAATTGTATATAGAACAATCTTCCAAACACCATGTGCCTGCTTAAGTTTCCATTCCCCCTCCCTTCTTTACCCCCAATCTGTCATAAAAACATTGCTTGGTTTATTCTGATATGGAATAGGGAGAAAAAAAAATCTAGTTTTTACAAAACAATAAATTAGTATTGCACCTAATTCCATTTTTTCCCTTGCTGAAAGTCAGTGTAATAACTAGACATTGCCTTCCTAGTACAACAGAAATCTGAAATTGAACCATCTCATAGTTGCAAAATAATTTCACAATTGCACTGCTAAATCACTAGAAAAGATAGAATCTCATCAGTCTTGCACAGTAAGAGAAAAAATATTAATGCAACATACATACTAGATTAATGAGATGATCCATGACAGTAGAGCTTTTTTGGTAGAAACTCTAATATAGTGGAGGAAACTCTTTCATCTAATTTTCAGGCTTTTATCCATTTGCAGACTGTTGCCTTATGGAGTGAAATTTATCAGGCTGTCCCTGCATCCAAAAGATGTAGACTATTTAGTGTAAGGAATGTTTGGCAATATTGTCTTTTATTGTTTGTAAGAAGACAGATATTTCTTCATGGTGTTCACATATTTCAGTCTTTCCCTCCTCATGTGTGCTCTTTTTCTCTCTCTGTCTCCTTTTTTTCATTGTTGATAGTTCAGAAATTATTCCGCTTTTGACAGAACAGAAAACATACTGTTTTCCCAGAGCACAAGTTGTGCTTGGCTATGTTACACACAAACAAAAAAGCAAATGAAGAATAAAGGACATTAAGTACATTATTTTTCAGACTAATATAAGTGGCTGATCCTGTAGTGACTCTGCATGCAGAATATTCATTAAGAGCAAAGCAATATGGAATGCCCATGCAAATGTCCACCCTGTTGGAATAAAAATAGTTAGCATATAAACCTGAATGGACTGTTGATCTGGCTGTCGTTTCTAGATGACCTTGATCTTAAATCTGCTCCCTTCTGTGGCCACTGCTGTGCCTGACATTTTCCATAATGACACTAGGTAAAGATCTATTGTTTCTAGAGAGCAAGTAGGCTTCATCAACAACAAGGAATAGCTCCACTGGAGGTGACTTTCAAGCTCAGGGTATGCACCAGTTTAACAGACTGGGACATAAATCACTTTGTTTTGCACATCAAGCCCCTGCAAAAGTGTCAGTGAGGGAAGAAGGACATTTCTTTAACACCTTCTTACCTTCCTTTTTTTACTCTCTGAGGCGGCTGGTGTGATGGCCCGACTGCCTCCTGTGGAAGTCTGCTCTAGCCCAGGGTCTACTGTGTTTCCACAGCACTTTATAGAAAGACCACTGGAAAAGCATAAGTCCAGGGGAGAATTGTAAAGAAATGTGTCATGAAAGCTCTGGGAAACACATTGCAGAGATAGAGTGATTTGGACCACGTCTTGGGGAAAGAAATACTATGATGTCTTTTAATAGAGTTGCAATTTTACTGGAATAAAAACAAGGATAAGAAAAATTCTTAATAGATTGCAAAACAAGGCACAGGGTCTTGGACAGCTCTTGTATATGGATAATTCTTCATCTCTCCATGTCTTCAAACCAAAATAAAATTCAGTTTGAAGAAGTGTGCTTTGAAAAAAATTAAAACATTGACTCACTAGGGAGAATGTGGCTGAAATTCCAGCCTATGTGCATAATCTCAGACAGTAAAGTCTTTAGCTACAGCCAGATGTCTGCAGTCCTCAAACCCCAAACCTCAGGCCCTTTGGACATGTGTGCCCCATGCGGTTCACTGGAGGTGGTAGGTGCTGCCTCAGATCAGTGGATACAGCAGATCATTTTTTGGTGAAATTTGTCCTAAAGGGTTTCATTGGTTGCTCAGTCTTATTATCAGAGAAGCTGATAGAAACGTGTGAATTGTTTCAAGTACAGACTGAATATCTAGATGAAAATTTGGGAACAGATTAAAAATAAAGTAAAAGAAAAAAAAAAAGAGCAAGTATATTAAGCACATTAAAAAATCAGGTTTCTCATTAGCCACCACAATACCTCAGTTAACTTGGCCTTTCTTAGCTTTGGTCTGTGTTGTTCTAAGGAGATTCTTTTGTTCCTTTCCTTAGTATAGATGCTGTCTTTTTCTGTGCTCATTCTCCACAGGGACTGTGAAGAGCTCTTTTTTCTTTGTCCAGGTTGCAATGTTATTTTTTTTTTAATCTGCCCTTCAGGAAAACTTTTTTTCCTTATTTTTCATGCTTAGAAATATTGTCCATGACTGACATCAATTATCATAGCTTTTCTCCTATTAACCTCTGCCAGGGAATTTGAGGTATCATATGCAAATAGAATTGCAACATTTAGCAATATTTGGAAGCTGGATTTCCCTTACCTCCTCTCCAGTTTTGCCTGATTTCCATTACTATTGCAATTCTTAATTAATCCTTTGTTTCTACCTCAGGTTAACTTCTCCTGTTTATACAATTTTTCAAAAATGTGGTTGGAATGCACAATTCCTGTGCTAAAAATAAGGTAATGTACAAACAGATTATTAATGCCAGAATGATCAGGTAATTGTAGCATTGTGTATAAACTTGATGGGAAAAAAGAAGGAACATAAATAAACATCAGTGTATGGGTTGTTAACTGTCCAGAGTATCTTCCCATTTGCCACATATAACAGTCATTTCACATTGGAATTTGTCATGTATTTATTTTATGAAAAGCCAAATTAGATGTTAAAGCAACAGCTAAGATTAGCTTATGGGTTGACCTGATGAGACAACACAGCTATACTTCATACGCTGCCCATGCCAGGAGAACAAATCTTACATTCTGTGTGCCTATGCTATTAGCCAGCTTCTGTACTCCAATACAACTTTGATAAATGACTTTATTTTTCTACCTCTGCCATCTTTGATTTTTATGGGTTTCTTTTTTTCCTATGAAGTTATATCACAGACCTTCCTCCCAGTCCAAAATTTACCATTGGTTATAGAGGTTCCCTAAATCTTCTTGACAAGGTAAATCCTATCTCATCTTGTGAAACTATACAGTTTTTTTTATTGCTGTGACTTCTTAAAATAAATTTAATTGGAAGGATTTTTTCGCCTGTAATACATTCATTTTGGCCCACCTGCCTTCTAATCTCTTCGTAAATATTTCTCCTTTATTGACAGCAATGTGCCTCAGGAGACACTGGGAGCTGTAGTCCCTTACTTAAGAGCTTTCCTCCACTGTCATCTCAAATGTCATTTCTGAAACATTTATCACAAGGCACTGTCATTGGACAAACAAAGGGGCTGTGTGATAGTGGCTCAGATATACAGAGCCTCTTTGCTTCAGTGGCAGGTCCTGCTGTTGGCTACTGGAGATAACAGCAAAGTTCAGATCTGTCAATAGATGTGGAGGGAAGGACAGGGGACAGTATCCGAAATGGCACTGCACATGCTCCGTGAGGACAGGAGAGCTGTCCGTGAGGAGTAGGTGCAGATTGCAGACAAGAGAGTGCTCCCTGGGAAATGATAACATTTGTTGAAAGGGCAACGGAGGGATCTGCCCATGGAACTTGCACATTTTTAGATGTGCACCAGTACAGTTCATGCATGATAACCATTGTGCAGCTTGTTTTCAAGAGAAGCTGCCTACTTCCTTAACAGGCTTTGTAAAACTTTTTTTACAGTAGTTTTCCCAGTTGTGTCTGGGTTTTTTGTCTGGTTGGGTTTTGGTTTTTTTTTTTTTTTGGTGAAATTTCCTTGTTATGTAACTTTGAACTTTAAAGGTAAAAATTATTTTCTGCCTCAGTATTGCTCTTGGTTTTATCTAGTAGACCTTTCCTAAAAAGAATAACAAAAATAAAAAGAAAAAAAACCAACCTAGCGAAGAGTAAAACGGGGAGGGAGTAGGCTTTCCTTCCAAAACAAATATAAGAAAAAGTCAGTTTTGAGAAGTTTTCAAAGACACTGAAAAACATTAAAAGGCATAAATAATTATCCCATGCCTCATTTCCACAGTAATGAAAGGAAGTTAAATGTCTACACCTGAAAGATCTATCTTGATTTTCATTGAAAGCTGAGCTCCAAAGTCACACAGTCAGCATCAATTTTTTGCAGCTTTTAGAAGGATTTTAAGAACACCAAATTTAGAATACAGGAAGTCACTGTCCTATCCTAAAGCAGTACATAGGCTGGACATGTGGCAAAGAGAGTAACCTGGCAAAGCAGAAATGATGGCATGAGAAAGTACCACAACCAGAGAAGACAACACATTTCACTTAATTTGAGCAAACGGTCATCATCATGAAGTCCTGAGGTGTTTGTACTTTGATTTTGTACAAGCTGCATTGTCAGATATCTCACAGAATGGTACTTTTCCTTCCTTGCAGACAAAAACATATAGTTATATACAAAACATATACAGAAACATACGGTTAGATACAGGTACTGTTGATTCATAGAAGAAAAGAAAGAGAATACTAAATGCTGAAAAGGTAGGGAATCTGAACTGAATAGGGCTGGTAATTAGGAGTCATTACTTCAGTTCTTTATGTCTAATGCTGCTTTTGTGTGGTTTTGGGACACATTCTTAAGCCCGAATAATGATACATGGAAGTACCCTTAAGCCAAAGCCTTTAAAATTAAAGGGCTCTTTCCTCCCCTTTAATGTACACAGGATGCTCGTGTGCAGCTATGATGTCATGTTAGAAACAATGTCTTATCTGTGGTATCACCCTGTAAAATTCTGCCATTTGGGTTAAATATTTTAGGCTCAGCAGTACCCTTTAAGAGCTGAAATTTTGAAAAGTATTAATGGAATCACATATCATATTTGAGGAACTTTCACCTTCAATTAATAGTTTATAAGTTACTTTGAGCTTCTTGGATGAAAAACTGTTATAGCATGCTTTTGTACTAATTATTTAGGTAAGAAACCAGCTGAGAACAGAAGCATTTTTTTTTCTGTAGGATATTTTTACCATTCTGTCCTGTCAATGTGTCTTTATTTCTTATCTCCTTTGGAATTTTTTTTTCTTCCTCTCCTGCGTACTCTATTAAATTAAGAGTTTAAGCTGTGGGAATAATAGAGCCCTTGTAAGCTCTGTCTGCACTCACTATTCATTATTTATCCTGTGGCCAGGTACAGTGGAAGCAGGCACAAAGCTAAATGCTATTGGGCTAACTTTGATGCAGACAGCTCATTGTCTGAGAAAAAAAAGCATTTAAGCCTCAGTGTTCTCAGTTCCATGATTTTCAACACTACCTCTTTCCCCTCCTCCTTTCTCTTTTATTAACTGCTTTACTCCAATGTCCTTTTGACTGCAGTAACTGGCACTGTCTGCAAAATCCAGTACAATGATACCATTCATCCTGGCTGTGCCATTTATAGATTCCATAGCATGCTCCATCCCTATGGTAAGGATCATTCCGCCTCGTCACTTTCCTTCTTTTGAGGCAGTGATTGCCGAAGCAGAGGCCAATATTGGGAATCTGGTTTGTACCTCCGAGATCTGAAAAGCTGAAATGGAGAGAGCAGGGTTGAGAGCTCGTGTGTGCGCAGGCACGGAGGGCACAGTGAGGCACAGAGTGTCTCACAGCCCTGACGTGGTCACGCTTCAGCTGAGAGAGTGCCAGATGCACCCTGCCTGACTAGCCACTGAGCAGCATCAGTGTCCTCTGCAGGGGTGCTGCTCTCCTGACTTCCAGCTGGTAAAGTACCACAAAGCTGACAGGAGCAGTAGTGAGGGGACTCCAAGGGAAATATTTGTTCTTGTACTTATTCACTTGACAAAGTGAACTCCAAAATGAACATGTTAATATTCATTGGTCTCTTAACCAAAGTTGTCTGGTTTCTGATGTCCCCATGTCATGCAGTTATGCTTCTTGCAAGTTTGAATGTTTTATGACATTCCTAGAGGCATGATATTCACTCTTGGTTATGGTATTAAATAACAGTTTTTAGTTTTCTTTTTGATTTTTCTTTTTTTTTTTTTTGAGAAAAAGGGAGGACAAATGGAGAGGGGGGATACCTCTTTAATTCTATTCTTTTATGATATCAGGACCTAAATATATCTGGTAGTAACTCTTAGGAAACCCAAAGAGTGGCATACATTCAAACACCACTTGCAAGCTTAATCTGCAAAGCAAATATACACTGAATGACACCATTAAAGTTGCCAGACAAAAGGTTGCTGAGAGTCTCTCCTTCATGAACTTTTGGGTTATTTGTATTTTTGACCTCTGTTTACTATCCCTTTATCTATTCTTTTATTCAAAGTTGGTCATTGCCTAACCATCAATGCTGTCTTCATAGAAATACTCAGTTTATTATTGATCACTCAAGCCATTTTGAGATGTAATCAGGGCCAGATTATGGAAGGCTACCCCTAGTGCTATCTCACAAATCTACATTTGAAATTGAACAATTTTTACAAAAGTCGTTGCTACAAAAATTATTGATACTTTCCTTTCAAGGCCGTTATCTGATTTTTAGATCATAGTTTTTGAGAACAGAAGTTAGATTTTTGTAACTTTATTCTCAGTAAACAAACCAAGGCTTAAGAACCTTTCTGGGGCCTCCAACTTCTACATTTATTTTAAAATTACCTTCCTTGACACTTAGTCATTTCCCTTTTTTTCACCTAATAAAAAGTAGCAGAGTCTTTAGTGTTTCACCTTTCAAATTAGTTAATCCAAATCAAACTCAATAAAATCTCGAACCCTTTCAAGAAGACTACTCTAAAATGTTTTAAGTCTATAGAGAAGTTAATTTTTCATGAACTAAAAGTCTGTCAGATCAATGATATGAAACATAGCTAATAATGCCTGCTTGATAAATGTGGTGAAAGCTCCAGAGTTTTTTGTGATACCCAGTTAAAAATACCTTTGTTCTTAGTCCCTACCCCAGCTTGATTTCTGATATTTCTGAGGAAGCTTGTCAGGTGTGCTGGTTTTCACTGGGGTAGAGTGAAGTTTTTTCACAGCAAGTGAGGTGCTATACTTTGGACTTGTGCTGTAAACAGGATTGGTAGCACGGGGATATTTTCCTTATTGTTGAGCAGTGCTTACACTGAATCAAGGCTTTTCTTGTTTCTCACTTTTATTCTGCCAGTTCTGTCCCCCATCCCATCCAGGGGAGTGAGAGAAGGTCTGTAGGGTCTTGGCTGTTGTTTGGTGTTAAACCATGATAGCAGGGCAGCTCCAAGCATAGGACATTAGACAGATCCACTTTAAAGTATCAATGGATTGATGAAAGCTTGACATGAAATGAAGGGACAAGCGTGGTGATTCTGAATAAAAAGTAGAACTCCTCAAAAAAAAAGGAGTGTTAAATATTTTGTCTCCATTGCTCTGCACACATAAAAAAATGATCTGAGTATCAGACAGAATGACCAGACTACCAAGACAAGAAAAAAGAGCTAAGCAGTATTATTTACACTAAGATTGGGATGGCCTGAAATGACCTGAATCTGTGTTAAAACAAATATTTTTTAATATTTATTTGCTAAAAGGCATTTCAGTCTCACCTTAAGGAAAAACCCCACACTTTTATGCAATCATTTTGGCAGCTAGCTGAGTGTGTTATAATGGTTTGACTTGACATTTGTGCACATATAATACATTTATTAAAGAGAAAACACTTTTTCATTTTTTTCCTGTGACCAGGAGAGAAATCTGCGAAAGGAAAAGTATTGAGTAATTTGCCCATGAAAGACTCAGAAGTTTCAAAATTCAAAAAAGGTTTGCATTTTGATTTAATAAACATTTAACACCCCTTACTTTAAATCTTGTCCCTTTTACTCAAAAGTGATAATGTTTGATATTATCTCCTTAAAACTTTTAAAACATGTTACCAGTTCAATGTAATAAAGAATTTGAAATATGAACATATATTTAGAATCAAATTTACTCTTTAACAGTAACTGGAACATATCTTATGAACTACTTACATCTCATTTAGATGACTGGCAAATTTAAAGTATAAGAAGTTTTGGCATCTGTGCAATGATGAACAGGTTGTACATTTGAAAGCATGAGAAAATAGCCTGATTAATCCAAAGCTAAATTTGTCACTGTTGAGATGGAGTTAAACAGTGTTTGCATCATAAGCTTTTTTATCATGACAGCTTTATTTTCAGCACTTAACTCATTATGTCAACTGATGTCTTCTAATTCTATTTTGGGACCTGATCAGGTAATAGAACTCTTAATGCTCTGCAAAGGAGCAATTTTCACTGGGAGAAAGTTTGGCCTAAGTCATGATGTTTGGCTCTACAAGTATCCCATTATAATCCAGTTTTATCACAGGAGAAATCCTTCCGAAATTACTCCTTTCAAAATGTAGATTGTCAGATTTAAGCTCTAATGTTCTCCTTAATGCTAACTCTTGGAAAAAAAAAAAAAAAAAAGCTGAATGATTCAGGTAATAAGTTTTTCAAAATCCAGACTAGTCCTTAAAGTAACTGTTGCTTGACCAATGGAACAGGAGATGACCAGTATGTAATACATACTTTCACTGTTATTTTCATTCAAAAGAACCTTTACAATAAAGGATGCTGAATAAAAACACCCCGAAAGGCCGACAACTCCTGCTATTTAAAAGAAAAACATCAGCGTGTCTATTATTTGTGCTCAGCAAGCTTTCTATTCCCTTTTATATTTTCTTAAGGTATGAAGGTTGTTTTGCAGCAGAGCTGTTCAGCAGACCCAGGGGAGACAAATGTCAGTTTTCCAGATGGCAGACTGCCAACTTGTTGATGCCAGGCTGAAAGGCGCTGAGGGAATTCACTCTGTTGCAGAAGCAAAAGAACACCACTTCCTAACACACCTCGTGTACAAGCTCACTTCTCAACAGCTGATGCAGGAGCCAGAAAAGCTTCAGTAGCCCTCCTCAAACAGCTTTTTGGATAGTGACAGGTTTCTACATGCCCCCAACATCTGTTTTAAAGTTTTCGCTAACTTACAAAAAGAAATTTCCACCTTTTAGGAAGCAGAAATTATAATCTAAACCTATCCCTATCCAAATGACTTGTTTTCAGCTTCAAATGAGCCACCTTTTGTTTTATAAAATGCTACCTGAAGTTATTAGGTCAGATGTCTATTTAATAATGTTACGCGCTTTATGCCTCTAGGGATCAGAAACTACTGTACAAACATAAAATCTTGAGTGGAAAATTATTTATCTATCATTATCAATAAATTCTAGTATATTATCTTAAGATTGCAAGTCAGTAGAGTGCCCCTGGGGAGAGGCTGGTCTAAAATCACCCCACAACAATTCATTAGGTATTCTAATGTAAACTTAAAATGCCGGGATACATCTGATCCATTAGTTCAGGTGTAGAATACAAAGATCTCAAAATTCAGTGGACTATCACATGTTGGATGACTTTCAAATTTAAGAAAAAGAAAATTTTAGAAACATATAAATAATTAATTTTGAGTAAAAGAACAAATCATTTTGATTTTAACAAATCTGACAAATTTAACTTAATATTTTCTGTGGAAAGCCCAGGTCTGTGTGTGCTAATGTCCTTTGTCATAAGAGGTAAATGTGTACTTTTTCTGTCTTAGTGGAGTCTGTCAAAGGCTAAAACACTTTCACACGTGAAAATTTAACAGAGGTGATATAGTTTCTTCTTGCACTAGTTACCTGCCCTTCTAATCCTAAGTGCATGGAGGAGACTTATGAAACACCTTAAAATGCCTTGACATCTATCTTGCACTGTCAGAGTGTCTTGTCCAAGAAGGACAGGATTCACAGAGGGCAGCCAAGTCTTTCCCTTACTTTCCTACAAACAGAAGACATTGAGCATGGAGCTGATTTCAGCACTGCTAGCCTGAAGGTTATTTTGAATATATTTAGAGAAGTACAATGTATTTTGTCTTTCAGCAAAAAAATCCTGGAGAAAGTACAGAAACAACACTTAGTGAGAGGCATGTGCCAGTGATGGATAGAAGTGGCTGGCACAATACAACTGACCTCCTGAGTAACTCTATCCCAGCCAGATCCTATTGGATCTCGTTCAATATGTGCAAAGGGGTTTACACAAGAGCTATTTTCATAGCAGTGGAAAATGTTCTACCTCACAGTCTCTTACTTTTTAATTTTAATTCATGTAATGTCAGAAAGATGTGAACTTAAGCAATGTAAGGAAATTTTAATGAAAAGAAAGTAAAATGTAAAAATTTTGTTACGAGAAGTTTGAAAAAAATCTTGTATCCATATGCTCAAACTTGTGCATTCCTTCAAAATGTATTTATCTGTAAAAATGCAATAAGGACATTTTTACTTCAGGCTACTTAATTAATTAATTAATTAATCAAAAAGTTAATTGTAAATAAAGCTCCAAATGAAGTTATAATTTATTACCTACAAAATTAATTTTGAAGTGGATGTAATTCAGATGCCAGCAAAAAAAATAATATTATGATATTCAGATGCTGAACAAGATATTGTGCTAATGTCTATTTGCACGTGACACCAATTACTAGTTTGTATTCAGAAAAGATCATTTACACACATTTCTTCGTGGTTGTTCATGCATAAGATTCATTGCAGCTGTTCCAGCTGCAATTACTATTCGATCTTCCTTTGTCATACAGGGCCTATTCAGAATGGTTTCATTACTCTGTGACCTAGTAATGGTCATTTGGAAGTTCTTTTGGTTGGTATCCAACCAACATGCCTAAATTACAGCACAATGTTATTATTTAAAATAAACTTTAATAGAATTTATGATCTAATCAAGGCAAAACCACCCAAAAATTCATAAATCCTTATCAGTCTAGAAGAACAGTTTTGAATGGTTTTGAAAAGTGGTAACATAGCACATCCTATATGGGCACAATGTCACTTGTGTTGGTTTGTTCTATAGGCAATCAACTGCATTAGGTAATGATAAAATGTATGATTCATTGATTTTTGCTATCTAGTGATTAATTATTTATTTCTAGCAGACATGACCAGCTGAACAGCCGACTTTTCACCTGAATACTAGAAAAAAGCTTTGTTACTTAATCAAGGAGGGAATAAAATGCATGTTTAATTGTTATCTAATTTGCTAGCTTGCTATTTTGCTGCAAGAAAGCTCTGCTGTTTCAAGCTGTTTCTTGAGATGTAATGGTGTTCTTTCCTTTCATAAACTACTCAAGCATTTATTTACCCTTTCTAGGTTGTTAGAGCATGCTGACCACTGTAATATCAGAAAACTCTCAGTACATCTTTGGTCAAGGTGGGTAGCATCTATCACACATTTGTTCCCTTCATCCACTGGAGGAGAAGCGTTTCTTTACAAATGCATGCACACCACTATTGAAAATTAATTTTCATCCTCCTTATGATATAATTTTAGTGTCAATTGAAGACATAATATCACGGGTATGACCTTCCTCTCAGATGGAAGATGACACAGTAACAGTTGGTAGCCTGGGAAAGGTGAGTCAAATTATTTAAAAAAGCAAGAATAGATGACGTGCTAATTAAACATGGGCAACAGCTCTTTGCACCTCTTTGCAACTTATTTTAGTAGAACTCAATAAATACGGAAATATTCTTCATGATTTGTTAAAGTTTTCTTTTTCTCATGTATTTTCAGGTAACTGCAGGTAGAATTAAATTATTGCATTAAAGTATTTGGTACTTATTATGCTTTTCTTGGTCATTTTAAATGAGAAGGGCAAAAGGTCAAAAAATCTAGAATACCAGGAGATCAGAACTGCTGCCAGTTTATAGTTTCCTTTTCTATATAGGTTTTTAAATGTAATTATTATTATTTCATTCTTATAAGATCTCCTCTTCTGGTCTACCCTGCTTCTTGCTAGAGTTGGAAAAGGCCCAGTTCACAGGTGAATGTTGCCCCAGCTGCTCAAAGTGTCCTACTCTCTGCAATAATCACTTAATGGATATTAAAATCCAGGACAGAATTTGATGGTTCCCGAGAGAATTATGTTCCTCAGGGCTTGTAAAATCCCAGAAAACTGAACTTTTGCATTTGAATGTAGGTTAAAATGTCAAATGCAACTTTCGAAATTACTGACAGAAATATAAGGATGTACTGCACGGTGGGATCGTAACCCTGACTTCAACTTGCTGGTAAAGTTAGTATTTCTAACTAGTTCTCAGTATTTTTCAGGCTTTTTAGAAAGTTGTGCTGAATCCTAATGCTTCATGTTGTATTTGTCTGCAAATTCCCCCTGCTAACAGTTTTTCTGGGACCTCTAATAGGTAGTCTCTGCCAAATGCTGTTATGCAGGATTTGAAGCCTTGCCTAAGTCTTCACGTACTGCTTGAGTGAGGAGTAATGTGGGGCTATAAAATGCTCTTGGGCTTTGCCTGGCCTCTTCATGCTCCCCCAAGGGAACGAGCAGGGTGGGAAATGCCCTCACATTCATTTGTCTGCTTCCTTCTTCCCAGTGGACTTGACACCCTTTTACACAGCAAAAAGGGATGATTTGGGTTCAGAAAAGATCTCTTAGTCCCATCTTCCTGTGAGATATCATCACAAAAAGGTAAATAGGAATTAAGTGCTGAGAGTAAACAGAGACTGGATTTTTTCCCCTCCATCTGTCAAATATCAGCTCCTTAAAAGGGCCAGCACTGAGGGAGATGAGGTCTTCTAAACCTGGTGATGGATATTTCCTTTTTTTGGTTTTGGCTTCGACTCTGCTGAGCACTGCAAGGAAAGACACCTCTGGAGGTGGCTGTTGTTTTTCTGCCAATTTTCATTTCTCTTCTTTCCAAAGGTGGGAATTGGAAAAGCTTCCCCCAGCTTCCCTGTAGTGAGGAACACCTTTTACACACACAGCATGTGGGTATGAGGCTCCACAATTGCTGTGCTGAATATCATTTGTACTCACCAGATGTACATGTGCATACATGCGCATACCCACACATCCATCCTTCCCCACTACATAAGAAAAAAAATTACTGCAGCATACTATATAAAGAAATTAGAACTTGCATTTGAATTCTTTTAAACTAATTGCCCTTTTCTTTAGATAATTTAAATCTGACTTCAGTGGGATCTGCTGACATGTTTATGTCCAGTCTATTTTTCTATGACTGTTTCAGAATTTTGAACTTTCATTTCTTAAATTTGTGTGTTATCTGTTTTCTCAGTATCAAGATAGCTACCTCTTTTCTAGGTATCTTTTAGTGCAGAAATGCAGCCCAGAGAATCTTCCACTTTATCCTGGTTGTGGATGTTATGCATGTCTAGTAATCCAACCCTCTCTTTCTACCAGCCACCCCTTCTCCCCACCCCCATCTCACACACTGAATTATTTTCACAGTAGCTGTTCTTGATAACACTTAAAAAGTGATTATATCTGTTGTCAGTTTGGGCAAATTATTAACATCAAAGCTAGCAGCAGGCTCCTTGACATTAAATTTCAAGATTTCCACTAGCAAAGAAGGACAAGCCATGGGAGAGAAGAGTGGATGGAAATGTGAGGGAAACAAAAAGAGAGGAAAATGTGTGGGTTAGGGCTAGTTGGGAGGGAAATATGACTATAAAGTGAAAATTAATTGATAAGAAAATTTCAGCTTGTATTAGAGATGTTTTATTTTGTTTTTGTTTTCTGTCAAGTTTCCATTATACAAGCTGTCATTTCAGCAAGGAGCACAGAGATGGGAGGAGACCCAAAGCCTAGCCTGTGCAGAGGTGCAGAGGGGCTAGGAAAATTAATACCTATTTAAACTTTTTTTTTCAACTTGTGCCTTAGCTGTTACAGCAAGCTAATACAGTCACCTCTTGTTTACCAACAGCTTGCTGCTATTATGGGTTATTCAGAAAAGAGTTTCATGACTGATTTCATAAAGCAAGAATTTATTGAATTCTGAGACTAACGATGAAGATAAATTGGGATGTGTCTAAATGAAATTAAAAATTATTACTCGTACAAAATTTAGAGTGTGCCTGGCTGTACCACCAAATTTGCAGTTAACACTGTTAGGAATTAAAAGTATGTAACTGATAAAGATGGATGTCTCACTTTCTTGATTCCAACCTGTGCCGTTTAAAATAAATATTATAATAATTGATCTCTGGGAATGATGTGCATGTGCTAAATGACGCTTGATGTATGACATCAACTTCCTGATCTTGGCACTGATGGATGAGCTTATTCTTCCTATAATGAAAAGCTGGTCAAAGTTTCAGTTACACCTATTGCACCTCCACAGACAAAGCACCATGAAAATAAATTCAACGCTATTTAGCTACCACCAACCTGGCATTAACATAGACCCAAAAAGAGATTTAATCGAAACTCTGTGACAGTGAAATGTGCACCATTTCATATTAAGTCCTGAATATATTACTCTGTGGCATTAAATGTGAAATGTACACATCTTTTTATTTCAGAGCATTTGTTGTTATATTACCTCCTCTGGAATCAATTGAACCGTAAGTGGGATTCATGCAGAGTCATAAAGCACCCTGGGGAAACCCACAGGAAAATATTCTACTGCAGAAAAGAAAAATTCCTTGCTTCCTCATTCATAACTTTACAAACAGAAACATAAAGTCTACAGTACAAGTTTTTTTGGTACCAGGAAACACTACTAGGCAGCGTTTTACTTATTTTTCTCACCACAGGTTACTAATTATTTATACATTTTCAGTATAAATGTAGACGGTGATGTCATGTTTGTAGCAGTGGAATTTTCCACCAAAAAAAGTGGAATTTATGGAAGATTTTTTTATAGATCTATCCTTTTCCTTCCCTTCAGGAAGCACTATAAAAAAAGGAAATTCAGGGAGTGCAAACTAGGCATGCAATTGAGTAATTGTTTTCCCTACATGAATTTACAAACCAGCTGCTGCAAGATATTTCATGGCTATTCCAGGTATTTTCCTTTTATATGTGATTTAATTATGGGTACTTAGATTTATAAAATGTCTAATTCCTTGGGGAATTTTTACAAGGGTTACAAGCTAACCCTTCTCAAGAGATGTGTTCGAAGAAGTACCCTCTTCAGGCCTTTCACAAAGCTGGGCAGGAATTGGTGGTAGGAAGAAACTGAGTGTCAGTAACCATCTCACAAGACACAGTTTTTCAGAAATAAATCTCAGTTTGCGATGCAACATTTTTGTCATTAGTGCTTCTTGGGCAGGCATTTCCATTACGATGCCTGCAAGAGTTTCCCCCGATCAGTAAAGGCCAATATTAAATTCAGTAAACTAATAGATAGAGATAAAACGTGTGAAGAGGTTGTTTTCTAAGGTTAGTTTCCTCTCTACTCTCTTTTATACGTGAAATGCAAGATGAATACATTCTGTCTGAAGGATTTAAAATGCTTCCCTGGTCTGTATGAAGTAGCAATATCTCTTCTCAGAATTTCTCTGTACTGAATTTGTAATCAGGCTAAGGAAAATTAATAAGACCCCTCTGGACTTTTACTGAAGTTTCAGTTTGCACACACCGAGCCAAGGCTTCTGTTTCAACCTATGAATAATAATAATTTGTTGTATTTCATGTAACAACATGAATCAAAGAGTCAGTTCATTTGTAATTGGTGCAAAATACCTCTACAATTTTTCACAAGTATTAAATCATACAAGGCTAATTTATATATTCAATTACACTCAGTGTAGTAAAAAAAATTGAATACAGCTCAGAAATCACATCTTCTTCTCATCATGGTATAAGAATCCCTCATATAGAGAGAAGCTATGGAGTTTTATTTTCAGAAGTTACTCACCAGACCCTAGATCTGCCTACCCCTGAAAACAGGTGAACCATATCAGTCAGACGATTCTTTGAAATTACCAAAAATTAAATTCTAGAAGGCATGAAGATGAGTTTTACTTGGAAATGAGTGGGTCTTTTTCTCAAGAGTATTGGTCCTTTCTACCTAATATAATGTATTTTATATTTTCAATGCGCTGCAAATTTTCTATTTTAAAGAATTTTTTTAGTGCCCAAATTTCTCAACAGATACAATATTCCATAAATAAAAACATATTTATTTGAAATATCCAGACCTTGGGATCATGGTGGGATTCACTGAATGTTTTGTTCAGCAGCATAATAGCTATACAGTCTATACATTTATGACATATTTAAAAAATCTGTTTTCAGAAGAATTGGTAAACAATCACAATCTGCTATTTTCAAATTATTTTCCAGAAAAAAAAATAGTCAGATGCAAATATAGTTAGCACATTTTCAAGAATTTTTTTTTAAGTGACTAATTTTAAACTTGGTAGTTACTATTCGTAAAACAGCACTGCAACAGATGTTAATATCCACCAAACAAGATCAGATTGGAAAGGGCTGATGTCCATAAAAGTGAAATTCACATCAAATTCTGTGTTTAAAAACACAAGTAGAATCCTAGAGCAATCCATTTTTACAAAGACTGTGAAATCTCTCTGACGGAATCAGTAATTTCAGTTTTATGGTATCTGACATTTCTATAAAAGATTTAACCTATCTAATGCAAGGGAAATGTAGTGTGTTCAAGAAATAAACCTGCTGAAACATAATTGAGACTTTCACAAAGAGTAATATCTAATGGAAATCTGCTCAACAGTGATACAACTTCAAAATGAGCTGAAGGAGGCACAGCATTACTCAGGTTAAGCCAGTATTTATCACCTCAAGAATATTTTAGCAAAGACAAAAATTCAATATGAATGTACATCTTTTAATACACTAAATCATCCCTTGATAGTGTTGCATTTCAGTGTGGCCCTCTAACCACAGTGCAGCAGTAAAGCATAGCTCTCTGTTTGGCACTCACATGGAGGATGAAGAGGCTAAATATTAGAAAACCTTTTTGGTGAGATGGTGTTTATATACATTGTACAAGCAGATGAAAAAATTTGCATATTTGACTCTGTGTTTCTATAACTATGGGCCCAGACAGTAGCAAGATGCTTTATTCTTAAACCATATAGAATATCAGGGGGCATTAATCAAAGTGGCACTATTCAGGAACAAAGAACATAATCTTCTGATAAAGAATGAATAAAACCCTGAACAAAAGCCGGCAAGAACCCTAGCATAAGCCCTGCTTCTAAATCTAATAATAATGGGATTTAACAGCCAAAAATACCCACTCTCTCAAGCCATATAGGCTTCCTACATCTGGACTAACATGTAGGACAACAGAGTTGTTTAGAGGCAAAAGAAAACAGAAGTGAGTGAATTAGTGTCTCCCATCCAATGAGTTTTCCCTGTGAAATATGTGTCTGTCTGTACACGTACCTGGGGGGACACATCTAGCCTGACCCTGCAGCACCAGTGGTAGATATTACACAAGTGGCTTTCAGAAGCTGAACTGGAACTTATAGGAGGATACAACTTATGTTTGTAAAACAATATCCTATATATAGATGCTTTGAGATAAAGCAGTGCTGTTTTCACATCTTGAGAGGCAAAGGCCTGAAAAATCAAAGTTGTATCTAAGAAATGTAGTCTTAAATGTCTTAAATGGTAAGCCTTGCCAAGGAATTTGAAATCAATCTTAGGATGGTAACCTAAGTACAGGACTCTGACTACAGAACCCGTTTTATAATAGCACTCCCCCAGGAAGGTAATGTATACAGCCAGTTATTAGGGGACAAACAGAGCACACCATGCCATGCCATATTATTTCTTCATTTCTAAGATTTCCTCATCTTAGTCATTCACTTTACACTCACTCTGCCGTGTTAAATGGAAAGGATTATGAAGTTTGGGTCCTTTTTTTGTCTCTGCAAGTCAGAGGAGGAAGCAAATTTTTGTTTCTAGTGAGAGGCTAGTAAAAAAACCCCATAAGTTTAGAAAATGGGTATCGTCAATGTATTTATATATGTACATATATGTGTGT
>VXAX01000283.1:7843-18464 GCA_013399835.1 Leptocoma aspasia
AGGACACCCTGAAGGGGTTAAAAATAACCACGTGGTTCTTGGCTTTCGCTATTTTAATTATATAATTGATTATATTAATTATATTGATGATATTGATGATATTAGTTGACCACCTTGTGCACCTGCTCTGGGTACTTGTGGGCCAGGAAGGTGCAGAAGAACACCCTGAAAGGGTTAAAAATGTCTACGTGGTTGTTGGTTTTCACTATTTTAATTATTAATTATGTTAACTATATTAATTATATTCATTATATTGATTATATTGATGGTATTGATTATATTAGTTGATCACCTTGTGCACCTGCTCCGGGTACTCGTGGGCCAGGAAGGTGCAGAAGGACACCCTGAAAGGGTTAAAAATATCCACGTGGTTCTTGGCCTTTGCTATTTTAATTATTAATTATACAATTTATATTCATTATATTGATTATATTAGTTGATCACTTTGTGCACCAGCTCTGGGTACTTGTGAGCCAGGAAAATGCAGGACACCCTGAAGGGGTTAAAAATAACGATGTGCTTGTTGGCTTTCGCTAGTTTAATTATTAATTATACTAATTAGGAGATCTAATCCTGGCTTTAGCCTATTTATAGTCCCTGCCCTCCCAGTTCCCTCTCTGGGATTAGCTGGACACCCAGATGCACCCCAAGGGCACACAGGAGCTCCGAATCCTGGGATAAATGGGATAAAAGTGGGATTAAAAATGGGATACATGGGATATAAATGGGATAAAAATGGGATAAAAAGAATGGGAACCCTAAATTCCTAAAACGCGGCATTTGTGGCCGTTCCCATTTCCCAGGATGATCCCACCCCATTCCCAACCCCTTTACCCATAAGAATGCCCGATGAGGATATTCCTCTGCTTGGAAAACACTTGAACACAACCCAAGGGCACTCAAGAGCTCCAAATCCCAGAATAAATGGGACAAATCCCCCAAGAACAGGAACCCCACACCCCTAAAACCTGGGATTTGGTCCCATTCCAATTTTCTAGGATGATCCCATCCCATTCCCAACCCCCTTCCCACAGGAATGTCCAATCTGGATATTCCTCTTCTTAGCATAATGCTTGAACATGACCCAAGGATTCAGGAGCTCCAAATCCCGGGGTAACCCCAAAACGGGAACCCCACACCCCAAAAACCCAGGATTTGTCCCATTCCCATTTTCTGGGACAATCCCACCCCATTCCCAACCCTTACCCATAGGAATGCCCGATGAGGATGTTCCTCTTCTTGGCGTAGCGCTTGAACACGGCCCTCATGTCCTCGGCCAGCGCGTAGAACGTGTAGGCGGCAGCCACGGGCGGCGCCGAGCTGCAGCCATGCCCCGCCAAATCTGGCGCCACCACCTCGTATCCCAGCTTGGAAAAGAATTCCAGCTGCTCCTTCCAGATGTCCAAAGAGCCGCCAACGCCGTGGATGAAGAACAACACCACGTCTCCATGCGTGCCCTTGCAGCTGGTGATGCGCTTCTCGCAGTCGACCGTCACCACCTTCTTGGGTTTGCGCTTCCGACGCTTGGCCGCACCGTCCTTGGAGGGAATTCCGGCGGGATCTGGCATCTCTGGCTCGGCGGCCTCGTTGGGGTTTTGGCACTGGAGGCTCTCAGGGCGCGCGGCGTCGCCCAGGTTCTCGATCAGCAGCTGGCCGTTGCGGTAAAGCGTGATGCGGCGCTTGCAGCGCACAGTGCCGCGCTCCGGCACCGGTTCTGGGAATTCCGGGGGTTCCAGGCGGTTGGGAACGCCGTGGCGGATCCGGAGGATCCGGCCGGGTTTGACCTCCAGGAAGGTGAAGCCGTCGCTGGACTCAACGCTGTCCAGCGGCCCCACGGTGTTGGGGGTCTTGCCCAGCAGGCAGCAGAGGAGGCCATCGGTGATGGTGGTCAGCATGGTGATCCCTGGGGATGGGGAAAAATGGGGAAAAATGTGGGAAAATGTGGGAAAATGGGGATTCAGTCCCGATTCCGGCAGATGGGGACATGTTGGTGATGGTGGTCAGCATCATGATCCCTGGGAAATGGGGAAAAACAGGAAAAAATGTGGGAAAATATGGGTAAATATGGGAAAATGTGGAAAAGTGTGGAAAAATGTGGGAAAGCATGGAAAAATATGAAGAAACATTGGAAAAATGTGAAAAAACATTGGAAAAATGTGGAAAAACATGGGAAAATGTTGGAAAATGTGGAAAAACAGGGAAAAGTGTGGGAAAATGTGGGAAAATGGGGAAAATAGGGATTCAGCCCCAATTCCAGCAGCTGGGGACATGTTGGTGATGCTGGTCAGTATCGTGATCCCTGGGGAAACAGGGAAAAATGTGGAAAAATGTGGAAAACCATGCAAAAATGGAAAGTTCCCTATCCTGCTTTTTTCTGGGTCACACCCCAAGCCCTGTCCCCAAGCCCTGAAGTCCCATCACAGCCTTTGCAGAAGGGATTTGTTCCAGCTGAAGGAAAAAACTGGAAAAAAAAACCCGTTCAGAACAAAAAATTCCCCTTTTCCCAGCAAATGCAGAGTGCAGGGAAGCTCCAGCCACAGGAATTCATTATTTATCCCATAAAATATAAATACTTATCCCATAAAATATAGCTATTTATCCTATTAAATATACATATTTAACCCATAATATATAAATATTTATCCTATTAAATATAAATATTTAATCGTATTAATTATAAATATTTATCCTATTAATTGTAAATATTTTTCCCATAAAATATAAACATGGCTTCGGTCAGAATCAGCATCCAAGTGGGAATTAAAATTTAATTAATCTTATAATAATAGCTTTTATTATATGAAAATAAGGAATGTTGGGGGGCGGGGGTGGAATTGTCCTGGCTGTTCCCATAGCTCATTCCTGGAGTTTAAATCTTTGGATTTTGGGAATATTCAGGGAAAAGCTGGTGGGAATGGGGGCATGGAGGTTGGGAAAGGGTTAATTATGGATGAGGGAAAACGAAGGCAGTGAATTATTGATGGCAGCGGGAAAAGAGAGCAGGATCGGAGAACTGATCCTGCGGGATCAGGATCCCAGTTCCCATTCCTGCAGGATCCCACTTCCCATTCCTGTGGGATCAGGATCCCAGTTCCCATTCCTGCAGGATCCTAGTTCCCATTCCTGTGGGATCAGGATCCCACTTTCCATTCCTGCAGGATCCTAGTTCCCATTCTTGTGGGATCAGGATCCCAGTTCCCATTCCTGTGGGATCCCAGTTCCCATACCTGCAGGATCCCAGTTCCCATTCCTGCAGGATCCCAGTTCCCATTCCTGTGGGATCCTGGAGATCCTGATCCAGGATCTCACCATTCCTCATGGACATCCAAGGAAACCCCCCCGAAATCCTAGAATTAAGGCTGGAAAATCCCTCTGGCATCACAAAACCCAACCTCTCCGGCACTTCCAGGGATAAATCCCGGCGGGAATTTGGGATTCCGGGGATCCAGCCCCATCCCAGGCCTCACTCCCGGAGTCAGGAAGTGAATGATTCCAGCTGTGGGATCAGCAGGATCCCTCTGGAAAAGCTGGATCTGCTTGGATCCCTCCAGGCTGGAGATCCCAGTCTGGGATCTGCCCATTCTCAATGGAAACCCAGACAAACCCCCTTAAATCCTGGAATTAAGGCTGGAAAATCCCTCTGGCATCACAAACTCCAACCTCTCCGTCACTTCCAGGGATAAATCCCAGCAGGAATTGGGGATTCTGGGGATCCAGCCCCATCCCAATTCCTGGATTCCCGTCTCCCACCTCCCCCACGTTCTGTGACCGGGAACATCCAGGGAGGAAAAGGCTGGAAAAGGATCCAGATGGATGCGGGAAGGCGGGAATTATGCTAGTTGCCATGGAAACGGGATGGGGGGGGCAGATTATTCCAACCCCCTCTTCCCAGGCTCATCCCAGCTCCTTCATGTCCCCACTCCAGCCTCCTGGGAATTCAGGAATTCGGGATTTTGGGAATTTGGGAATTCAGGATTTTGGGAATTCAGGGATTTTGGGATTTCAGGAATTTGGGACTTTGGGATTTCAGGAATTCGGGATTTCGGGATTTCATGAAATCAGGATTTCGGGATTTTGGGATTTCAGGAATTCAGGATTTCAGGAATTCAGGATTTCGGGAATTCAGCGCCCGTTATGTAAGACTTAGAATGGCAACAAGGTGGGAATGGCAGGATCTGGCTGAGGGATCCAGCCAAGGGATCCTGGAGCCAAAGGGATCCAGCTGAGGGATCCAGTTGAGGGATCTGGTCAGAGGGATCTGGCCAAGGGATCCAGACAAGGGATCTGGTCAAGGGATCCTGTAACCAAAGGGATTCTAGAGCCAAATGGATCCAGCGGAGGGATCTGGCNTTGTTCCAGCTGAAGGAAAAAACTGGAAAAAAAAACCCGTTCAGAACAAAAAATTCCCCTTTTCCCAGCAAATGCAGAGTGCAGGGAAGCTCCAGCCACAGGAATTCATTATTTATCCCATAAAATATAAATACTTATCCCATAAAATATAGCTATTTATCCTATTAAATATACATATTTAACCCATAATATATAAATATTTATCCTATTAAATATAAATATTTAATCGTATTAATTATAAATATTTATCCTATTAATTGTAAATATTTTTCCCATAAAATATAAACATGGCTTCGGTCAGAATCAGCATCCAAGTGGGAATTAAAATTTAATTAATCTTATAATAATAGCTTTTATTATATGAAAATAAGGAATGTTGGGGGGCGGGGGTGGAATTGTCCTGGCTGTTCCCATAGCTCATTCCTGGAGTTTAAATCTTTGGATTTTGGGAATATTCAGGGAAAAGCTGGTGGGAATGGGGGCATGGAGGTTGGGAAAGGGTTAATTATGGATGAGGGAAAACGAAGGCAGTGAATTATTGATGGCAGCGGGAAAAGAGAGCAGGATCGGAGAACTGATCCTGCGGGATCAGGATCCCAGTTCCCATTCCTGCAGGATCCCACTTCCCATTCCTGTGGGATCAGGATCCCAGTTCCCATTCCTGCAGGATCCTAGTTCCCATTCCTGTGGGATCAGGATCCCACTTTCCATTCCTGCAGGATCCTAGTTCCCATTCTTGTGGGATCAGGATCCCAGTTCCCATTCCTGTGGGATCCCAGTTCCCATACCTGCAGGATCCCAGTTCCCATTCCTGTGGGATCCTGGAGATCCTGATCCAGGATCTCACCATTCCTCATGGACATCCAAGGAAACCCCCCCGAAATCCTAGAATTAAGGCTGGAAAATCCCTCTGGCATCACAAAACCCAACCTCTCCGGCACTTCCAGGGATAAATCCCGGCGGGAATTTGGGATTCCGGGGATCCAGCCCCATCCCAGGCCTCACTCCCGGAGTCAGGAAGTGAATGATTCCAGCTGTGGGATCAGCAGGATCCCTCTGGAAAAGCTGGATCTGCTTGGATCCCTCCAGGCTGGAGATCCCAGTCTGGGATCTGCCCATTCTCAATGGAAACCCAGACAAACCCCCTTAAATCCTGGAATTAAGGCTGGAAAATCCCTCTGGCATCACAAAATCCAACCTCTCCGTCACTTCCAGGGATAAATCCCAGCAGGAATTGGGGATTCTGGGGATCCAGCCCCATCCCAATTCCTGGATTCCCGTCTCCCACCTCCCCCACGTTCTGTGACCGGGAACATCCAGGGAGGAAAAGGCTGGAAAAGGATCCAGATGGATGCGGGAAGGCGGGAATTATGCTAGTTGCCATGGAAACGGGATGGGGGGGGCAGATTATTCCAACCCCCTCTTCCCAGGCTCATCCCAGCTCCTTCATGTCCCCACTCCAGCCTCCTGGGAATTCAGGAATTCGGGATTTTGGGAATTTGGGAATTCAGGATTTTGGGAATTCAGGGATTTTGGGATTTCAGGAATTTGGGACTTTGGGATTTCAGGAATTCGGGATTTCGGGATTTCATGAAATCAGGATTTCGGGATTTTGGGATTTCAGGAATTCAGGATTTCAGGAATTCAGGATTTCGGGAATTCAGCGCCCGTTATGTAAGACTTAGAATGGCAACAAGGTGGGAATGGCAGGATCTGGCTGAGGGATCCAGCCAAGGGATCCTGGAGCCAAAGGGATCCAGCTGAGGGATCCAGTTGAGGGATCTGGTCAGAGGGATCTGGCCAAGGGATCCAGACAAGGGATCTGGTCAAGGGATCCTGTAACCAAAGGGATTCTAGAGCCAAATGGATCCAGCGGAGGGATCTGGCCAGAAGAATCAGGCCAGAGGGATCTGGCCAAGGGATCCTGGAACCAAAGGGATCGAGCTGAGGTGTCCAATCTCAGGATCCAGCTGAGGGATTCTGCCTTGGGATCCTGCCTTGGGATCCTGCTGTGAGGATCCTGCCAAAGGGATCCTGCCATTGGGATCCTTCTACCAGGATCGTGCTGTTGGGAACCTGCCTTGGGATCTGACCTTGGGATCCTGACATCAGGGCTGGCACAGGGAACACAGGAATGGCAAAGGGGACTTGGAATCTGGGTTTGGGACCTGGGTTTGGGATCAGGGTTTGGGATCTGGGTTTGGGACCTGGGTTTGGGATCAGGGTTTGGGATCAGGGTCTGGGATCTGGGTTTGGGACCTGGGTTTGGGATCAGGGTCTGGGATCTGGGTTTGGGATCAGCCTTTGGAATCAAGGTTCAGAATCTGGGTTTGGAATCAGGAGCCTTTGGAATCAAGATTTGGAATCGGGGTTTGGAATCGGTTTGGCATCAGAGTTTGGAATCAGGGTTTGGAATCAGGCACTGGAATCAGCCCAGCCTCTCCCCCCACCCCGGACAGCTTTTCCCAAAATTCCAGCCGAAATTCCAGGGGGATTTGGGCCCCTCCCGCAGCAATCCTCCCGCGCCGTTGCATCACGAGGGCAGCTTTTCCATAAGTTGGATTTCCAGGATAAATCCCCCCTCCTTTCCTTCCTCCCTCCCTCGGCGCACCTGCAGAAATCCAGTTTTTTCCTGGCTCCGGTTCCTCTCTGCCCCTAAAACATCCAAACCCCCCCTCGCATCCCTATTTTTTTTTCTCGATGGGAAAAATTCCCGCATTTTTGGGTAATTCCCAGCACCGCCCCCCCCAGCAGCACCTTTGGCGTCAGGACATTCCCGCAGCACCGCAGACGAAAAAAGCGCTGCTCACCTCATTTATCGCCGAGGGTTTTCAGGGATTGGGGATTCGGGGAAAAAAAAATCCTGGAATTCCGCAGAATTCCCGATGGAAAAGCGGAGCAGGCGATGCCCGAGGCGGTGGGAGCAGGGTGGTTAAAATCCCGATTTTTTTCCAGGCGTTTTGGAAGGGCGGGATGGAGGGAATTCCTTCAGCTGCGCTCAGCTCCCCTCAAAAAATTCCCCAAATTCCTGCCCTTGGTGCTTGTCCCCCGCTCCATGGGGACTCGGGGGGGTTTGTCCTTGGAGCTGTCGCCATGGAAAACCCAAATCCCTCCTAAGGAGGCGGGATCGGGGCTGATGGACACCGGGAAGGGCCAGTGAGAGCTGCGGGAGCGCCTGCGGGGACAGCGGGGGACAGGAGGGGACAGNCAGGGCCAGAGGTGGCATTTGGGATGGGGTGGTGACGGTGTGGTGCTTGTGGGGTGGCAAAGGGTGCCAGTGTGACAGTGCCATGGGCAGTGCCACGAGTGTGGCAGTGCCACTAAACGTGTGACAAGTACGGCAGCGCCATGAGTGTGTCAGTGTCATGAATTGTGTCACTGCCAGGAAGGTGTCACACCTGTGGCAGTGCCATGAAAGTGTCACAAGTGTGACAGTGCCATGAATGTGGCACTGCCACAAACCTGTCACGTGCCACAATTGTGTCACANCAACAGTGTGACAGTGCCATATGTGGCACTGCCACAAACCTGTCACGTGCCACAATTGTGTCACATGTGACAGTGCCATGGGTGTGGCAGTGCCATGGGTGTGTCACTGCCACAAAGGTGTCACACCTGTGGCAGTGCCATGAAAGTGTCACAAGTGTGACAGTGCCATGAATGTGGCACTGCCACAAACCTGTCACGTGCCACAATTGTGTCACATGTGACAGTGCCATGGGTGTGGCAGTGCCATGGGTGTGTCACTGCCACAAAGGTGTCACACCTGTGGCAGTGCCATGAAAGTGTCACAAGTGTGACAGTGCCATGAATGTGGCACTGCCACAAACCTGTCACGTGCCACAATTGTGTCACATGTGACAGTGCCATGGGTGTGGCAGTGCCATGGGTGTGTTACTGCGACAAAGGTGTCACAACTGTGTCAGTGCCATGAATGTGGCAGTGCCACAATCGTGTCACATGTGACATGCCATGGGTGTGGCAGTGCCATGGGTGTGTCACTGCCACAAAGGTGTCACACATGTGGCACTGCCACTGACAGGGCGCCAGGCCAGTGGGCCAAACACCAAACCAGGGCTGACTTCTGCGTTTATTTTTCCAAATTTTGGCCTTTGGAAGGGTTGAGCCACATCCCCTCGTTCCTGCTGGGGCACAAAAACCAGGAGGGAAAAATCCCGGAACTGCTCCTGCTCTTGGGAAATGGCTGGGACTGATCCCCAAAAGGAAAATCCTGGAGTTGTTTGGGTTTGGAAGGACCTTAAATCCCATCCAGTCCCATCTTGGACCTTCCACCATCCCAGGCTGCTCCAACATTTCCTGGGACATTCCAGCGATGGAGCAGCCAGAGCTTCTCTGGGAATTCCATCCCATTCCCCCCCGCCTCCCAGCCAGGAATTCCTTCCCAAAATCCCATCTAAATCCACTTTCCTTCAGTTTAAATCCATTCCCTGTGTCCTGGAATTCCAGCCCTTGTCTCAAATCCCTCTCCAGCTCTCCTGGAGCTCCTTTAGGCTCTGGAAGTGCCTCCCTGGAGCTTCTCCTCTCCAGCCTTTCCTTGGGCACTCCTGGGGATCCAGGGGCAGCCACAGCTGCTCTGGGAATTCCATCTCATTCCCTCCTCACCCTCACAGCCAGGAATTCCTTCCCAAAATCCCATCCAAATTCCCCTTTTCCAGTTCAAATCCATTCCCTGTGTCCTGTCACTCCATTCCTTGTCCCAAATCCCTCTCCAGCTCTCCTGGAGCTCCTTTAGGCTCTGGAAGCAGCTCCAAGGTTTCCTTGGATCCTTCTCCCACCTTTCCTTGGACATTCCAGGGATGGAGCAGCCACAGCTTCTCGGGAATTCCATCCCATTCCCTCCCCACCCTCCTAGCTGGGAATTCCTTCCCAAAATCCCACCCAAATTCCCCTTTTCCCAGTTTAAATCCATTCCCTGCATCCTTAGATTCCATCCCTTATCCCAAGTCCTTCTCCAGCTCTCCTGGAGTCCTTTTGGGCGCCGGGAGTGGCTTTGGGGCCTGTCGCGACAGCCTTGGGGACAACCGACAGCCCCCAAGGCGACAAGGCCGCAGTGGCGCTGTTGCCATGGTAACTCCGCCACGACCCCCGCGGGGCAACTGCAACCCCCATCGACCCTTCGGCGCAGCGCCGGCTGTGATTGGCCGGGAGGACGGAGCCAATGAGAAGCGGCGTTGCTGGCGGGCGGAGCAAAATGGCGGCGCAGGGACTGGTGTGGGTACGGGCCGGGAGCCGCAGGTACTGGGAGGGGAAATTCCAACCTTAAAATTCCAAATTTATCCCTTATTTCCCTCTCCTTACTCCTTGTTCTGCTTTAATTTTCCCCAAGCTTTTCCCTGATGCGAGATTTTCCCGTCCCCCTGATCCTAAACCCTCTGGAGCCTCTTCCTAAGACTTCCAACCCCGCCGTTCTCTGCCGCATCGCGGTCCCAGCGTGGAATTTCCAACAAATCCGTGAAAAATCACGAGGGAACGAGTACCAGCCCAACAACTGGAAGCGAAAGAAGACTCACGGCTGGATCAAACGGATCCGAACTCCCGGCGGGATCGCCGTGATCCTGCGCCGAATGCTAAAGGGCAGGAAATCCCTGAGCCATTGAGGGAGCCTCTGGAATTCGCCGGGAATTCGGGATGAGCCCGCCGAGCCCTGGAGGTGTTGCCCAGCCCTGCTGTCCCTGTCACTTGCGTGGCTCTGAGGGGTTTGGGACGAGGTTGCTGCTTCAGTTGTTAAATTATCCTCGCTTTTTCCATGTGTTTATTGCAAGTTTTGGGGTTTTTTTCTGTTTATAAACGTGGGAATGCGGAGTGTGTTGAAATCCCAGCGTGTCACCTGGAACTTCCTGCGTTAATTAGGGGGGGGGTTTAATGAGCAGGGGGAATGTGGCGTGTTCCAGGGGCAGATATTTGGGAAGGGTGGAAGGATCGGGGTGTGGAATTAGCGATGGAATTCAGGTTGGCTTCACTCAGCAGCGCCTCTGCTCCGTCCTCTGGGCTCCTGATTCCAGCATCACCCTCGGGATGGGATGAAGGGAAGAAATTCTCCTCCTTCTCCCCGCGCCGCTAATGAGCCGCCGCTTAATGAGCCGCCCCTTAATTAATGAGCGAACTCGCCTCCGAAACTACAACTCCCGGGACGCCGCGTGCCGTGCTCCATCCGGGTTCTCCCGCGCTGCACACGCGCGCGCACACACACACACACACACACACACACACCCACCCCCCCCCCCCCTCCTGCCGCCCCTCCCTCCCTCCC
>VXAX01000284.1:0-50293 GCA_013399835.1 Leptocoma aspasia
GGAGGAAAGCACAGGTCAGTTGTATGTTGCTGGCTTATGGGAAGTAGTGTGATACTGACTCCTCTGTTTTGGTGGTTTTGTGCTCAGTTATGGGCCAGGATGGGATGCCTAGTTCCCACTAAATCTGGTTGGTTTTGGGTTGTTTTGTTTTTGTTTTTTTCCCATTTAATAAAGGTGTCTGTTATCCTAAATATGTTCCGTCCTGTCCTGCTTCTTTCAGAATTTCTTGCTTTTGGCCATTTTAAGATTGACCTCTAGCAATTTTTCTCATCTCCTTCATCCTGGAACAGTTGAGTGGGAAAGAGGTATCACTTGTTTACTGGTAGTTTGAAACTGGCTTGCTGCAGATTCCTCTGGGAGGGATCCGTGGGAGGGTTGTGGCTACTGAAGGATATGGATGCATTGGCTGAGGATGACTGTTACCTCTTTTGTGACCAGAGCACTCACCTGTTACTACTTTAGTAGTTGGTGTCTTAGCTCTGGTTGGCTCCCTTGCTACAAAGAAAGGGATGAGAGAAAAGAATGATTGAGTCTTGGGAAGGATTCCAGGCAAAGCACGTTGTGGCATCTCCCAAAGGAGGATCAACACTAAGACAACTCTGGCACGTGGGGCAAGTGAAAGAACTTTAGCCTGGAGTTGAGTGTGCACTTTCTTGCCCACCCTCCACTGGTGACTCTTGCATTCGGGGTCAGCACTGCTCCATGAAGTCGTATTTGTTGAATGGCACTTTTCATGGCTCTGCCAGGGCCTAGGCATCCTTTGGCTGGAGATGATGCCTTGGGTTATGCCTCTCACTCAAAACTGTCCTGAGCTGTAAATTGAAGATGTGTTTCCAGTTTCCCTGCCTTTTGTTCTCCCCTGCCCCACTGTGCATTCTCAGGGCAGCACTGTAAGAAGAGAAAGGTGTTTTAGCTTCTATCTGATTGGTAGCTGTAGGGCAGGAACTCATGGATGCCTGAACCCTCAAAGAGCCGTGCCCTACAGCTAAAGCCCTGAAATTGCAGGGAAGAGAATACAGTCAGGGTCATGTGTGGGTCAGGCCCAGGACCTGCTGGTGTCCCATGGCAACAGCACTGGGAATTGAGAATGAGTACCAAAACTGAAGCCTTTGTGGGATGTGCTGCTTAGAAGAAAAGGGTGGGAGCTGGAAGAAACAGGTAGAGTAGCAAGAAGGGCAGGAAGGAGCCTTACCAGGATATGATGTTCCCAGCTGGGTTGAGGACAGGGAAGAAGCAGATGAGGCTGAGGTGACAGACAAAGAGCTGGAGCTTGGAAATGTTCTTGTCAGTGGAACTTCTGGGCTGGTGGCAGGGCTGGTCTCTCTTGGGACAGAGATGCTGCTGGTGGATGTGGCAGGGGTGGTCTGTGTCTGTGTGACGAGGTGCTGCACAGGCTGTGTAAATGGTGTTCTTATGTGGGTGACAACTGCAGAGAGAAAAGCACAAGTTGATTGAGGGTGGGTCTGAAGGGTGTCTCTGACAATTTGACACTCCCTGCCTTTTTCTGAAGCTCCTGAGGAAAGAAGAGCCTTGTTGGATGCACGCGTTTCCCCTCCCAAGTATTCCAAACTGGGCAAGACCATCCCCTAGAAAAGCTGGGGTAAGTGAAGCAGAGTCTTAGGCCAAGGGCATATCTCTAGTCCCTTTTACTCACCTTCTGGGTAGTGCAGAGTGGTTGCTTCAGTTCCCTCACTCTCTGTGATGAAAGAATGAATATTAGTAATGGTTGGGAGCTGGTAAGGTTCCTAGAGGAAGCTGAAATTGCTTGCACAAGAAGACCGAGATATATGCACCCCTACAGTACTTTGTGGGAGAGACCTGGATTTGGGAAAGAGTGTACAGCTGCCCTCCCACTACAGTAGACTTCCCACCACACACTGTCCCAGCCTGTCAATTGCTAATGTAGTAATTCATACTGCCATTCAGCCTCAGAGGAGACTGTCCTTGTTTGTATATTAAGTGTCACACATTCAAAAAGGTTAATATTTTGGAGGGGAGTATTTCTTACAATGGGTAGGGGGAATATATATTCTGTGGTCTGTGAGTTTTCAAGAACATGCTTTGAAGCATAGAGAGATTTTGTCTAAATTTGGAGGAAGTGTTGGAAGAGAAATGTTAGCTTTAACATCATATTTGGATGTCAGATGCTTGCTCTGTTGGCAAGACACATTTCCATTTTAATCACACTTTTTCTCCATGTCCTTTCCTTTCTGATTGCAATGTTTAGACCACTAGTAAGAATGCCTGAGTTATTTTTATAAGGAATATATTGACATATGTCTTGTGTGAGTGATGGCTTCACCTGACAGATATAAGAAAGTGCTATTTACCTGCTGTTGTTAGTTTAGGCTGGCTGAAAGTTGTGCTCTGAGTTGTGGTTTGAGTAGGTATTGAGGAGGTTGCTGTTTCCCTTTTGGTGGTGGTCTTGAAGGGTGGTGAGGTGACCCCTACTTGTTCTGTCTCTGTCGAAGCAGTGGTTGATGAGGGAACAGACTTTGGTGTAGTGGCCATGGTTCTTTTCATTGAGGTAGTTATGGAAGGGGTAGTGATGGTTGTAGTCATGTTTGGTGTGGTAAAAATTGATGTTGTATGTTCTTTTGGAGTAAAGGTAAAAATATAATGTGAGTAACCAATTCATAGAAAAATTAAAACCAGATAAATGATAAAGAAGTTATTCATATTTTAGAAATAATTTTTTATTTTTCAAATATTTTCAGTATGACTGTTGTATTCATGTTCTCATAAGCCTACCAAATATTTCTGTACTTTGTTTTCTGTTGTCTCATGTCTTTGTTCTCATTTTCTGTATTTTCCTGTATTAGATTTGTTTAATACAATTTTTTCTAAGTAGTTAGCTTTGTTGTCACTTTGGCTAAAGTCTATATGGGCTTTGTCTGTTGGCTTTTATTATGTTCCAAATCAGCCACACTTGCAGCTTTCTGCAATTTGTATTGGAAAGCTAAATAACATCATACTATAGACTCTCCTTGCCTCAGTGCACAAATCATCTGTCACAATGTCAGCTTTCGTGTGTTTTGACTCCTTTGGGACCTACTTTTACCTCTGCTTTCCCTGACAGCCATGGTCCAAGATGGCTTATTAGTTGAAGTGCATGTTGGTATGAGGCTAAATGAGGCTCCACAAGCCACAGAATCAGACAGTAATTTATGGTGGCAGAGTCATCCTCCAGAGAACAGGACTTTAGAAGCCTAGACAAAGCTGCTACACTGATACCTGTGTGACTCTGCTTTGGGGCTTGCTTCCATTATTCAGAGTCAATAGATTGGGTGCTCCTTGAGCTCCATAAATGAAACAATGGAAAAGAGACTGAAGCTGAGCTAATAAACCCAACTGGAGCTGCACTTGCTCACTGCTTATAGAACTTCTAATTGTGTTTCTCAGATAAGTCACTTTTTGGTCACATTTTTAACCTAATGCCTATATCCTTTATCTTTTCATGCCCTTTCAATCTACACTTCTGAACATTTCTGGTTTATAAACTCCTTTTGGAAGCCTGCTTTGCCTGCTTCATGATTTGGAGTCTAATGCTTGGATGTTGTATGAATTCGAAATGCATTCTTAGGAATGGTATCTTAATGATGTACAGAGGTATAGAGCAGGTTTACCATGATTTATTTTAGACAATAACACAAAAAACCTACCAGTTGTTGACTTTATTGTGACAAGAGGTTGTGAGGGTGAAGTTCTTGGAACCGTAATTTTTGCAGTTATTGTTGGATTTGTAGTCTCAGGTGATACAGTTGTTGCAGAAGAAGTACCAGGTACTGTTGGTAGTGTGCTTGTGGTAGAGCTCCTTGTTACTTTAGGTTGTACTGTTGTTACTAAGAGAAAAAAACCAAAATGAAATGACAAGAAATAGTCCTCAATAATCTATTGATAACATATCTATATTAATGGAATTTTTCTAAAGTAAAACCACTGTTTTTATAGCTATTAGCAGTAGCTGCTATTAAAACCCATTTCCTTTTAGATTAAACCTTGAAGAGCTGTTATCCATTGCTTCCTTTGCTATTATGTGCAGTGAATACATTAAACAGGTATTCTTGGAGATGCTTTATACCATTTTCTTCACTTTAAAGTGAATTTGACATAAATACTTGCTCATATCAGCAGAGATGGAACAATATTCCAATCCTATATATTCCATCCTATAATAGTAGCCATAATTTTATTATTCACACAACCCACAGTGTAAAGTTTTCCAATAGCATCTGTCTTCAGGGAAATGAATGGAATTTCTAACAAATTTAAGATCAAGATATGTAGATTCCTTTCCTGTATCAGGCTATAGGGATTTGGTATAATCAGTCACACATTTCCATCAAGACTTTCTTCAGTTGTTGAAGTGTTATATGGCCGGTCCCTAGTAAGATTGGGCATACATTTTTGTGAGATCCTTTTCATCATAGAATGACTTGGGTTGGCACAGACCATTAAGGACAATCTAATCCATTCCCTCTGCAATGAGCAGAGATGTCTTTAACTAGATCAGGTTGCTCAAAAGCCTTAACTGAATGCTTCCAGGTAAGGGGATTCAACAGACTCTCGAAGCAACTTCTTCCAGTGTTTTACCAGCCTCACCACAAACCATTTCTTCCTTATATCCAGTCTGAATCTACTCTCTTCTGATTTAAAACCACTACTCCTTGTCCCATCACAACAGGCCCCACTTTAAAAGTCTGTCCCCATCTGTCTTATAAGGCCCATTTGAGTATTGAAAAGCCACAAAGGGGTCTCCATGGAGCCTTTTCCTCCCCATGCTGAACAACCCCAGATCTCAGCCTTTTCTCACAGGAGAGGTGTGCCAGCCCTCTGGTCATCTTTGTGGCCCTCTGTCTCTCTTGAATTAAAGACTGCAGAGCTGGACAGAGCATTCCAGGTGGGCTCTCATCAGAGCAGAGGGGCACAGTGCCCTCCCTTGAGCTGCTGGCCACGCAGCTTTTGATGCAGGCCAGGACATTATGGTACCAGGGTATTTTTCATTGTTTCACCTTATGCATGTGCAACTGATAATGCTGCTGTATCACACAGAAAAGGACATTACTGATTTCATAAACACTTATCAGGACATAGTATCAGTGTGTAAATTACACAGTTGGTCAACTGTGTAAACTAACCTGGTGAAGGTGAAGATGGTTCAGGTGTGGTGGTAACCTTTACTTGTCCTGTTACATAAAGGCAAAACAGGTTAAATTTGTGAATAAAAACATATTAAAATATCCAAGATAAGGCAAATCTCATCAGATTGGATTTCAAGAACTGTGCTAATTACTGAGGTATTCCTGAAAGTATTTAATGTTACATATTTCAGTGATCAAATTCACATTAAAGGACTTAATTACAAAGAAATCAATACATCTCATTATTATAATTCAAAGTAATGAATTATAATTACTCATTACTAGTAAGTTTTTCCTATCTTTGTTATGACTTTTATGGCTAAGGGCACCTCAGTTTTCAGGGACAGTGGAACATGGTTTTGTATGTAAGGGAGATCACTAGCTGAGATCCTGATTATACAAGATAGAATTTTATAATAAGAATTTTGTTCTTAAGGATTTTTTTACATCTGGATGAAAATCCAAACTGTTCAGCTAGAGTCTACCCAAAACATTATTTAATAAGATAGGTTTTCATGGAAATAAGCCATATGGTAATAAACCTCCAGTTAATTAAAAAAAATAGCTAAAAAGATATTTATTGAGTCCAGTAGCTAAATTTGCTCTTCTGCTACATGTTTCCCTTTTCCTGTGAAATGTGTTGAATACCTCTGAGATTCACAGCTCTGCTGGGCCTGTGCCTCACACAGATTAGAACACCAATACTTAATTTTAAAAGCAGTATAGTAATGGGTTTATTTTGAAATGAAGTTATGTTTAGATGAATGCTCATTTATGGAGAGATACTAGAAAAATATCTTCTGTGAGTCTGTGCAAATGTTGTAGTATGGTTTTCAAGTTACTGTGGAGAAAGAAATGCTGCTTACCACAAGGCATGCACCTTTCCTCTTCATGGTCAAAGTATTCATCATGAGAGCAGTTGTAACAGCCTGAAGAAAGGGGAAAAGAAGTTTGTTTTACATTTCTGAGAAAAATGCATTTAATTTACACTATTTATAATTGAATATATGATATTTCTGTTATTAAAATAGTATCAATCGCAACATCATCTATTCAGGTAAGTATTTCCAATATTATCCTCAGAAGGAGGTTTTGTCTATGTAGGAATTTGTTTCGTTTCTCCAGCTATATCCATTTGTTTAATAAAAATATTTATTTCTCTCTCCACGTTTTCTTTCCTAAATACAGTGCATTCTTTTGATTTGGTGCAAGTCAGAATTTCCTTTCAGACAGGCTGAGCTTGATATAAAGCTAAATATAGTACATCTACTGAGCTGATTATGTATTTAAAACACTACTAGTAAGGGAAATATCAGCAAAACTTCTTCAAAAATAACATCAATTAGACAAAAAAATTACCATTATTTAACTGTGGTATGATTGATTAAAAAAAAAACCAGCACTGAAAACAATTATGTTACTGTCTCCTGGTTTACAATAGCAAAGGTTATTACCTTCAATATTGACATATTTGTAGTTTTGATTTGGACAGTTACAAGGCCTGTAGTGCCAGGTGCATTTGTCATCGTTGTAGCCATGGGAAAAAGCATCATCAATTCCTGTTCTTTTATGAGAATTGTAATACTCACAATAGACAGCTAAAAAAAAAATAAGCAAGACAGAAGATTTTTTTTTTCAAATTAATGGCATGATACTTCCGAAGTACTAGAAGGAAGACAAAATTAATTAACAGGTGGAATAAAAAAACTTTCACTGAAGTGATTAGCTTCTGATGTAAATATATATTTTAACTCGCAGAAGTCAGTTTCTTTTTTGCAAGTACAGTATGCAGGCATTTCCACAACTTTTCATACACAATCTATTGAAATGTGGAAAGAAATCAATCAAAGATGACAACTCTAACATTGATTTATAGCATTTTCATCCTCTTTTTCCTCTGTGTGTGCTGTTTTGGAACACCTTGATGTCATTTTCCTGTTTTACAGTGTTCCAGCCAACACAGCTGTCCACATTCCCTTGACATCCACACAGAAGGTGATTTCATAATAGCTCAAATGAAACTTTTTTTTTACAATTTCATGCTTTCTCTGCTGGCAAACTCACAGTGCACTACACACTGACAGCAGAAGAAACAATCTGCTTTCTGTAACCACATTATTTTCTCTCTCATTATTCCATGGTAAAAAGAGTTAAAATATTTTGGTTAATTTAGCAGAAAAGTACACTTTCAAAACCCAGCTGACTGAGGTTAACTCTTTGCCTACAGAGAAAATGCAAACATTGTGGTGGTTATTACTAAGTTTCCTATGTTGCCAAATGAATACACTGACAATAAAAATCTCTTAAACCAGTTTAAGGAGAGCTTAGGGAGACTCACGACAGAACTCGGGGGTCCTCCAGTCAATGCAGATGCCTTTTTCCAAGCAGGCCATGGCATAGACTGCGATGGCATCACACATGCACTGACAGTCCCCTCCAATGTCACACCCACAGGAGTCCCGGACACAGGCCTCGTAGTAGGGCATCCGATTCACCTGCATGGCAAAAGGAAGGGATTCAGTTTCCAAGATTATGTTGTGCCTATTATACTCTATGTATATGCATAGCCACTGCAGCATTATCCATATTTCTCACTGGTTTTCACCATCTGAAAATACATTGATCAATATCAGGCGTCACCAACAGACTAATTCCTGATTCTTAAGCCTTCATTCTTTTTTCACTGTTGTAGTTTTAACTAGCAGTTAATACCATACTTAGCTTTTGTGTTCACAAAAGGACTGGTGAAGTACAAATAAAAAAAAATTAACATAAATGTGAGCCATAAACATTTTAAAATGTATTTTATTGAAACATTTTGCCAAACAGAAAATCACCTGTTCGAGCGTGAGCATTTGGAAGAATACAGATTATGCCTATAAATAAAAAAAAACCCAGCAAATAAATTCTTACCTTATTGTGACAAGCAGAAAAAACATGGCTGTTGATGATGGAACATGTCTTTTCTGCCCATGCTTTACGATAAGGGTTCTTGCTACAGGGGTCCACTACAAAGTACACATCCCCACAGAGAGGATTCTCTTTCCAAGAGTTGACAAATTCCAGCTCGTTTGATGCCACGTACTTGCTTCGAGTTTCAAAGTCATCCTTCATGTTGCCATTATAGTTACCACACAAACCACAGATCGTTTCCTAGATTCAATGAAAGCACCAATTTCAGTTCAGCAAGTTACAATTCTCACCTTCCCTTTTGATTACTGAGAGTTTCCTGTGCTTTAGGAGTGAACGTCATCTACAAATACTCTCTCATTACATACTTGTGCATGGGTTTCTCCTCTAAACTGTAAACTGTCATCATTTAGAGATAAAATTAAACGTGCAGTTGCGTAAATTACAAACACTTAGCTCAAAAATTTCCTGAATGCAGTACAGAAATGCCTTAAAAGTTAGCCTCTTGTGAAGATCTCTGCTGTTTTGGAGATAATGATAAAAATGAATTGCTGGTAGCATTTCTGGAGAACCTTTGCTATCACACAGATTCAAGGCAACCATGATCAAATGTGCAATTCAATCTGAATGGAGGGACACTTCAAGGAAATCATTCTGCAATACCTGTGTTTCTCTGGAGATCTTGATGAAGAAGTTCATGTGCTTATTCCAAATAAGGGTCATGTTGTATTTTCCTGGGATGATGATATCAAACATCAGGTGAAGGGCGTTCTTTTTCACTTTGTATCGTACACCAGGATTTTCCCCAGAAATAGCAAAGGTTTCATCTCTCAGTATGATTGTCAGATTCTGGAAGAAAATTTATCTGGAAGTTACAACTTACCAAGTTTCAGTATTTTCCTTGCTGAAGTTCAGCTGCTGTGATACTGCAACAGGAAAACAGTATTTTTTGATTGAGCAATTCACTGTGGAGTAAACTTCAAAATTTCCTGGCTTCTACATAGGCAAGATTCTTGGAGAATGAAACAAAAGAATTTAAAAAACCCAAACAAACAAATAGTTGTTTTGTAGTAGGCATTTCCTACTAAAACCAAGGCTCTAGGTTTAGCACATAATTTCACTTACTAGACCCTTCTCTTAAGATACAGCTAAAGCTTTCAAAAATGAAGAAAACCAGGTCTTAAAATCTATTCAGCTGGATAATGGCAGAAAGAAGAGCTTACCCCAAGGTAAATGCTGATGGATCTGGAGCACGTAACTCCTGATTTCCCACAGATGACATTCTCAGTAACAATTTTGAAAGAGGAAACGGGTCTGTTAACACTGCAGCCATCCTAAAAAAAAACCCCAAAACAAACCACAAGAAGCACAAAGGCTCAATAGACTGTGCCTGAAGTCATCCAACTTATAAGAAAATACAGGATGCTTAAAATGTCACGAGAATTCTGTTTTGGGAGGTGATGACCTCTGCTTTGCTAGTCAAATTGATGTAACTTCCCTAAAAGACATATTTGTCTGGTACAGAATACGATGACTATTTAAACATATTATTTTAAAATCTAAAATTGGTTATAATTGCATGAAAACAATGGTTTTTTAGAAGTAAAATATTTTTATTCTAAGCATTGAAATAAACATAATATATAGAAACTCAGTAAGTGGTTATAAAGAGTCAAAGTGCTGTATTGTTTATTGATGCATCCTAGCATTATTAGTCTCTTAAATCCAGCTATTTCCTGATGCTGAGATGCTCCTGAAATAACCAGAAGGAAGCAGGTTACCATAGCTAATATGTATTCACAGTTGCCATCAAACACAAAACGCTGTCCATCAAAGGTGGTGATGTGGCCTTCTCCATACAGATTACAGGTGGAGGAACACCTTGTTTTCTGAACACATTTCCATTTGCCTTTTTTGCAGGTGCTGGGAGTGAGAAGAGAAACCATCCTCAGTTCAAAGAAGTGTCGTCTTCACCTGCTTATTTTCATATACATCCACTTTTATCGATAACATGTTCAATTAATTGACTTATGTACACTGAGACCAAGTTACAGTTAATATAAGAACCATAACTAAAATTTGTGGACTGCCAAGAAAATAAATTAATAATAAAGAAGAAACCTTAAATAATTTTTGTGCCTTTTTTAAATGAAAGAAATAGTATATAAAACCCATTTATTTTTGCTCTTAATGAGATCAGAAGTCACTGCTCTTTTGTGACTTTCATTGTTTGGGGAGTGTTGTTTTTTTTTTTAATAATAGATCAGTAACTGGAAAGGGAATAAAGTACTTTGAGAATGCTGCTAAAGAGATGGGAATATTTTTGGGGGTGGTTGCTTTTATGTACAGAAAAGAAGAAAGATTTTGCCCTCATCTTTATTTAAATAGAGTTGTTAATAATACTAGACTTTGTATCATTTACAGTCATAGGCCCTACTGGATGCCTTTATTCCTAAACATACATAAGGCAGAAATTATCTCTGAAGCTAGTACAGTGACATTTATCCATACCTATATAATCAAATGTTAAGTTCTCTCTCTGTTAATCCCTGTACTCTGTCATGGTATTTCTTCCTTACAGCTGTTGCCATTTCCTACTCTCCAGTCAGTTAAACACTTATTTTTAAGTGGCTGTACACTTCAGTGAAACAGAGGATCTGCAATGAAAAACCCTGTGATTCTTACCAGATCTCACATTCCGTCTGGATTTGTTCACCTCTTCCATAAGCAAGGCCACCATATTCACATGGGCACTCCTCAGCTGGCACACACCTGCCATCAAGATTTTCATAGAGGCCATCAGCACAGACACAGCCGGATTCACACTTTGTGGGTATCTGGGAAAGGCCAACAGATTGCAAAACAAACAAAAAAAGGAATGTGAGATGCATTTTATCCTGGATGTGAACAGTGCCAGGAGTGAACCTGTACTAAGTTCTGTTTGGCCTTGATTTTAGTTTTGTGATATTCCTTGTATTAACATGCTGTCAGTTGAACTAGTTTCACTGAAGCTGTAACACATACTTTTGGTCTGAGATATTAAACATACCTGAAGGCTCTGAAAAACTTATCTTCCATCGCTACCAATCTTTCAGAAACAGTACAACAGAATATTCTGCATATCAAGGAAGCTTATTGCAATACTTCCAATTAGTTTGTTTCCTTAATATAAGAAAATCCTATCAGGACAGCCCAGATCTTCACCTAGCCCAGGTCTCCTGCATTCTGTGATCACCAGCAGCAGAGAGTTGACAAAAAATAGAATAGGAAGCATAAACTCCTATTTCCATTGACATGGAGTCACAGCTTTGGGAGTACATGAGCCAGAGATTACACCATGTAGTTAAGAATCCTTAAAGGATTTTTATTTTAATAGAATTAAATTAATTAATTAATGCAATTAATTTCTCTAATCACTTCTTAAATATATGTACAATTTCTGTGTCCACAGCCTGGTATTTAACTGCATCATTTCAGATAAATTAGTTCCTTTAATTTCACTGGAAGCAATGTAGTCTAGTTCTAAGTAACAACTAGAACATTCTACCCCTCTCAAAAGGATAAATATCCCAGAGCTGTGATACTCACACATTCAATTCCAGTAGCCAGCATCTGACAGGTAGGGGCACATGCAGCTCCATACTTGTTTTCTAAATTGTCAGAACATGATATGTATTTCTTAGGAGCTTTGCAGTTTTCTAGGAAAAAGGAAGAAAAATGAAGATTCAGGAGAAATTAACATAGAAGAGAACAGCAAAGTAGTAATTTTACAACATAAAGGACAAGAAATGTTTCTAAGTAAACTATATCAGACTCATACCTGCAGGATTTTGAGGTTTGCCTGTGCAACTTAGCCTCCCATTAACACAGTAGCTAGGGAGAAAAAGCAAAATCAATGAAAATCTCTTCTAAGAAAGAAATTTTGGTTTTTTGCAAAATTGTTTTATTAAAAGTGTTTCACTCATGTTACTACCTCCTTCCCATCCTTTGAAGTGGAATATGAGTCAACTTGTCTCTTCACTTTTTGTATTATACAGTAACATCAGTTTGGAAAGTGAATAGTAGCCTATTATCACTATTATCACTAGTAGTCAATTGTTACTATGAGGATGGCCTATCAAGTCATTCCACAAGTTTGTATACAGCTAAGTGCTATTGACAAAATGTCCTTGTAGGAATAATCAGATCTCAGCTATTATTTTCTATTTTTCTCTGTAACATTTCCAAGCTGAAGGTAAGTCAAATGTTTTCTGTTCAGTTAAGAATATTTGTCGTTTAGAAAAGGGCAAAAAAGAGATGTCTTGAAAAAGAAATTTATGCTATTAAAAATAAAGGAGACTGTACTGGTTTGGGCTGGAATGAAGTTAATTTTCTTTGTAGCAGCTCAGTGGTGCTATGTTTTGGATTTGTGATCAAAACATTGTTGATAACACAATGTTGTTTTAGCTGGTGCTGAACAGTGTCCCAGCATTCTTGCTCCTCAGGTTGCCCTGCCAGGGAGGAGGCTGAGAAACAAAATATTTTCATTCTAAGTGAAAGCTGGGAGGAGACACAGCCAGGACAGCTGACCACACTGACCAAAGAAAGATTCCATACTACACCACATCAAGCTCAGCAATAAAAGCTCAGGTAAAGAAGGAAGAAGAAGGGATGTTCTGAGTTACAGCACTCATCTTCCCAACAAACCATTATGCATGGCAAATTCATGCTTTCCTGGAAATGTCTGAATAGCTGCCTGCTGACGGGAAGTTCTGAATCAGATTCCTACTTAGCTTTGATTGTTCATGCTGCTTTGCTTTTTAAATAAGCTTTTTGCTTATTATTAATAAAATTTAGTAAACTATATCTCTACCCATAAGGTTTCTTGCTGTTGTACTTCTGATTCTCTTCCACATCCTGCTGGAGTGAGTAAGTAACTGTGTGGTGCTTATCTGCTTACTGCAGCTGACCCTTGACAGAAGGGTCCTCACCTCCATTTTCAGTTTGTTCACCTTTAAATTTGCCACACTTACCAGGTGATCCCTCCAGTCATTGTTGACTGGTCAGGCAGGATGTACTTTCTGTCCTCCAAGTAGCAGGGACAATGAGATTTACGAACGCACTCATTCTTGTGGTTCAGGTACATTCCTTTAGGACACTGGCAGCCTTCAATAGGAATATCAGTTGGATGGCATTCCAGGGCTCGGTTGGAGAGTGACAAGCATGTTCTGTCACATGCCTGAGTGTTGTAGCTGAATGTTTGATTGCCAGTGCAAGTAATGGCTATAAAACAAGACAAGAGTGTAGGTTAAACTTCATTTACTGATTGTCTTCCTTGTGAAAGATAATGTCCTTTTGCTTATGATGTGCTGCTATTTTGTGTCAACAGCTTCAATGCTTAATGCTTCCTGTTGCTTCTCTTCCTGTGGATGTGGAGCTCTAGTAAAACATGTTTCAGACCAAGACTTAACAGCACACTAAGCAGCTGTTCAGAAGTTTCATGCACGTAAAATACCTTACAGCTTTTTTGTGAATCCTGGAATTTAAAAATGCAAAGGGAAGCTTAACAGAAATATCAATGTATTTTTGAGTAACAGTGAAACCCATGCCTATGTGTGAATTGCAAAATAATAAAATAAAATCTATAGTCACTTTTCCCTAGTTCTTTCTCATTTTACAGAACAGCTTTATTTTTCTGTCTCTTCTGTGCCTTAATTATCAAGTCCTGAAAACATCCACATGCTCACCTTAAAGCATATGAATAATCTTTTTCATATAGTCTTGAAATAACAACCCTGTTCAGACAGACACTAGAAGGGTATCCAGTAGTTGGATATTTGTTACCCAATTTCAGCTCTTCTTTCTGATCACTATTTCCTTATTACTCATCTGATGGTAGACCACTAAGAGTTGGTTCAGGTACTTACTGCAATTGTCCATACTGCTTCTCCAGTTCTCAAGGATTAAACCCATGGAACTGCATGCTCGTGCATATGATCCCAGAGCGGAACAAATATAAGGAAAGGTCTCTTCATAATTACAGGCTTGGTAGACACATCTCTGAAACCCAACACACAGAGAGCACTTTGTTACTGGGGACCAGACATTTGGAAGTGCTAAACCCTGAAGGTATTTGAAAGACACGTGGACATGACATTTAGGGACATGGTATAGTGGTGGACTTGGCATTGTTGTATTTATGGTTGGACTCCATGATCTCAAAAATCTTTCCCAACCAATATGATTCTATGCTGAATTACAGAACTAAGTCACACAAGACACATATTATTGCATAACGAAAACTGCTGGAAAATATCTGAGTAACTGCATTGCTGATGTAAATAAAATATACTTAGTACCCTAAAAAATGCCTTTTTTAAATTGCTGCTTCTCATTTTTAACATTCAAAATGTTTTGTGTAGATTGGCAAATATATTGAGCTCAATTACGCACATGGTAAAATGAATACTTTGCACAATTAAAGTTGTTGTCATGGACAACTGCAGCATGAGCAAAAATATATTCTGATTCACAGGGATGGGACTGGTGCCTGTGACCAAACACACTTTCAGTGTGATGGAGACATAATTTTCAAAAGCACACCTGCTCCTAAGCTTCTCTGCATTGCTGATTCAATGCGTGGGACACTGTACATGAGTCCAATCTGGTTTATATTTGGACTCCCTCTGTACAACATCCATCATAACTTCTTACCTTGTAGAAAGGAATAGGGTTCACCACAGCATGGCATTTCTCAAACACTGTACCCTTCTTGGTCAGAATGGAGCAATGAGTCTCAGCAGATATTTCTAATGAAAGTAAACAATAAACAGTAAAAAGGAAAAGTTAGGGGGAAAAATTTAAAAGGAAATTTTAAAAAAATCTGGTATTTAAGTGAACTTTTGGCAATGATGCACTGAATAATAGGATAACTTCTTAGCTTCTTAGCTTTCAGACTCTATTCTTGTATGAGCAACTCAGTAGAGCTTTTTTTTTCTTTTTCACCTTTTTTTTTTTTTCCTTTTTTTTTTTTTTTTTTTTTTAAGACCACTAGCAATAGAAACTTGGGAAGACAAAACCTGGATTTCAGTCTCAGTACCGCTGAGCAAGCCTAAGACAACCGTGGACATTGCAGTTTCACTAGACAGATCAAACCCCTCTCATTCATCATCTCAATCCCAGATCTCTAGAATGGGATCTGATGAGCTTTCACTTTATATGCATTCTATAAAGCAGAAATGGCTTGTTGGTGACAGATTTTGTGATGTTCAATCCTCTCAGTCTCTGTTTCTGTCCAGCTCTCTCATTTCCCTGGTATGGGGTTATGGAAGTGTTGGACAAAGCCAGCTGGAGAGATCATTTACCACAGCATCATCTACTTACTGTTCAGCTGGCTCAAAGCACAAGGGTCAGTCTCTCTCTCTAAGGCAGGATGGCAATTTCCTGCCCTCCAGGAATCTACAAACAGGGAGGCTGTCCCTTCAGTGATATCCATGCTAGTCATGAAGTCATCTGTAGTGTCTCCATTGTAATTGCCACACAAACCTGACAACATCAGAAATGCAAAGGACGGCGGAAATTAAATAATGTGTGCACAACGGCCTATGTTTCATTCTATAACAGTGAGAAAATGGATTCAAAAGCTCTGCATAGAGTGTCAATGAATACTCAGGTCAAGTAGCCAGAGAATCTTGATTATGTACACATTCAGTCACTGAGCCTCCTCAAGTTAAGAGTGTCAGCTTCTAATCAATGACAAAATCATAGAGAACTTTCTGTCCTTTTTTTTTAGAAAAAAGTGGTTTTAAATAATGGAAAAGAGAAAGGCCATGAAACACTTTTGAAGTTGCATGTTTTCTTAGGTATATTACATGCATAATGAGAAAGAATATGCATTTAGGCTTTTGTAAAAGCCAAAGCCTCTCTGTAATTCCCCATAATCAGAATGCAAAATATGCTTGTGTGGCTAATGCTGCTGTGCAATAAACATCTCCATCTGGTGATTACCAGCTCAGAAGCTTTTCAATTCTTAGGCTTGTTGTGTTTACAGTGGTCATGCACTACATTCAAAGAACTGTGTGCTTCAAGATGCAGAGACCACACAGACTTATTTGTTGCTCCTTCATTGTGTAGTATAGCACATATTGAAAAAGGCACACATAAAATACAAAACAGCATTGTATTATGTATGGAAAACATGACACCTCTAGATTCACTTTAAAGTTATTAGTGAAAAATCAATTCACTTTTCCAATGCGTGGCATTTTTTTTCTTTGAATCTGGAGAAGAAAATTGATTTCCTAAAAGATGAATAGTACATTTTCAAAATTATACTCCCTACATTTTCTCCTTTGCAAGGGGACTTGTTTACTTACCTAGCGTTCTGCCTTTGAATTGTGATCCAACTTTCACGTAGGCCTGGAACACAGGTGATGTTTGAACTGCAAGTTCCAGCCCAAAGTTTGTATGCATCTGAACGTACATGGAGGACTGTCTGAAAACAGTGATGTCTCCTGAAGGAACAAGCACATTTAAAAATAGAGATGTTTGTGATGCTGCAAGGTAACGATTTTCACACATATATAAATGTTCTAGGACTCTGTCTACAACTCTTCTCCCACACACAACTCTCCACAGAGGAACAGAAGCAGCAGGAAAGACTTTAACCTTCCTCTAAAACCCCTGGTATTAGCAATTGAAAGATTGTGAAAGATGCTGGGTTATGTAAAATCAGACATTTAATTTAATTTGGATATTTATATTCCCCCCACACACACACTTTTTTTACCTGATCTGTAAGGCAGCCGCTTAAGTTCATCATCATCAGTAAGGAAATCATTCTGAGAAATCACAATTTTGTCCTGTAAGAAGAGAACATGGAACCAGAAGTAACTATCTTTACAAATGGTATTTATATGTTAAGTTTAGCAACTATATTGTCAATGATCTATGTAAAAGAAAAAAAACTAATTCAAGCATTTTCTGATGTTATAACATGCTGCTTTTAGTTTTCACTTTGAAAATACCTTCCTGAATTGATGTAGCAACTGAGATCTTTATTGTGTATACATGAGCAGAAATATATCTTCAGTATTTATATGCCATAATTTTTTAAGTCCAAGCTACCAGCAATGACTTTGAGCACTGATTTTGCTAATCTAGTGATGAAATGCTGGATGGAATCTGTGGAGGGAATACATACCTTTGTAGATTGGTAAATTATAGCACTAAGTGATGTCTCAGAATGAGAATAACCAGTCTTTTCATAAACAGCCATTAGGGTTCCATTGTGTGGCAGGCTGGAACTCTGGAGGGAAACAGAAAAGAGAAGTAAAAAGAGAAGCCTATGTCAGTATAACAATGATTTGCAGAATAAACGTGTACCTTATGAAGTCTTTAGTTTGTGTTCCAATAGGAAGCCAAAGACTGACTAAAATATATCCATTTGATATTCTGTGTTTCTAGACTGCAGGAAATTACCTTCATAAGAACATAAGTGCAAACCCCATGGAATCGATATGGCCTCGAATCAAACGTGGTAACAAAGGAGCCTCCTTCCAGTGAACACCTTCCAGGGCAGGGCAAGTCTTTGCAGTTCCACTGACCCATCACACATTTACTGCAGAAAGCAAGAAATTCTGTGCAAGGTTATTCTTTTCTTCATGCTCTAAAAACTCAGCTACTTCCTAGTAGTGAAATATGTTGTTTTTATCTCTTTTCTCCTTATGTTTTCTATGCTTTGATTTTCTTTGTCTACATATATCAGTTGAAGTTGCTCATCTTAATCCAAAGTTGCTGAACTCTTGTATGGATTGTCAGTAATTTTCCTGAATTGTAAAATGTGCTGCCCTTTGAAAGGTTAGGGAAAATTTTCCAATTGTCTGGTGAAGGTACTTTTCATTCTCTCATGGAAGTACCTGTTGCTACTCACCAGGTCCTACAAGCTGCTTTCATTGTCTCACCAGGAGCATATGTTTCCCCATTCAGTGTACATGGACACTGGCTAATGTGAACACATGTCCGATTCTTCGAGATATCATCAAGAACAGTTCCTGCCAAAGAAGATAAACAAAACATTTTTCCCCATCCTCACTTAGCACAACAGTTATGGCTTGAATGCTTTCTGAAATTAGCCTGAGAATGCTATTCTTGCACAGCCACTGCCCATACTTGGAGATGTAACACACAGGAAATTTTCTCCTAATTAAAATGAAACTGAATATTCACAAGTGACAAGAGCTTTTTACTACTTTGTCATATGAAAGCACAGTCAATTGTCCTATTTTGAAATGCAAATGATAGTAATAATCGCAATTTCTGTAATGAGTTAATCTTGAATTATTTTAAAGGTAATTTACAAAATTCCTAGAATATTGCAGAAATCCTCTGAGGTATGCTACCTCTTCCTGGTGCCTGATCAATGTATATTGAAGTAAAGAACTTTAGGCAGATGGCATATCATTATCACAAGACCATCACAAACCATGGTCTTATGAGGAAAACGTGTTCATAGCTCTGTTCTTGTGAAGAGTGACCAACTATCTTGAAGGACCACAATTACTCAGGACTCCAGTTACATTATGTTACCTGGGAAAGAGCAGTTCTAGCAGCACAATGCCCTGAAATGCACAGCTAGTTCATTATTAAGCAGTCCATTCCACTTGACTGGATATGTGCAAAAAACCATTTGTGTGATCCATTAAGAATATGATGAAATGATACCTTCTGGACAAAAGCAGCCATAGGTACAGTGACTGGAACAGCTGTACTCCGGGTTGGAACAGGTTTTAATACATGGAGAACCACATTCCTCATAGATTTGGTTCGCAGAACATTTTCCCACAGCTGCAACAAACAGTGGGAGTGTTAAGACTTTTTAAAGTGTAAACATAGAATATTTCATCTACTACCTAGCAAGGAAAAGACCTCCTGATTTCTGACACTAACATTCTTTTATCCTGCCTCAATACTAATTTCATCATTTGAGTATTCTTTATTACCATCATATATTCACTCTGGTTTTCTTTCATTTTTCTTGCCCAAAAAATTGGAAACATTTTTTCAGAAGCTTGGAGAATGGCAAACAGGCCATACTGCAGCCTAATGAAGTACCACAAATCAGATTTTCTGTAGTACTTCAAGGTTTTACTTCCAATCAGTCATTGTAAATAAGAAGGTTGAGCATCTGAAAAAGGACTACTGAAAATCATCTTTGAATAAAAGGAGCTATGGCAATTATTAGCAAAAAAGTTCAAAGATTTCAGGGGCTATTTAAAAGTGCTCTCTCTTCACTGGCTAATTTTCCAAGTACATTAATAGGAAAACCGTGCTTAGAGCAAGCAGCCTCCTGTAGGCAGTTTGAGAAGTTTTCACTTGGTGGATGTTCATGTGTTTTATTGTCACTGATCTAGACATAGGAGCTATGTTTTGAGCTTCCTTCTTCTTTGAGGTTTCCCTGCTCTCTTTACAGCTTTATCAAAGACCACTGTTCTCTGTAGAAAATAATTTCTTTGATTAAAGACAGTAGACTTTTAAAAAATATTCCAGTTATTATCATTATCCCTCTATTTAACACACAGAAAAGTTAAGCACAGTCTCTCATGAATAAACCATTTGAACTTACAGCAGAAGTTTTCAGTTCTCCAGTTGAACACCATTTGGTGGGACATAGCACATTGCCTGGAATACTCTGATAGTGTAGAGCAAGTGCAATTGTTTTGTCCTGGCTCACTGCAGTCCTGCATATCAAGCTGGCAACGGATGACAAACCTATCCTTGGGCACACTGCAGGTTGGTGACACCAAATTAAGCAGCTGAGAGCAGATCATGGCCTAAACAAAAAGAGAAGGAAAATCGTTCCTGGTGGTGTTTCCTTCATATGAAAACCATAGTGGAATAGCACTGCTCGTTATGATTTTCTTGTTGGTTTGTTTGCTTTTCCCCCTAGAGTTTAATAATGCTTAAAATGCACGAGAAATTCACAGACAGAAGGGAATATAAATTGATTGTATAATAGAAAGAACATGATATATTGAAATAATTCCACTTCTCATTATGTTGAAAATTAAGTCACTTTCTGTGCCATCAACCCCCCTAAAAATGGCTGAGAACACTACACACAGGAAATGTGTTGTCTCATGGCAATTCAGTTCCCTGAAAAACATCCCAGATGTGAAGATCACAAAATTCATTTGTCTTTGAGCCCACACTTGGTGCATTTCTGTTGTCTGCATGTTTGTATTGCCTATCATGCTGCCTACAGCAATGTAAGGTCTCAAAGGGTCTCAGGCACACTGATTTTCTTTTCATTTAGAACTGTAAGTGATAACAGTTGATGGTGGCTGTCCCTGTTATCAGTGCTGTTATCTGGCAATATATTTTAGGCATTGTGAATATCTTCAAATCTGTACAGCTTATAGTTGCAGGTCTCCAGCTGTTAGATAAAAAGTTTTTAAAGCTTCACTGGTTTCCATGAATTTCCTGTGATGACCTGCATGGAATTCCAGAAAGCTCTGAGCTAAATGCTCGTTGTTTTTTATGAGTGATTTAAATCTAGCCTTAAAAACATCTGTGGGCTTTTATTCAAATGTATTTTAATGCAAAGAACTTTTCTTTCTCATATCATGCTATCCAGATGTTGACTGTACCTGTTTTCATAGAAGTAATTTTTATGAAACTACTGCCTCTCTGTTGCTGATTTCTATCTATCTATCTTGCCCCTGCTAAGAATCATGCTGCAGAGAAGCCAAGAAGATCTTTCTTACATATTTTTTGTGAGGAACAGCAGAAATTGGTATCTCCTCAGACAGGCAGATCTCTGATGGGTCATCCATTTTTTGTAATGCAGCAAATTTATATGTATCCAGCAATTTACCTGGAAATTAAAGGGTTATAATTATAATAATGCAGGAAAAAGACTGCACTGATTTGTTTACTTGTTGCTGTGATGTAGCAAAACTCAGATTTTACTCTTTGACTGTTAAATGCCCTACTAGTTAATTTTCCCAATGACAACAACTGCCTCTTGTGGAAGTTAGGAGAGTGTGATCCTTACCACCTGTTTGTAAAAGATAAGAGCTCTTATCAGTTGTGTGAGGAACCCATTATATTATGCTCATAGCAGATAACAGAGTGTAGCATAATCATATGAGGTATGCTGGTGCCCCATGGGACTGCTTTACTCAATTCTGAAACACAGCAATGCTATCACAGTATTCAATTTTCACCTTGACTCACTTTAACTCATTCTCCTCCTGTCTGAAATGTCCTTGTCTCTTACCTTCACGCACAAATTCATTCAATTCATAACCATCATAGTTCCCACACATTCCACACGTTTTCCCCATGTACTTTTTTTCAGCCAAAACCTAAAATAATATAGAACAAAACATTTAAAAGGACCACCCTAAGTAAAATTATCTATACAGCAATACCTTTCTCAGGCAAATTCAGTTCAAGCACCCAATTAAAAGTGATTCTTCTCATTAATTGCAGTGACTTTTTTGGAGGAAGAATTTTGTAAGCAGTGAAGTCTTTTCCCAATAGGCAAATAATGATTTTTTAAAACTGGTATTTAATAAAGAGGATAAGATTTGAAGATACAGGGAATTAAGGGGGGATAACATTCTAAGGAGCCAGGAAAAAAGAAAATAATGCTGAAGCCTTGCTAATATCTTTGTTGACAGAGCACAAATTTCAGGTTTCTTCTCTTAAGAAACTTAAGGTTACAGGAAGAAAATCTATTTTCAGAAGAAGGTTATTGAGTTCTCTATTGTTCTGGAGACTAAAACAGTAGTATTACTACTGGCTACAAACGATGAATTATTATGAAAATCTTAGATCAGAGAAATAAAACCATATTCTTTGTATAGTCAGATTAACCCATCAGAATAGTATTTTCTCTTATATATATGATAATAATGCTGATAAATCTTCCAGACAATTTACTACATCTCCTTGTTTTCGCAAACTTGATCAATTTAGAATTCAGTGTCTTTTGTGGCAACAGGTCACACTGAGAAAACATATTGGGGATTTTGAAGGGAAAACCTGAAAAAATTCAGAAATAGGAAAGAAAAAATAAACTGGTAGAAGTACACAATATTTGAAACCAAAAGATGTCACAGGGAAGCCCAATAAAAAAGACTAAATTATGGCATACAATATTAAGTTCTACACAACTTTAAACAATATCTCTCAAGCAAAAGATTGCAGCTGCTGGAATACCCTGAGGAAAATTAAAATGTGTGAAAGTATCCACAAATCTCAGCACTGGTGCCTTTAGCTAACTAGCAATGCTGAAAGTGAAAATAACACACAAAGTTGTTTATTTCAAGAGGAATGGATAAAACAGGAAAAGAATAAATATCAAAATAGAAAAAATATCAAAATCTCTCTGCTCCATGAGAACATTTCACTAACCATGAGGTAGTCATCATTGTTCCACATGACCACCAGCTCCATCTCCATCAGCTTGGCTACCAGGCGGGTGTTGCGCCCATAAGGTGCTATTTGGATTCCATTGCTGGCGTAAGGCAACTGAATGACACTGAAAGAAGGTGAGAAGAGAAACCAACCTCATAGCAGGATTGTGCATGTATTAATTATTTATTTTGGATATGATACACACCCAGCCTGAGTACTTGCAACAACATGAAACAGCATTTTTTTCCTTTTTAACTGTGACATTTCAGAACACATGAAAGTTTGTTGATTGAAAATCCACATCAGCAGTTTCATAGAAGGATCAGCAGAAAATGGGTTGCATAGTGATTCTACTGCTGCCAATGTTTGCACAGGATTTGGCATCTTCACTTGGTTTGGTTTTATTAGAGCATAGTTATATGTTTCAAGAACTTGTAACCATGAAGTTGGTGTGGTGAAACTAATGTTAATTAACCCGAGGAGAGTCTACGGTGTTTTAATATAAGAATTATGACCAAAAACTGACAAGATAGAGAAACCCATAAAGAGAATGTTCTAGAGTGAGTGCCTGATGGAAAGCAATAGGAGTAGAGTCCAGTTAGGTGTGTTAACTTTAGTAATTTGTTAATTCATTTTTGACACAAAGCAATCTTTCGTGCACCTGCTATATAACTCCCTGCCTTCTTTAAACACTTCACACCCCATTCATGGCAGAATCTTACCCAACACTCCTGACAGAAATGCTGCCTTTCTCAACAATGACAACAGAAGGTCCAAGCTCAATAATGATCCTTGCAATTTTTTTGTCCAGCCCACGACGGAACTGAACGTTGAAGTCTGGGCTGGTCTCATCACATACAGTTGCAAAGATGTAGTTACAAGTTCCAGTGAAGTCATACTGGTATTTATCAAAGGTTGAAAAATGCCCTCCTCCCCAGGTAGAACAGGAATCCTTGCTCAAAACTATAAAAGAGAAAGAAACATGGATTTAGCATATTTGCTCATTCTAATTAGCATTTCAAATAAAAATACTAGGACAAGCTATTAAGTTTCTAATCAGATTAATTCTGTAAACAACATTCTAGCACTCTATTCTTTTTTCTTTTGTAACCTCAAAATTTTATCTCAAGTCAGGAAGTGAAACAATATTAGGAGTGAGAGCAATATTCTCACTTACTGTAAGCAAAGGAGAATTCCCTAACTTCCTAGCTTGGGAAAAGCCATTCCAACTCCAATGGGTAATATAAAGATTTACTGTCTTATTTCAGTCTGCTAGATCTGTTTGCAAAGATGACACTGGACAGGGCTTTAACATCTCAGGCACAGCATTTACCAAGCTATGGCATTACTGTATCGTGATTAACTGCACAGTCAAATCACCAGATATCCAAAAACAGTCTTCAAAGCCCAGCTTGTAATTACACACTCTTTCAGCTGTGTGTTTGTGTGACAAAGTTCCAGCCATTTTTATAAGTATACAGATTGTTTTAATTTGTTTTCATTTTTAAGATGTATTTTTAAGCGTTTATTTGAATAAACAGATTTTCAGATGTGGAAATTAGTCAAAAACGACGAGATACAACTCCAGTACTTTCTGCACCTACTTACAGCATTTGAACAGTCCTTCTGAAGCTGATAATTTTATTGAAGTACCTAAAATCATGTCCTAAGTTCTGTATTTCCAGACTTAGATTGTTACTTTCATTTTTTAATTATTTTTGCTTATGGTATCATATGAAGCTCAGGTATCTTAGCATATATCTTAGAGTTACAGAGTGTCAGATAAGTTTATCAAAGACTACATGCAATTTACATTTATTGTTTTAAAGCCAAAACATCTCTTTTAACTCCAAAGCAGAGATCAAATAACTACAGAATGCTACTGGTTTTAATCAGGTCATGTAGAAAACAGTTTCCCAATGAGCAGTTACCTGTTGGCAAAAAGTACTCCTCTTCCACACTTCCATTCTGTCCTGAAGGTCTGACTGGAAAATAGGAATTGGCTGATCATTATAATTCATCCTTCATGCCCAAGTCCAGCTAGTTTAATATCCTGTGCCAGAGTGATACTGACCACCAAACCCCAGAGTGTGCCAAGGAATGATTACCTGGGGCTGCACAATGGTCTGAGTGCAAGAGGTGCCCCTTTCAACAAACACAGGAGCATGGTCACTGTATTTGTTTTTATTTAAATCTTATCAAACAAAAATAACAAATGGGGAATGTCAATAACTCAAGGAAGTTTAAATCCAGATTATGTGTTTGTCTTTTGAGTTCAGCTTTTACTAAATAATATCTAGGGATTTTCTTTTAATTAGTCTATATCCATGCTCTACTGTTTCTCTTGTTGTAAGAACAGGCAGCAGACACAGATGAGTTCTTGAGCATTTGGGAATTTTTTGTCTGATCAAAAGTCTTTCAACTATTTTCACTTTAAGGATGAACTTCATGTAGCTTCTCTATGCTTATAATAAATGAGAATTCTCCTAATTCAAGCCACTCTCTGTTTCTTCTGCCTAAATAAATGCTTATTATAATAAATTTTCATTTTCTATAATTCTTTTTGTTCTACACCTCCATATTTTCCCCAAACTGCATAAAGAATTTCATTCATGCCACTGATACGCAAAAAGCTTTGGAGTACAGAGAATTGCTTTCTAATGGTATGCAGAAGTAAAGCATGGTATTTTAGTGTAAAACATTAAAATTATGAATTACTAGGAAAATTGTCTGTAAATAAAATGTGATAGAAAAAAACTGGAATATTAGGACTGATACCTTTACTTATTTTAGAAAGGATCTTGTGAAAATTTTGTGTTTTCAGAAGGGCTATAGCCTTCTGTATCCCATAGCAGAGGAACATCATGTCCCATAAAATATATCATGTTATCATGATGACATTTATTAATTCTTGCCATGGACATGGAAAACTAAATGACTCTTGAATGAACTTCCAAATTTAGAAGTTAGTGCCTCACATTTCTTCAGAAAAGGACATATGAAAAAGTGTGTTGGTTCTGCTCAAGGGTTGATGTAGCTCTGTATTTTATTTCCAGCAGTGACCATTAACAGCCTGCCCAAGGGAAGACTACCATCAGATTAGGCATATATAGTTCCACAGATATTCTCTCAGTTTCCAATTATTTTCAGTTCAGTGAATTTTGTGAGGCTATTGAGATATTTCTGCTTACCCCTCCTTTGTGCTCTGGTTCCAAGTCCTTGTCCACCATCATTTTGAACAGAACCAAAATTTCTTTGTAGCAGAAAATTCCACAATAACTACAGTTAAAATTTGCCATTAAATTTTAACTGAGTTAACATTTTAAAGATAACTGCCTTTCCAACCATACTTCTGATAGCTAATATTTTAAATGCTTTAAAGCTATAATATGCTAATCTTTTTTTTGTTTGTTTTGGCACTGCACATTGTTTTACACAAGTAAGATGGAAGTACCTTACTATTTGTATTTCTCAGACTCAGAAGGACTAGCACAAATTTACAGTAAGTAGGTGGCTGGTGTTAATTTTGCATACAGATTTGGATGGATGCACACAAGCCATTCCTTGGAGTTACGGGAAAATTGCTGGTAAACTACAAGAAGTGTGGCAGCAGCTGGCACAGCTGAACACTGAAGCAGAGATCTGCCCTACTCTGACCCTCCTCTGGCTGCTGGCTATAAAGGTGAGGAAGAAGTATTCCACACTCTGATTGCACATTTGCACATGTTTGCTTTAACCTGAAATCTTTAAAATCATTTTCACAGACCTAATCTATGAGGAGAATGAGCTTCTTTAGTTTCCTGGATTTTGCAATAGCAAAAGAATCCATACTCTACATTTTTAGATAGTATTAGGCAGTAATATGTAGGAATGAAAATCAAACATAGCACACAAATTACCCCAACAGCATATTTCTAAATGTGGAAGGCTATTAAACTGCTCACAGTTTCTATCCTTAGGCATCAAAACCTCAGGATGGCACACTAAAGCACTTTCCATTTAGTTTAAAACTTACCACAGTGAGACAACACATTTTACAATCTTTTTACATGCAAAGTCTTAACTCAGAATTTCTAAAATTTAATGCTTCAAAACATATGGTCCTTGAGGCAAAGACTTATTTTTATTATGTGGTTTGTACAGTGCCTTCTGCAATATGGACTTGATGCTGAACAGAGTTGTCACTCACACTTGAATGCAAACATTAAAAACCAGGTCAGATACTTACTTCTTTCCAGAGATTCTTTCTGTTTTTGGAGAAAAATGGGGGACCAATAACTTCCTTCAAAAGCTGTGAAAGGGAAAAGACAACGCAATGAAATTATCCTCTGAGCAAAAGGAAGTTGAATATTTGTATATTTATTTATTTATTTTTAAGCATGCTGGGAGTCAAAGCAGGGTCAGCACATATGAATTGTGCTCTGTCACACAAATATGAATGGCAATTATCATGGAAAATCACATAATTCCTATTACATAACTAGGTAATAGAAAATTCTTCTGTACCAGATAAATGTTTTCAAAATTTGCCAGAAATCCTGTGCAATATTAGAGCTCCTATACTCCACACTAAAATCCTATGTTCCTGTTAAAAAAAAAAGTGGGATAAATATTTCCTCATGTTTTTGAGTTCCTGTTTCACCATCTGGGTAGAAGTAGTGGAAAATAGCCAAAAGTGTGAAAATATGGGGAAAGTATTGTCCCTGTGTGTTCTTCATAAGAGCTGTGGGATCTGGAGCTGAAGAGCAGGAAATCCCCAGGCACAGTTGTTGCTTTTGCTGCTCACGTTAAGGCAGAGTGTGCAAGCTGTCACCTGCTCCCTTCCACACACCTCTTCCCAAAGCCTGGTTTGGTTAGGAGAAGCCAAGGAATGTTTAGCAAATGCTGAGTGCAGCATGGTTCCTTTTCCATGTCAAACACAGACCTGCTGCACGAGCACAACTGCTCCACATTCTCACACATAGCCAAAGGCTCTTTCACCCGGCATTTTCCTCCAGCACTGCTGGATTGAGCTCTCAGAGTTAATAGCTGGGTGGTAAAAACCTAAACAAAACACAGGAATAAAGACCTGAGGTGCTTCAGAAATGTGCTACTCATTTTTAAATTTTCTCATGTCTGCTATTTCTTAGAGAGCAGGAGCAAGTAGAACCCATACAACTCTCTATAACATGTTTAGGATCTTTTGCAACATAGAAAATGTTGTGGCAGAAGGTTTCTTTTATCAAACAAACCAGGCCAAATCCACATAAATATCTATATATACACATTACAGCTCTGCAGGGTGCTGTTGCTTCCTTGGATACTGCAGTGAGTGGAAGCCCCCAGGGAGCTCACCAGCTGTAGCAGACTCTCAGCCAATTCCACGCTGTGCTGCTGAAGGTAAGGTAGTGTTTGCCATGTGCTACCTCAAGGGCTCCAGGAAAACAGGTGAGGCTCTGTCTTTTATGTAAGGCTAGGTTAAAGCACAAGGGGGAATTCTGGAACTGAGTGTTTCAGCACACCCTTTTGCTTTGGATCTCAGATGCAGACATCTGCAACATTCCCATCAGTCTATACCTCAATTCTATGAAACAATACTTGCTGAAAAAAGGTGTTATCTGGATGAACTAATCTAAGTTTTTAAGAGCTACACTGGTGGAATTGTGTACAAAGAATATTTAGGCATAAGGGAAATAAATCAAGGATATAAGTTCAGAGGCAGAAGTGCTCCCATCCTAAATGTTCTAATAGCTTAAAATGGTATTTATCTCAGCCACTCCCAAGTTGTCTGACACACTCATCACAAAATCATTCTAGATCCTACTCATGCTGCCTTGCTGTCTAGAATTGGTCAGCACTGGCCAATAATTGTTTGAAATTTTGCCAGTGTTTCAGAAAACCTCCACAGTTGGCCTGAATCTCAGCAGGCATTTCCAAAATTCAGCATGCTCCTTCCAAGTTCCTAGTGAACCGTGCATCACAGAAAGTACACCACAAAAAGGAACAGTCAGTTTGTGGCTTTCAGGCTAACGCTCTTCATGCCCAAAGTTGCTGCTGCCTTTTTTGAATGCCTGGATTTTGATACCTGCATTTGTTGAATAATCTATTATTATTGGTTGTACACTTTTCCAATCATTACAGTTTAATCCCTAACTTCAAACACTGCATGAATGGGATTTAGAAGTGTGTAACAGCTGCCTTCCAAGGATATTAGATTTGCAGGAATTGAATATATGCCTAAAACATTACTTCAAATCAGATGTATCTCGAGAGCTTGATATAAAGCAAAATGTCTAATAATCAATGGACAAATATTTTAGATTAGAAAAGACAAATCAGCTTACAAAGCTTGTTTGGTAGCTTTTCAAACTCAAACATCTAAGCATGGCAGACAAAATTTAACACATACTTCAGGTTTGGTATTTAGATTAAATTTGAGCATAAGAATCATCATGGATTATATGGAGGGGTACAAGGGTTAAATTGAAAATAACTATGGATATGAAATCCACTTTAACTTTTTGTCCAAAAACCAGCTAATAAAACAAATACAGAGCCATTTGCTGACTATCTGCCAATCAATCCTGTCAGATCAAACTATTATACTAATTACAGTACAGTAATTATTCTCAGCATATACATTCTTTTTCTCACACTTAACTCTGAAGAGAATAGTTAAATCTTCCTGGCAATGTTATCAACCATTCAGAAGCACACAAAATAGCAGATTGTACAGATGTATCAAGTGCTATGGCTGTGTGTAAATTGTATTTTGCAATCATTTAAGAATTCAAGAATTTTTAATTTAAAAGGCTGTCCTAGTGTTAAATGAGATTTCTAAAGTACTGAAATCTTCCTTACTGACATTTTACTATTACTGCAAGTATTCTGTTTTCCTTTAAGAAATGACATTAAATACTTATTTTGAATTATCTCAATAGAACTTAAACTAGTTTCACTTCTCTTGGGTAAAGGATGGTTTTACTTCCAATTCCCACTCTACTCCAGCTGGCCAACTTCCTTGAGAATTATATCTGTTGAAGTGCAGTTTCTGTGTGGTCAGCCTGTCTAGTTCATGGCAGCAATACAAGCCAGGGAACACAACTTGTTATGAAGGAATAAGTAATTTTGTTCTTATACTCTGGTTACTATGAAATATCCCTATGGGAAAATACAATTTTATGTTGTAATGGCTTCAATCAAAGTATTTCACATCAGATAAACAAATGAAAACAAAACACTGAAAGGAAATCTTTGTACTTCCAACTTGCAGAAATAATTTAAAATCTCTGTTTTGTAAAGGGTTCAGTTTTTCTCTTCTAATTTGAGACAAACAGAAATGTTGAAATGTCAGATGTTCTGGAAAGGACAAGAACTTTAAAACAAATGATAGAAGCCTAAAACTAAACTTAACACTGAGGGTACTGGTAGAGCTGTAGCTGTAATATGAGTTATCAGTTGCATGTGTTCATGATGACTTCTCTTCAGTATGAAATTATTAACTCCCCTTGTCTCTTGCAAACGTAGATATGTGAACATCATAAATCAAGGTGACTTCCTAGTTACATACTTCATAAGAAAAAGTATGACTGTACACAAACCTCTCAAAAGGATCCACGCAGTTTTGATTATTGTAATAGCTAAAGGGGTGAAGCCTCAACTTAATCAATGAATCAGCACCTCTTATTGAGAAAAGGCTAGAACAGTTTTGACAGGTTTCAAGCTTCTGCAGATTGTTTTTGTTTTACTCAAGCTAATGCATGTTTACTGATTTTCTTAAGTTACCACTTTCCATCAGACTTCACACCAAATAATCAAATTTATGTCCATCCTCACAATCAATATTTACATTTCCAGCTAGAGACAAACTCAAGGTACAGAATTTGGATGCAGATTCATGAAGAAGAGAATTAAGTCCTGGCTTTGATCTGACTCATTCTAAGGAAACAACATTTGGATCTAGAGTTCAAAACAATGAGTACTCTGCATGTTGTCCAATTTAAGAATGTACAAACAATGTATCAACATCCAAAAAATTGTCTGATTTCAAATCTTTCCTTGACAGAATGAAATCTGTTTGTTTTCACAGTCTACAGTCTTGTGAGGCATTACAAGGACCTGAAATATTGACACATTCCAAAGGAGAAAACTGCTCTGTAAGAATTTTCTAGATCCTGCTTCTAGGGTTTTTATCTTCAAATTCAACTTAGTCCTTTGTAGAAAAAGTTCTGATTTGTGATTGCCAAGTTTACGTATAAAGTAAAGTACAGCAATTTTCTATTTGATTGCAAATATTTATATCAATACATCTATTATCCAAAATAGGAAGTCATGTAGATAAAGATTTTGCTCTTGGAGGCAGCAAAACTTGGGGTTAGGACCCATGTTCAGGTACTTGACTTGATTTTGGTTACAGTGGTGCTGATACAGTGAATGGAGTTACACCTGATTTATAACAATACAGCTGAGGTTAGAAATTGGCTCTGAGAGTCTACTAAAGGGTTGAGTTGGTTATATTTTAATTATTTTCATGCTACTGTTTAAGTCAGTGATTTAAGAGCAATAAATGTCCCCATGCAATTTGAACTATATGGTTCATTAAATGTAGTAAACACAATACAGAAGAAATAAATTTAACTTTGTTTAACCTAAAGCAAGTGAAGTATGCTTTTTAGCAGCTTGAAACCTTTTCTTGAAATTCTAACTGTAATAATTGGTAATTAAAGAGAGTATACAGAAGAGATTTAAAAAACATCTTAAGCAATGCCAAACCATGGCAAAAAAGGCTTAGTCTCGAAAAATCCACTCATAACATCACAGGAAGAATAATGAGTAAGGTGGCCGAGTAGCTACAGAGCCAACAAACTTACCTATTAAATTTTTTTTTTTAAATTACACATTCATCTGATATACAGGTGGGTTGGATCAAAAAAAGACAGACTTCTTAGAAAGACTGAAGGATTGTACTGAATAATATATGGAGGAATACATTAAGAGTCATGTAAAATTTTTTAGACTAGAACCATTTGCCTGTTTTCCAGCACAGGTTTCTTTCTATTGCATCACTCTTCAAAAAAGAAGTGCCATCGCATAGCTCATACTTAATGCTTTTTGCAGTTCACATAAAAAAGAAAAATTATTTTGATTATCATTCTACACAGAAGATATACAATATATATCTGCAATGACATCAGTAGGACACTGGATCATGAACATCTGAAAGATGAAGGCACTTGGCAACTCAGAAACACAACAAAAGTCCATTTAAAATATTCCCTGTATCTAGGGAATGAGTTTTAGGGAAGGATCCAACAAATGAGTAACTAACTTTCTCGAAATAGTTAAGAACGAATCATTTTATTTCAGTAATGTATTTATTAAATAACCTGTCGTGTTTTAAGATGAAGCAAAAGAGAAGAAAACGTGGAAACTGAATTCTGCAGGTTGTGGGAATGGAGAACCAAACCTGAACCTCACGTGATGTAATACTCCAATTTTCCTTCAAGCCACGTACCAAGAGGGGCCCAGGCACCTCGGACTTACCGGCAGAGTGCAGGAAACTGCAGAAGGTGAGCAGTGCCAGTGTTGGGAGCATGATGCACGCCCTGCCTGGGCAGTGTTCTCAGTGCTCCCCTCCGTTCCAAGCGGGCAGTGCCAATGCTGCCACCTTCTAGGCTGCCCTCTTCAAGCTTGGATGCCTTATATACAGAATTGCAATGCCCTCCCTCATTCCCACAGCTTGCAGAAATTGGAACAGCAGAGTACCCGCCAAACAGGATCTCCTCTTTATCAAGTTCAACACACCTAAAAGCTACTTAGAAAAAGGAGAAAAAAGAAAATGCAACCTCGTCCAGTTCATTATCGTTCTGACAAGGTTTTTATAATGGCTTCTATTTGTAACAGCTCAAACACTTTTACCTGCCTTCACTGAACAAATTTGGTATTATACCCAAAAGCAAAAAGACAAATAATACACAAATTATGATCACTAGCTGATAAGGAAAGGAATAATATTGGACCAGCACACAAAGTGGAAGAATGAAGTGCAGGCGTTTTGGAACTGCTGAAAAGCCTGTGTGAATAAAAGATGGTAAGACATAAATGAACAGAGATACAGATCTCAGACTTTTTTATTAACTCTTCTTTCATTAACTTCCATTCACTCTCCTGGATGATTGTGTTCATCTCTCCCTTGTGTGACTTTTTAAGCAAACTGATAAACTTTGCCTGGGTAAAGAGGTCTGTCCATGGCACAGCTGATTTCCTGACTATGCAAGAGAGCTAAGAAAGCCCTTGCCCACCACCTTAGCATTGCCAAGGGCAGAGAGCCAACTCTGTTCCAAAATAGGGCAGACTAATGCACTGTGGTACTCTGGAAACTTTCACAAGTTAATCTCCACCTTCCCACCAACATCACAGATCAATTCCACTTCTGTCACACAGAGATTCTGTTAGAATCTCTCTACATTAGAGGTGAAATGTTGAATGCACTGGATATGTTCAAAACATCACTGCCACCACTGATTTGACAGTAAAACAAGAACTTGCTCGATCCTGTCATTTTTCATTAGCAAAATAATTGCTTGTGGAAAAAATAGTCTTGATATAAGAAAACTTTCCCTATAAAATACAAAATGCATGAGCTATCTCTCCATATGAATTTCTTCAGCCTTTCCTGTTTTCACCTATGCAATACTGAGGTGAGCCTCTGAATAAAGTGGGAATAGATGGGGCCTTTTCCTTGGCCATCTGCCTGCACAAGAGGTGCCTGACAAGGGGATTGTCATCCCCACCAATATCACAACAACTAGATCACATGCCATGCCCACAGCTGCCAACACTGTGCTTGCCCTGGTGCCTCCCTGTGCTTCCAGCATCCAGAGGCAATGCTTTAAGGGTCAGAGAGGGGAAGGTGAGGGAAGGCCAGGCCAGGGGAGTGAAGGGGAAGGGAAATTGACTCAGTTGCCTCTTCTGAGTGGTGGGAAGAAGCCCAGGAGAGACAGTGACTTAACATAATTTCAGCCATAGTTCAACGTGGTTGTAATTAAAATGATAACATTAAATTTTAATTGACATGAAGGTCTGCCTTTTTGGTTTTCACAGTTGTTTTCTTTTCCCCTTACTAGTCCCCTATCCTCTCCTCAGCAACAGAAGGTGGATGAAGTATATGGCTGTTGATAATAGAACTGCAACCCTAAATCTAAAAATTTGTTTAAAATTTTCTGCATCTGCCTCATAAAAGCCCTAAAGTAAATGAACAAAATCACTTGTCACTTCTGAAAATCATGATCAAAGTGAAAAAAATAAGTCCTCAAAACAGCCTCTTACCAGACTGATACTATGATAAATATATAAATAAGATTTCACAACTGTACATATTACATTATTTCTGGCAAATCAGCTCTAAGTTCTTATTAATGAAATCCAAAACAGAATTTCATTTTTTCTTCTTCTAAGAAGCATCTTCTTTATGAAAATAAGGGACTACAGTGCTCCCTAGCAACTCAAACTTGATAACTGATAGTGTCAGATAGAAATTTGCCTTTCTCTGACAGAAGAGACAAAAAAATTTCATCACTGTTGTCAAATAGAATTTTAATATGTGTTCATAATTTTTCTGTCAAGCAGTAATAAATTAAAACAGCTGACATCAATGAGCATTTCATGACTTCCTCATCTGAAGAGCTGGGCAGCATCACTTGAGAGCATCACTTTTACTATCAAAGGTGGCAGACTGAGACATCATGGAATTAAGATCACTGGTAACAGTTAATTTTCCTCTTCCTTTACCATGGCTTCAAGCTTTTCTCTATAGCCTTTATGTTTACTGAAACCTTTTACGTCTTTACTATATGAAGCTTACAGAAATCTCAAGAAATGCACATATTGACAAAAGTTATTATAAATATTTACCCAAAATATTGTTGTTTTCAGTTCCCTGTATTTGTAGCAACATTCTTAGCTGAACGCATTCTGTCTGAGAAGTTAGGATAAGGATATTACCTTCAGCTTTCCTGGAAGGAATTTCAGTCAATCAGTCTAAATACTTACTATTCAGCAAGTTATTATTTTATGGAGACATCCAATGATGATGTGAACACAGTTAATCAAAAGCATCCATCTACAACTGCATTTAAGTCAGGACTCCAGACCAAGAAAAAAGCATTTGCTTGAGGACTATGAGAAGTGACTGAGTTCACAGCACATAGATAATTATTTTATGTGGAAGAGCTTTGTGAAAAACTGCATACCCAGCTGTAGTGAGATAATAATGCCTCTAATTAATGTGGGTTTTTTTTTCCATTTAATAATTATAATTGGTTTAGTAACAACATAATTTGCCAGAAACTGCTGTTGTACAGAAGAGCAGAGATTGTTGTGGCCATATTTAGTATCCAGTAACAGTTTCTCAGTACTGAAATCTAGTTTAGTTTCCAGCATCATGTACACTTCTGGAAGATTTTTGAGATGTCAAAGGAATTTATGTAAGGCAGACATTATGCAAATTGAGAAAGTTATAACACTTTAACTAAGTAATAGACTATCTTGTCTACAGTTTAATTACTCTAGGAATTTTTAGGTATATCAATTACAGAATATTTTGATGCTTTTATGCAGATTGCTAAGAAAACATTCCACTTCCCGTAATATACTAATTGTATATTATTTTAGCAGCCTTGCATATTTCTTGGATAAATAGCTACATATCTTTATAAAGAGTCAGACCAAAATATAGTATTTGATTAGCCCCAGTCCCTGTGGGTGTATAAGTCATTTCCAGCCTTAGAAGCTTGTGCCTGTAAGTTTCCATTGCTCTTAGTGGAATGCAAAGACACAGGCTTTACAGATATAGCAATCTGACACAACAGCGGAGCTGGTGGGTTTTGTCTTTGAGCTCTGAAATTTGATTTCCTGTCTCATTCAAATTTTGAATAATTGTAGGATAAATTGTCTTAATATGACACTATTAAAATCATCTGTGCTTTAACTTCCAAACTATTTTAGATGCCCGGCCTTCAAGTAATTGTTTTAAAATATTCATGATTGAATCATGTATGTATAATGAATATAACATTTATTGTCTCATAAATGCTGTATCAGAATTACATAAAATAAGGCTCTTGAAATCAGCTGGGTTATCTTTTATCCTTTACGACTGAGACATTCACTATGACTGGCAGGGCAACCTCATTTTCTATCTACAATCCAATGAGCTGTAAAATTTCAGTAGGAAAGTTTGACAATCCGGGGTTTTTTTGGTATAGACTGTCTCAAGGTAACACCATTTTCTATTAGTGGTGCTGACCTTGCACACGGTAATTCCATTACCATTCCACTTTTTAAAAATAAACCAAAAGCACAACGTAACTGGCATTAATGTGCTAAACAGAAGAAAACAAGCTCCCATTTTTTCTTCCTGTTTCTCATCCTTGTCTTTCAGGTAATGGAGCCAGGGAGCAGAGTTGATTGCAGCTTCTCTGGGCTAAGCTTATGGCACCCACCAGGGGCTCCTGTCTAGTTGTGTGAGTAGCTGGCAGGCACCACACAGCCAGCTGGTTGTCTCTTTTGCCAAGATCCTTTCCAAAGAAACTGGCAGTAAAACAGATACATATTCTGAGAATGTCCCAATTGTGGTAAATAAGAAATTTTTGGCTGAGAAGTATTCACAAAAAAAACCAAACCATGACCAGCTTATCCCTCAGCCTATGTCCCTACTTTAGAACTTCTTGGTATTTAATGCTGTGTGCCTTTCCAGCTGCTTTTCTTCATGCATTTTGTACACCTCAACTCCTTCCCCTAAAAGAAGGCCAGCATGATTTTGCTATGAGACACTAAATAATCCACGCTATGGTTTTAGTGGAAATCCACACTATCTGCTTTCCTTTTGGTCAACAGAATCAAGAAAACTTGTTTCCTTCATTCCTTTGAAGTAGATGAGACACCGCACACACAACAAGAAAAAATTGCTACTGAATAGACTGTTAAGGCTGCCATTCAGTGGAACCATCTCTGCTGTCCTCGGGTAGCTGCCTATAGATATTTAAATGTAAAATTCCATTTAACATTGTAAATTATGCTTGGTTGCAATATGCAGACGCACGGTGACCATAGGTGCTAGGGAGTATGTAATTTCTGGCTTTAACAGTGTGTACAGATGAAAGTGAACACAAGCTAAGAAATAACTAACAGCACTCTTTCCAAAAGCAGCACTCTTATACTGTTCCAAAAGTACTTTTGAACTTAAATGACTGTAGAGTCAAGTCTTTCCCATATACTTGTTAGGAAAAAAAAAGAAAATAATTTAAAACTCATGCCTCTAGAAGTGGTAAAGACTTCATTGATTGGTACTTAACTTTTAATTATAATTTGTTGGGGACAATGGCCTGAGACCTCCTTGTGTTGGCTTCATGCCTCTGGCACTCCCCGTGATGAATATCTCAGATACTGTAGCTGCGGGGACCTGGGTTGGTGCAGTTCACTCTTTATGTCCTGCCAACACCCGAGGCTGACAAAGCTGCCACTCCCACAGTTCCCTGAAGCGTATCCACTGCCCTGAGGACAGGGACAAAATATTTCAAGGGTTTCTGGAATAAAACTATTTTGGGGGAAAAAAATGAACCGCAGAAAACAAAGCAAGGCTTGCTACTATGATACTGTGTTCCCTTTCCTGCACAGGAACACTGGGAAGACAAGCCATGCTTGCTCTCAGCTCCCACACTCTTCTCCTGCTTCTGAATCCTGTGTTGTTGATGCTGGACTCAAACTGGTTTGCATTCTGATCTCTGGGCTGCACACTTTGTTCTATAAGAATCCTGAGTTCTGGTCATTTTAGCTACAGTGCTGAAAGTGAAGAACAGAATAATAAGATTGCAGAAAGAAACCACAGGAGGACTGTCACCTCTATTCATGTCTGTCTCCCTTTGACTTTTTAACTGAAATTTCTCTCAAACACTATGATCATGAACAAAATTCTGTGCAGATTCTCTTAAGGCCAAACTTATCTCCTAGTGATTAAGGAATCTGCAGAGGAAGACTGATTCTCTCATTTTCATTTGCTTCTAGTAGAGAGAAAAAAAGATTCATGATGACCTCATATAAAGTCTAGAGACAGATTAGACTTTATGCTGAACTAAATCCGGACTTGGAGTGCTCCTTTTTTTTCCAAATAGAAAATGTTGAAACCAATTTGATTTTACTTTTATAATTCTTAATCTATATTTTTCTTCTGAGTTCTATTAACATGGAGAACATTTATCTGATGGACAAAAATTTGTGAAAGCACAGGTCAGGGTTTTTTTCCTTTTTTTTTTTTTTTTGGCCTTTAGGCTTTAACAACTAATCAGTATTCATTTTCTAAAGGAAATTCAGGGAGTATCTTGAATTATACATCAGCTGTTCCCCTGGGCAGCATGCACTTTGACTCCATATTAACCAGAAAAAGAATGGAAAGCATTACACATGAAAGCAGCTGTGGCTCAAATGTTTCTGGCTCAGTTAAAACTCAGTTCAGTAAGTTATTTGAAACATCCTAAGTTTTCTTAATTGCTGTACTCATAATTGCCACACAACTGAGCTAAATCTGTAGTTTGTAATTAATGTTCAAACCGGACTTGGAAAAAACAAAATTATTTGCTTCTTTTTACATCACAACTCTGTTAATTTAATAATCAGATAGATTTTCTTACCAGATACAGCATGAAAAGCAAATACATTGTGTGAACCAGGAATTCATTAAGTACAAGCTTTCACCTCTACTGGTAAGGAACTAAAATAGAACCTGTATTTACACAAATATTAAGAGCTAGGAACAGGAAGTCAGTGGCAATCCTTGTTTAACTTGTTCTTTAATGTGTGTGCATTTTAGAACAGATAGTCTCCAACTGATGCTAATATAACATATCTGCTAAGATAATAAAGTCAAGCATAAACTTTTATTTACCTTTACGTGATATATTCTGATCCTTTTTCTTTTATGCAATTTGATTGACTTGGACTTAAAAAAAACCCCAGACATAAACAGCCACTGTAGTCACTTTGCCAAAGTTCTGAATGCCACAGATATTTGAATTGTGGCAAACAGATTTGAAAATTATGACTTGTATCTTTTTCTCAAATTTGAAAACCTCTTTCCATTTCTAAAGAAATTAAGTAATTGGAAGAATGAACCAAAGGTAAGGGTAGAAAAATGTGGAGGGATTGATGGAGGCAGTTTCCATGCACAGTTTCAAAAACAAAGGACAGTATGGCTATTTTCCCCATGGGCAGAGAGCACATTTTAGGGAGAATCATAACAAGAATGCACTGATAGAAATCATACAATAACGAGCAACTTGCATCACTTTTACATATTTTTACATTTGATTATTGAAACATTACAGAATTGCAGCTGCAACTTGCAACTCTTCTTTACACCCTCTTGGTCTCTGAGGGCAGACAGCTGTGTTTGTGTCATGTCTGTCTCTGCCAGCTGACTACTCAATGTATTAAGACCTCACTGCATGGAGAGACTGGCAGCCAGTTAATGTTTATCTTAATGTAGAATAAAGATGTCAGCACTCTTATTTTCTCACAAAGATTTGAAATTTTTTGCCCTTATTTTTCACCTAAATAAATGCTAAAAATTCTGTCCTGAAAGCTCTTTGCTTCTATGCATGACTAAATAGAATCAAATCTGCACATTATTATCAGTCACTCTGGTACAGAAAGAGCAGTTTTTGCTCATGATAAAATCCCCCACTATTTGAAGGTTCTGTGTAATTAAGTTAACATGCACTTTTAATACTATGATGTTCCTAAGGAAGATTAAATGTAATAAACTATGAAGAATCAGTTGGAAAATGAAAACTAAACATTAAATTGCCTTTATTTGGCAGTTTCAGTTTGACAAATGCACTGCCCAGTTTTTAAACCCAGCACAATGTAGCACTGAATTGCTGCACTGTGCCATGCAGTTACATCTTTATTATCTTAAGCTTGGATTTTTTTTTCCCCTTGGGTCAGGTGGTAGATCTTTGGTAGGATCCAGACTTAACTTCAATCCTCACACTTGTGAGTAGGGCTACTCCCTTGTGTTCTTCTTCTAATTTAAGTAATACTTAAATTAGTAGTTGATACACTCTATGAGTTGTTCTCCACCTTTTTTTCATTTTAGACTCTTTTTCTTTTCAGGTAAATGTTCCATTCCATTAATTACTGACTTGAAATCTCTAGTTTGTCATTGTTCAGTTTAAGAACAAGCAGAGGGGCTAATCACAAAACATGCACATATGTTACATATCTACAATCCACTATAAGCAAGATATTTGCCAGATGTGTTTTCTAAGGTGCAATGTGCTGATACTAAGAAATCAAAATATACATTGTTAAATTCATCTAAGATCTTATCTAAATAAGTTAGCTCTTAGATGAATTTAACAATGTATATTTTTAATGAATGTACATAATTTTATGAAAATTATCTAAATATATTATATTTTTATGATCTTACCTAAATAAGTTAGATGACTTAAACGCTGTAACAACTCCAGTGTTTCTACCTGTTAATATTTACTATGTGTATAAATGTGTATACATATGGTATGCATATACATATTATATGTATATACCTATACATCCTGTTCTTTTGACTAGTTATTTAGTGAGTCCAGAGAACTGTGCTGCTGTTCTGTAAATAGAACTGAAAACTTTGACCAATCAAAATACTTAACGTGGCCCAAGGCATGGGAAAAGATGGCAGGGGCAGGTTTTGTTTCACTGATGTAATTCTGGTATGATGTCAGTAAATCCATTTGAGTTAACCTTACAGTAGTTCCAAGGCCTGTGGCTGCTGAGCTCTATATCCATACTTACCTTAATTTCTCAACCAGGCATCAGCAGAATACTTGGTTGTTGAGAGCACGAGAACTCGAAATTGCCTGTGGGGAATCTGGCAAGCTGAACTACTCCTCTGTTTACATGTTTTCAATTAAATAAAAAACTAATACAGCCATGAATGCTGGCTGTTGCTGAAGTCTACGATAAAACTCTCATGTACTTCTAAGGTAATATTTTCTAAGCCTCAAAAGCAGTGGAATATTCATATCTGAGAAGTACCAGAATGTAAAGACAATAAAGCAAATAAATAAATAAATTAAGTGGAACTTTAGCTATTCTTTTATTGTATTTATCTATCTTCCACACATTTCCAGAAAGAATTTCATTTAATTGTGTTTCATTGATCTCACCTGAAAAGCTAGCGCTTATGATGTTTACATATGCTCTCACCAATTACTACAACCCCTCACTATGTGGTAGAGTGGTGCCCATATAAATGTGCAGGAAATGTCACGTATTCCTTGCCCTCACTGATAAGCATATGTTTCTGGTTACTCTGGGGTTTGGCAACTTCTGGATTTTTCAGTAAGAAGCAGACATCATAATGTGAGATGTTTCATACAGTCAGAAAAGAATGGGTGAACCTTCTTTGTGCTGTCCCTTCTGCAAATATAGCTGCAAGGAATTTTAATTCCTAGAGCATCCTCATTGACTTCTGCTAAGCCTAATACAAAAAAACGGGCTTCCCACACACCTCTATTTTGAGAATTGAGTTTCAAACATCATATTGAATTCCTACTAATTGCTACTGCATCATACTTATGATCTTACTTTCTTCCAGTAGTGCACTACAAAACAACACATCTGCCAGGTATTGGTTCAATCTCTCATTCTTCCCCAGGGTGAGAAAGATGTAGCAGTGGGGCTCTTGTTTAAAGAGCTGGTGTTTAATAAACACCATTAGGAAAGCTGAGGTCAATGCTGGCACACGATGTGTGACAAGCAGTGAGCATTAGAGCAGCCCTCTCTTGCTCTCAGGTAAACTCATCGAGGTATAATGAAAAGGCTGCTGATTTGGTAGAAAGCATTGCTGAGGATTACAGCCTTTTGCCAGAGCTTTCTGAATACTGAACTCAGACAAGAGAGTCTGCTGAAAGGCTGGTTCTGGATTTGAAACTGTGGGAAGGCAGCACAGGTAACAAAGGATATGTGATATACTTGTAATGGACTGATGAGAAGGTGCTCTGCAGCATTTTTCATAGGCTGTCATTTCCCACACAACGAAAACTTTGTGTTCAGTTTATTATCCTCTATTTCAGTCAAGCAATGAAAAGACTGTGCCATTTATTGGAAAGATATTAAGCAGCCTTATATCCAGTGGGAGACAACAGAACTGCTTGTAGCCACTCATTGCTATCTGAGAATACCCATTTATTACAGCCTATACTGACAGAGGCAGGTTTTCTGCAGAGGGCTGCAAGCTACAAAGTGTTATATTCAGCAGAAGTGCATTAATAACTGTGAAAATATTTCTGCTGGTTTTGTCAGTGCTAATTGTCTCTTCCTCTATTTTGTTCTGTTTGCAATGATGATAAATACAGGTGAGAGAGAGAAAATGGTGTTTTCCAGCAGTTTTTTATAATGGCTAAACCTGAATGACCTTTCTCCTCACAACTGAGAGCAGCGGGGTAACTGCTGCTGGGAGATGGAGGCTTTCTACTGTTTTCTACAACAGCATGTGGCAACTCCATGATACACCAAGAAACTCAGCTAAGGCAACCTGCATCATGGGTGTCCTGGTTTTGGCTGGGATAGAGCTAGTTGACTCCTCAGTAGCAGTTACAGTGCTGTGTTTTGGAGTTAGTATGAGAACAATGCTGAAAACAAACCCGTGTTTCAGATGTTGCTAAGTAGTGCTTACCCTCCGTCAAGGACTTTCCAATTTCTCACCTTCTGCCAGTGAGGAGGTGCACAACAAGCTGGGAGGAACGTGGCTGGGACAGCTGACCTGAACTGGCCACACCACAGAACATCATATTCAGCATATAAACTGAAGTGAGTTATGTGGATGGGTACAGTCGCTGTTTGAGGACACAGTGGGCATAGGATAGTGAGCAATTGTATTGTGCATCACTTGTTTGGTTGGGTTTTTCCCAAGTTTTATTATTAATTATTAACGTAAGATAACATCAGCATTAATTTTTATAATTAGCACTGTTATATTTTGTTTCATTTATTAAACTACTGTTATCTCAACCCATGAGTTTGCAGGGTTTTTTTCCCTTTCCCTGACTCTCCTACCCATCCCACGGCAGAGCAGATGCAGGGGGAAGCGAGTGAGCAGCTTTGTGGTACCTGGTTAGCAGCTGGGGATAAACCCTGACAATGGATTCTTACTTGGAAAGAACTTCTGGAGCAAACAAGATAACAATCGTGACCATTCTCTTGACAATCTGGGTTGAGGACACTAACAACTTATATGATCATTCTTCCACAATTGGTTTCCTAACAGTAAGTCCAATAGGGGATTCACTGGACTGCTAAAGGCACACTTATGAGAGCAGATCAGGTAAACTCAACTCCCAGTGCCCTAGAGTCAAAATCCAAACATTAGGCTTATACACTTTTTTTTTTTGATGGCACATGATGCATTAAAAATTCTTTAATTTTTAAGAGGCTTCTACTTCAGATTTTGAAAAAAAGCTGAAATTCTTCCCTACCTCTGTGACACTGAAGTTCTGTGAATACCCATCCATAAATAGGAAGAAGCATCATAAAATAGTAAGCTCCTGAGATGTGATTCTATCTTTCCTAATGTGACAAACCAGAACTTTTGGTGGTCCTGTCTGCAATATTTTTATGTGTGACATCCCTACCTAGATGGGCCTGAAGCATTAAAGCCTGCTACTCAGTAGCATTGTCTCTAACTCAAAAAAATATGCATATGTATACACAGAACAATTCCTCAGTGGAATGAAAAAAACAAAACCAAAACACAGCCCCACCTCACCTCCCCAGAACAAACCCAGCTGTAATTATAGCTGTAGCAGCTTGTTTGTGGTTGGTATGGAGTGAAATACACTGCTAAAAAGCATCTCTCTCTCAAATGACTAGTTAACTCTTCCTTTTGGAACCTCCCATGCTACTGAACATTATACTGAACATTGATCATTCATTACCCATGAAAATCTATTATGACTATGCTATTCTGGCATATTCAGACAGACTCAAGTCTTGATGATGGCTCTCAAAGTTTCAACAGCAATACAGGTTTATGTAGGCATGAAGGGGATGCCTGATTAAGAAACCATCTGGTGAGCTCAAACTATTTTAACACATTAATTGAAAATGAAACGCCTTTAGGGCAGGCTCTCCTGAAAGAGAATAGCTGATCACTTCAGCTGTGTGAAATGCTGAAGCTACCACATAAAACAGAACTGTTAGCCAGAAGTTGTGTCCAGCAACTCAGAACTGCTGCAAAAACACAGCAAATGATAAACCACAGAATCAGTTCTCAAGATGCAGTGACTCACAAAATTTTTCAGCATTTCTCTGGAAAATTATCCAAACACCATACTGAGTCTATTCTAGACAATTCATAGGCTCCTTTTAGCAGAAAAAAAGCATCAGCTTTCCGGTAACGTAGTCTTACTTGAAAACAACTTAGGAATTAAATATCATTGCAAACATCAGCTGTAACATTCCCCATCCTACAGCAGTTGTTTGTGACTCGGGATTATTAAGGCAGCTTTCCTGTCCGACATCCAGGAGCCGCTGCAGCAGTACCACACTCCCACGCCTGAGCTGGGAGCCCCGGTGGCCCCACGGGCTCCCTGCACGCCCACACAGGCAGACAAGGCTTCCTTACCGGCTCATCCCTGGCCTTCCCACAGCACGGTCCCGCATGTCCGGATCCTCACAAGAATTTAATCGCGGCACAGCAACGCATCTACCTGGTCCCCGCTGGTGCCTTCCAAAAGATTTCCCGAGCTTTTACCCTCACGGGCTGTGCACCCAGACAGGCCGAGGACTTCCAGCAGAGTCATCAGCACCTGCTGTGTCCCTGCGTGTCCCCGCCTGGGCCACACGTCCCCGGGCCCTTCGTTGTGCAAAGGCTCGGCACCTCACGGCCCCTTGCCCGGGGCTCTCTCCACACAGAGCTCAGCCCTCAGGGCAGCTGCTCAGCGAGCTGCCTGCACGGAACGTGCCCCTCAGCAGAGGGGTATTCCGGCACCTGGAGGGCTTTCACCTCCCGGCCTCAGGATTTAACCAAAACCAGCTGCACCTCGGCCTTCAACGCTGCGCTGGGCCAAGCGGAGCCCGAGTATGTGAAGGATTTAAAGCGACCTTCTCAATAAAAGTGAGTTTTCCTGAAAGACAGACTAGAAAAAATACCATTTTAAACGAAAAGACGCAGAATGGTTTTGATTTAGAAATAAAAGGGAAAGAATGGGAGAAGACTGTAAACACAAACCCGTAACATCCGCACAGCACAGCCTTTTAACTTGGGCCGCAGCTTCCCCTCAGCAAAGCCCCATGGCCTGAGCCAGCCTGTGCACAGCCCCTGTGGGTTCTAGGACTCTGACCTCATTAATCCTACAGGCTCCCTCACTTTCCATGGAGCTCAGCTAAAACCACTTCCCATCTACTTCCAAAACCTTCTCTTCCCTGCGGATGCCCAGTGGCTTGCAGGGAAGTGCCGTCAGGGTAAGAGGCAGCTGGTGAAAAGGAGGGGGCAGTTTTCTCCTGTACTACTCAGCTGCTCTTTTTTGAGGCAAAATACTGTCAAATACACATTAAATCGCAGGCAATTCGACAGGCTGTGTACTGAGTCTTGTACTTGGAAAAAAATTGAGTAGGGAGGTGGGCTGATGTGGTTTGCCAGGCAGTGTATCCCTCAGACACCTCCTTTGGAGTCAGTGATCTCCTGTCATCCACAATGCCTGTGCTCAGTCTGTCAGAGCCCCCTGAACCCAGCGCTCTCAGGGGGCACGTACTGAAAGTGGTTCAAAGAACGTGTGGTGGGACTGGGTACACCCAGGTTGTGTCTGCAGCAAGGTGCAAATGGCAGGTATTGAGCAATGCCAATTTTTTTTAATACCAAAATATAGATGTCTATCAGCAATGCCGGCCTGTGTAGACCTAAGGGAGTTTGTTTCAAACCTGAGTCTGTTTTCTGTCTCTCTACTAATAGAACACAAAGGTCATTTATGTACATGTAGTGTATTAAACTGAACGCACTGATTTGGTCTAATTTGATTACTGAAACTTTGATCTTCATGTTCTTCAATTTTTTGGATGTAGTTTATTCAAAATGGTATATGCTCTGCTTTAAAATCCAGTTACCAGTGAAGTATCAAAAAACATAATCTTTTTGATGCAATTTAAATATAGCATGCTAAGAGGATCAGTTCATGAGTTCTAGGCCATAAGCAGGAAATTAAATAAAAGGATTTTTTAAAAAACTTAAAAAATAATTGAGGAGAAAATGTGCTTGTTTGTTTTAAAATTTTTCTTGACTGTATTATTGTTTCAAATCTAAGAGAGTCAACAGGGACCTTGGTATCTCTGAAAAACAGGATTCTGAGTAGGTCAATAATCTCCAGAACAATAATTTTTATATCAAGAAATCCAGTAAAATTTAAAATGTTTACTCTTAACTGATTTTCCAGGACTTTAACTATGCAATCAACAGATAGAGTATGTTTACGTATTGGTAGCAGTCAGTGAGTCACTATGTAGTATTTACATTCAGTGATGATGTTGATACCAGATTGTGGTATCTCTTCAAGTTCCATATGGGCTTTTTTTTGCACTGTTGGTCGAACAGATAAGTTTATCTCATCTTGTACCTACCTATCTAAAGGATATTTCTATAGATTTTGTTTGAAGGACAACATTTTATTGTCTGAAGCAAAGCATATGTGGGACAAATGTTGCATGACATCTTTTGGCAGTATTTCTTTACGGCAAATGCTGAAATTATTGGAGAGTTTTTCAGGGTAAAGTGTTTCCTATCTGAAATAAGAACTTGTGGCTGGTTGACCTTGGCTGGATGTGAGGTGCTCTATCACTCCCCTCCTCAGCTGGACAGGGTAGAGAAAATATAGCTAAAGGCTCATGGGTTGAGATAAGGATGGCGAGAGATCAATCACCAGTTGCTGTCACAGGCAAAACAGACTTGAGTTGGATCTGTTACTGAAGATTTACCCACTGGTAAATCAGTGCTGGGTACTCCTGATTGAACTTCCTTGTCCTTCATGTCCCTTAAAATGTATTCCAGGATTGGGTGCTCCATCACTTTCCCAGGTACTGAGACTGACCAGCCTCTAGTTTCCTGTGACTTTCCCTTAGAGGAAGTACCAGGATGTCACCTTGTCTATCAATTGTTCCAAATAATTTGAGCCAATTTCTTGGAAAGAAATAAAGAAATCTTGGTAATTGTCAATTTGACACTGGAAAATCCTAAAAATCTCTTTCTGTGGCTTAGCAGACTATTTTTGATTTGTTAAGCATTGCTTAAAATACCAGCATCTCCAAAATTACAAAAATTTCCGGAATTATTTGGAGTTGCTCTGAATTGTTTGCATGCCTCCTGTCAATTATCTCTGTATTGTCCAGTAAGTATAACAAAAGCAGTTCCTTAAATAGAATCATTACTCTTAGTTAGTAACCATTAGTTATTCAAAGAGCCAAAGCTAATTGCTTTGGATTCTAGTGATCTTTCCTTCCTGCTGTCTGAGGACACGACTTCTGGCAAGATCCCAGCAATCCTCCCCCACATGTCTCCTCTCCTCATTGCTTTCCTGTGCCAGGGCCTCCCTTTTTTCTGGACCATGCTCTCTGCTACTGCCTGCTGCGTAATCGCCAGGCTGAAAGACTGGAATCACTGGGAGGCAATGAGGAGAAATGTTGGTGTCTCTAGCCCAAGGCAGAGAATCTTTCAAGGCACTCTGAAATTGTAAAAAGCATTCTGTGGAAGGTTCAGACCTAAACTAGGTCTGACCCCTGTAGGGTCTCCTACAGACCCTCAGTGGATTCCATGACTGAAATCATGGGCTGCAGAGGCTGTTTCTCTTTTAAGGTGAGCTTTTCCCGCAAGGCCTAAAATGCAATCACTAATTTGCAAGATCTGGTTTCTCTGCCTTTCCCTGAGTTGCAGAGCAAAGTAACTTCTGCTTTAGGGTAGGGAACTGTCATTCCATCTCTACTATTCCCCACTTCCATTATTAATGCCTACTACCACTGGTACTAATCCTTTATACTTCCTAAACAGGGTGTGGTAAACACTGTTCTGCCAGGCAGGAAGAAAATGATTTGTGCCAATCCAAAGATGAGGATACTGTGAGAGACAGAGATAGCATTGGAACTGGATCTGCCTTTACTGATTGTTTGGCTGACAAGGGTTTATAGCAGGACCTGTGTCTCTCAGGGTACCCTTAGCAACCATTCACCAGCACAAACTCACACATCCTTTGTACCAGTCTGTGTCACTCTCACTTTTCAGCCTTCTGATGTTTTCATTCTTGTGATGGAGTTTCTCACGCTGTTTTTTGTAAACATGCACATGTTTTTCTAACTGTCTTTTTGTTTTTCATTCCTTCTCCTGGGAGGAGAAAGGTTTGATAGACTTTGTCATTGACCAGTGTCGTTGGAGAGGTGGTAACTTCACCTTCCAATCGATGGTCGTTTCCAGAACCCTATATAATGGGAAAACCAAAATAAAGTTTCTCTCTTCTTTGCCTTCTCTCGGGTGTGGTTGCGTTTGTCTCTGCGTTCCGTGTTGCTCGATAGAGTGACAAGTCTGTGCTACAGAAAATTAGGTATGGGTTTATGGTTGCTTTACTCACCTTCAGAGTCTGTCAGTCTGAGTGACTGGCTGCTTTATCAATGCCAAAGACAAACCTTGATCAAGAAGCCATCTTCTCTGAGTACTCTGCTTCTGTCACCTACTCCGTGGGGCTTTGCAGTCTCAGCTGTGTACGTCTTTGTGCAGGCTGAGTAGGTACCACAGAACTGCAGCCATTTCTCCTGAGAACAGCTTTGTGCTCCTGGAAAGTAATTTCTACATCTTCCTCTGTGGCAATAACTTTGAGGAAGTGCTGGTTATGTTGAGCTTTGGCCCCTTTGAAGATAAAGAGGATGGCAGCCATTCTGAACAACAACATTTAGGAATGTTTATTGTGTTTCTTTGGGGCTGCTTATAACAAAAGGTTGGCATCATTGGAGCAGTACACAATTTATAAACCCCTACAGTATATGAAGGCAAGGGTGGAAAGAAACTGATTTGGTGTGCACTGCTCCCTCTGAAAAGCATCTCCTCTGAGGAGAATGTAATATTGTGCACTTACTTCCCCTCTGTGAAAGGAAACTCCTAAAACTGCAGTCGTAGGAAGTGTGATATGATGAACAAGGAGATAATTTGATATTATAATATAATTATACTATAATTATCTCCTTGTTCATCATATCACACTTCAAATTATATTATAATACCATATAATTTGAAGTGTGATATGATGAACAAGGAGATAATTGAAAGAAGATCCTTGCATTAAGCATAGCAAGTACATAAAATATAGAAGGGCGAGATGTATTTTTACTCTTCTGGTCTATTTGCTACAAGATAAATAGGTAATTAATATGGTACTAGTGACTTCAGATTCTCTTTAGTTTGTGTGTTTGGGGGTCTCCATTTCTGCTTGAGAGGCTTGGACAGGACTCTCCCTTCCCAAGCAGCCTATGAGAGGGATATCACTCCATGTCGTGATATTTCATATGAAGATGCTACCTTCAGAAATTCAAAGTGGAAATGTGTGGATGATCTCCCTAACACCTAATCACAGAAATCTATTTGAGCAGAAGTAAAAAGATTGGGTAAATGGTATAATAGCATAGAATAGATAAGTGGTGTAACAGCAAAATTGACTCTTGTCTGTGCGTGGGCAAAAGCCTCTTCGCTTCCCTCAGCGTGTGACCGGAAATCCGCTATATCATACAGAGAATCCGTGTGCCTTGGCAGCTCTGCACTTTAAACTTGATTGCCCACCCAGAACTCCCTATTGTAATCCTCAGGGAGAGTTGGCTGCTTCTGCATGCACTCCACTGTCCCTTAATTGATTAATATTGCTTCATTTATAAAGTTCCACTGGCAAGAGGTGACATTTGTATGGTTGCATTTGGATGGTGTTTGATGTATTGCTGAGTACAGAATGGCTGTCAGATTTGACAGCACAGTAACAGCACTGCCCATATTTTATATGCAATTGTGCAAAGTGATTTGGGCATTTCTGAGTTATAAAACCGAAAAATTCTTCTTTGATCTGCACACAAATTAATTATTTAGAAAAAAAGTTTCACAGGTTTTCCCTTTTGGCTTTACATAGAACAGGAGAAAATTGGACCTGACATACACAGGCAAAATCTACTTCTCTATAGGAATCATTCCCTGGATTTACACAGGTGCCACACAATAACATTTATCTATTTGTAAAAATACATCTATTACTATTGATATTTATATTTGTTGATGTAAGAACTGCATGAACATGACTGTCCTGATAAGTAATAAGCAAGAGGTTTTGTGTGTGCTATTGGCAGGAGAAGATGTGTCTACTGATAGGTGCTTGGATTTTTCTGAATGCCTGCTTATACATGGGCAAGGAACTTATTTGCAGAAATCTCAGCATGAAATAATTGAGTTGCCTCATTTAATTTAAAAGTATCCATTGTTAATCATGTGGAAAATGAAATAAGTAGATTTCTGTCAGCTAAGAACTGTGCTATTGCCTATTGACTAGAAACCATATAAATTGTGTACTTTGATATCTAGTAATGCTAAAAAGATACACAGGAGTGGGATGCCTATTTTAGTACCAACATCTGATTAAATTTAAAATAAATATCTTTATATATTTTTATCATAAAAATAATAGTGTTATATTTATTGAGGACCTGCCTGCTCATTAAGGGGTTTTTTACATGACTGCATGAAGCACGTCAGCTAGGAATACTGCTTGCGTTTTTTTTTTTTTTTGAATATGCTC